>JAFMOC010000016.1:2152500-2645000 GCA_019802505.1 Corydoras sp. C115
CAGTGATAGATTGGCGCCCGAAATGTTCTCTTATAATTAAAAAAATTTGCTTAAATTATTTCTATTAAAGAATTGTTTAATTACATCTGTCTCTTCTTAAAATGTTTCCACTTGTATTTAATTGTTTTTCGAAATATTTATTTGTATAATAGTTTTTTAATTCATTTCCTAATCCTTTAATAAGTAATAGTCATTACATGAACTAGTTTCTTGATAATTATGTTAATTATTATTTCAAACACCTTGGTGGTGCAGCTAGCACACATCATCAGTGATGAACCAAGGGTCATTTGGTGTTTTGGGTCTTAGATCTTCAGACACCCTCTCCTGGGCAACCGATCAGGCCCCGATTTGTGTCCAAGCGGCACGCTACTCCATGCTGCTTCCCTCTTAATCCACAGCCACCTTTCTGGTGGCTCTTTTCTCTAGTAACCCTCTGATGCCAAGCAGCCTGAGAGCTCGGTGCATTGATTGCCCTAAGAAACCCTGCAGCCCACCTCAATTGGCTTACAGCAGGCTTGCCAGCCACTCTCTCTACAGGCCTCTACCAGTTTCAGGTATTTGGCCTTTTTTCGTTCATGGGCCTCCTCTATTTGGTCTTCCCAAGGAACTGTGAGCTCCAGCAGCACTACTACTTGTCATGTCAGCCTAAGTGTTGTCCTTATAATGTGCTCTGGAAACTTCAGCAGCCTCCCAAGATCCACTTAATAAATTAAACTGCCAGTCCTGGGCTGTGGCTAACAGCCCAGTGGAGAACTTGTGAGCTGAGGCTTTTCCCCTGCCCTGATAAATGTGATGTTATGACCTATTGGGAGCTGACATTTCTTCTGCCTGATTCCAGTGTTTATGGTGTTTACCACTGCCTTTAGCACCTGGTCATGACGCCAGGCGTACCTTCCCTCTCCCAGAGCATTGGGGCAACAGCTTAGAAATAAAGTATATTTATTCATTCCCTGTTCAACTTGTTTTGTATCTTTTTGTCCATTTGTAAATAATCCTTAATTATTTATTTACTTTTTTAAACTGTTTTGTAACCCTGCATTAAACTTAAAAATGTTTTATTTTTTATTAACTCATTTATTGTTTGTGGGGGTGCTGAGAGGTTTACACCTTGATGCAGGGAAAGATGTACCAGTTTATTACAGGGTGATAACACAGATACATACAGTACATATGTTTACATACATACTGTGAATATATATGTTAGTTGATTTGTATCAATGTTAGTTGATTTGTATCAACTAACAATAAGCAAATATACTTTTTAAGTATAGAAATAAAGTGTAAAACACAAAAGTTAAAAATATATATACATATATTACAACTATAAACATAATATTAGGCTCATGGGTATAGTTCAAGAAAAAAAAATTAAGTGAAAAAGATGTATGAAGTATGAGAAAGTCTTGCTTTATAACAACATAAGAAACACTAATATAAATATTTTAGTGAAACAAAGAAATAAAAGACACAAAGCAGATTTTTGTGTTTTTTAGATGCTTCTGCGATTCTTCTTTAAACTGAATATTTTTGTTTATCAGGGAGCCGGATTCTGAAACCAATGTCAGTATCCAAGTTTAAACACTTGGGTGCGCTGCAAATCGCTTTTTAGCCTTAAATGCCAAAATTAATCAGTTTCTCATCACAAGTGATTGGTTAAAATTTTTAACATGTTTCACAAACCTTTAGATTTATATCCAAGTGATAGGATTCAAATGAAGACATATAAAGCTGTAATATTTAAAAAATAGACTTTATAATAAACTTGCATAATAACATGGATGGAGTAAAGTATTGGTGCATATGTCTTAATCATTAAATTAATGATTGTACATTCCAGCACATACCAAAGATGTTTGAAAGGTCAAATCTCTGTGATGAAATCATTTTTTGTGTAAATATTTCATTGTGTACCCTAAACCCCTCGATTATGGTTTGAGCCTCATGATTTTTAACATTGTAGTCGTTGAACATGGCAGTGCTATCGGATATACATGGTCATTCAACTACTTGCTGTTTATATAAATTAGACCATGTATTATGAACAAAATAAGATAAATATCTACAACACATGTTGTGACACAGTGAGAACAGGAGGCAGCATTTCTCAGACATAGGGATGGGATTTATTCAAATAAATATATTACATGCTATCTTTTGTCTGATAAACAGATGTTTGGATGTTTGGACACACCCCCTGCTTGCTCCACTGTCTATCTTCTCCACTTACCAAATTTGGGTGGTGTATTTATATATCTAGTTTCATTTAAAGAACTCTGTGACACTACTGGGAAAGGAAAAATGCACTAATATAAATAATAATACCTGCGCTGTGGCGCTACTGTTGGAGTCCTGACCATTAGAGAACAGGGTAAAGGAAAATAACACCATACTGTAGTCCACAAACTGTAATTGTAGAACTACAAAGTCCATCTTTACATTAAGCAGAACTGATAACATTAACAATAATTGGAGCAAAAAGGATATATGTCCAAACATTTGACTGGTTCTGAATCTGCACATGTGTCCCGTTCCTGCTACTGCTTGGAACTCTCGGTTCTGCCTACCCCCCGAGAAGTGTCTGTTCCATGCCACACCTCTTTCTTTAATATAAATTACAAAGTATACTAAGATAAACCTGAGCTGCATTATAATTAATACACTAACCACTAAAATCAAGTCACTTAATGTAGTCTCAGTACTCAGATTACATTAGTGAAGGCATTATGTAAATCATTTTAGAATATATTTTTAAATAGTAAAACTTATTTTGTGAATCAAAATGGGTAAAGTTTTCTTTTTGACTGCATTGTCAAATCCAGATATAAGCACATTAGTGCCACTGGTCTTTTAAGGGTACCTGCTAAACCTGTTAACTTGTCTAATCATTTGACCACAATAATGATGAGGGTTGTCTGCACATTTCTGACTTTACAGAGGGTTTAAAAGGCCAAGCAAAAGAGCAATAGACAGTACTTAGCATGCAACTATGAAGCTGGTGAGATTAAACAGGAAATGTATGTAGTTATATGCGGTAAGACTCAGTGATACTGCAGACAGCAAAGGCGAGGGAAGTATCACAAACAGGAAGTTGAAAATTTGCCGTTGATGTGTGTTGTTACTAGTCGTTTATAAAAGTAAACCATTTCCAATGGCCCAAGCAAGGGATCCAAACTTTGGCCACAGCACAGGCACCAACTCTGCCCTCCAAAAACTTGACAATTTGGCTAGTCGTTTTTTTTACAAGTACCGCAAAGGAAGCCATGACAAATCCATAGACACAGGCGGCCCGTGTGTCTTAAACTACACCATTATTTGGGATGAAGCAAGTAAGTAAAAATTTGCTCTGCAAACTTAAATTATTTGTAGGTTGCTGAGTATTTTTTGTGATTACAAATCTAGGTTCGATGTTTTTAAAGAATGTAATAATACAGTGGTGCAAAGAACAAAAGGTTGTGAAAATGTTTCAGATAAGAAATTTAAAAAAGTAACATTAACATTTTTTTTTAAATTTGTCTCACAAACAGCACTTCTGTATTATTACTTCTGTGCAGTGTAAATAGATCAAATTATTTTTCTGTTCGTTTATAGTACAAAAGAGCTAATTCTGTTGTGTTGATGACTACATGGGTGGGCATACATTTTTGAATTTAAAGAATTTTGCATTTCTTTGCAAACCTGCTGTGATATATGGCGGCTGATGAATACGCAGATCATTAATATATTGGGTAAGATTGTGCTATGTGCGTTATTGTGAAAATCATAGAACTGGACAGTTTACTTCTTTATTTTGCCTTTTGTTCATGCTCAGTCAGTAAAAACCTGTTCCTCGATTTGAAAGATTTTATAAGTGAATGAATAAAGTGGAAACCATCAAACAGAATATTGTTGTTGTTTTTTACAGCAGAAGTGCAGTGCATTAACTCTAATGTGACGCTGCTGTGTGTTACTGTGGTATGAACTGATCACACAGCAGTGCTGCTGGAGTTTTGATCACTTTCTGTTCACTTTTTTTTGACAACTCTTCCTTATTGGTCAACATTTGAGATATGAAGTCTGGGATAGTAGCTGATCTGTTGCTGCACAGTTTGTTAGCCATTTTTCATTAGTGCTCAGAACACAGTTGTCTGGTCATTTTTGGTTTATGTACTATTCTTAGTCCAGTAGTTGACATGCTTTAAATCTCGGTTTTGCTCTATCTGATCCACTCATACACACCTAACACACACTAATGCACCCATGTTTTCTAAGATTTTTATGTTTGTAACACAATTTGAATGTAGTTGTTTTGTCTCTGAGCACAGATAACTATATCCATGACCCAGTGTGTCCCTGTGATCCAACATCCTTGTGATTCTCATCTCACTAACAAAAACATTACTATATTTTTATGAGACAACCTCATGAAAGACGTTATCTCTGTGATCCACAGTCACTGCAGTCATCCAAATCCAACAATTCTATATTCTGTGATTCAACTGCACTGCTCAGTTTTAAGTTTTTTACAATAGAGCAGAGCAATATATATAAGCATCCTTACAATATTCTGGGCCTGAAATTCCAAAAGAGCAAGCAAAGGCAACAGGGGCAGGAAAAGTTACTCAACTTGCTCTTTAGTACTTCAGAGGTCATCCTTTTGGCATAGATGTAAGTCTCGAGAAAGGTTAAAAAGTCTCTGAGGAAAGCAATAGAACATGAAAATCGTATGACCTCGTAATGCAAAAGCAGAAAGAATTAGGCACAGTTTAAAATTGAGCGCTGCTGACTTACAGCATTACTAAACTAATTGGGCAGTCATAGGCTTGTAGTTAAGCAACCAGCTTCACAACCTAGGGCCGTAGTCCGATTCCCAGTCCCACCAGGTTCTATGGCTGAAGTGCCCTTGGGCAAGACACCTAACATCAATTGCTCCCCGTGCATCGTATACAAGGGCGCTCATAAAAGGTCCTGTAGATTTAATTTATAAGTGTTCTAATACTTTTGTTCATATAGAGTATTATGAATATAGAAAAAACATTATGAATAAGTTAATATTCCTGCCTTTAATTTCTTTAAATGTGCACCATATTTTCATGCATCACACTAGTTGTATATTTAACCTTTTATGTATTCATATGCATGTTTAGTTTCTTAATATATTTTCATGTTTCTATAAAGTTTAGCCTCTTATTTCTAAACTGCTCTATTTTTCCAGTGGTTAGTTTAGTGGTAACTTCACAAAGACAGGATGTCTTCTGTTTCCTTCTTATGTAGTTTGCAGGTCTTCTGGTCATCAGAAAAAGACCTGTTTAAAAAAAACAATTGAACTTTAACTACAATCTATATAACATGATTACATGATTCCCTTTAAAATCAATAAAAGAGATCTGTCTTACAATTAGTGTTTAATATATGGTATATTTCTTTGCTTTCTTTTGTCCATCTGTCTCATTCTAATAATGCAAGAATTTTTGGAATGCCTTTATGCAATTTCTTTAAATTTTGTACAAATGTTCACTTAAATGTGAGAATGAACTTAACTGGGTCAAGAAGCTTTAACAATTTTGAATACAATAATAGCCTGTTATAAATACTACTAACAATAGGGTTTTATTCTAGCATCTTTGATTTAAAGGTTGTAATTTTAATTTTAAAGGATAAGTACAGGACATAGTCACTGTTACATTTTCCCACCCATTTTAAGGATAATAATAGGGTCCCTATATTTTTGGGTTTCTGCACATGTTTATTTGCACAAATGTTGTGTTGGACTTGGGAGTGAACCGATTCGATTATGGTGGGTTATGCTACATTTGACTTCAATGTTGCCTTCATGAATGTCTTGAGGGATTATTTTCTAATTTAACAGAATTGTTTACTTGGACTCAAGAATACACTGCTCAAAGTTTGGGACAAAGACAGTGTCAGCTTCACATCTTCCCTGTTCTTGTGAACATGATATTAAAAACAATAAGGGATTATCTTTAAATTTAACTCTTTTCTTCAAGTTAAAGATACGAATCAGATCAAAGTCTAGTTTGCTGTGACCTTTCTGTTGTTCGACATCTTTACATGGGTTCCTCTCTAACAATAATACTTTGACTAATAACATCATTATGATTTTGTGACAATATTCTGAATGACATGACACTTTCACAGAAGTAACAGATTTTATAAATGTATTGAACCTGTTGTAGAAAAAAAAGTTAACGATAAAAGATAAGATAACGATCTGGTTTGATAATTCTACAGTGGTTTTCTTCTGGTTTTCTTCTTAACTACTGACTTATGATGTTCTCATTTGTAAGTCGCTTTGGATAAAAGTGTCTGCTAAATGTGAATGTAACCTGAATTGCAAAATTATTATTAAACATTATTGAGGATCTTACTTTCATAAAAAGCTTTTCATTGTAAATACATCTTTGCTGATGTTTCTTTCAATGTGTCCCGACAGTGAAGGAATTTTTAGCCAAAGCAAAAGAGGATTTTTTGAGAAAATGGGAGTGTCCACCACAGGTAAGAGCTGCACAGTTAAACACTGATAGACCAGTTAGGTCCAAAGTATTTTTGATTAATAAATACTAACATGTTTATTAGTTTCTGCTTTAACTGTCCAAAGTTAACACAGAGGTCACATGTAATGTACTGTACATGTTCTAATTTTTGGACAAACAACAATGGTGCAGTAATGTTAGTAAATGATAGTCCCACATAATAGAGGAACAATAGTAGCAGAACTATATTTGCTTCGGTCTTTTGTTTTACAAAACTGTAAAGTAGTGATAGGGATGATGAACAAAAGTACTGTTATATTATTTACTTTTTATGCAACCGTTTGTCACCTCCCAGTTAATTACAATTTAACACATGGGTACAGTACATAGTTCATGATTTAGAACTTTCAGCTCCTCTTTTCTTTGTGGTTCACAGAGTACAACCTGTCTTGATGATTTTGAACGACTGAAAACTCTGGGAACAGGCTCGTTTGGAAGAGTTATGTTAGTGAAGCGCAAAGGAACAGAGCAATATTATGCTATGAAGATTCTGGACAAACAAAAAGTATGCATTTTTGCAAACATTCACATATTTTGATAAGATAAATATTATAACCTAAGTATGAAATAATGAGTTATAGCTGGGAAAGGCAACATTCTTTTTGTATATTCACTTTAGCCGATTCTAGTATTCACAGCATGAGGGTCCCTGGGAAAAAAGGGCAGAAAGTTGCAGATGAATAATTATTTACAACATTGGTCTTTTAAAAAACAAAGGGTGTAGATTGGTGCATTATTGCGACTTTGGCTTAATAAGTTGTTGATATGAATTTCTGTAAGTACCTGCCTAGCACTCAAAAGAGTTTAATACAGCAAAGGGTTTTTAATTAGCTATTTGTAATGTAATTCAGATATTGCAAACAGAAATGTGTGATAAAATATGAGGACAGACAAATCAAAGCTTTGTTTAGGAAGATTTGGAGAAAAAATTGCACAGGATTTTGTGAAAATACCTCATTTTTAATTGTTAAACACAATGGTAGATTAATCAAGTTTATAAGTTTATGGCATAGGAAATCTAACACTGGTGAAGAGCAAAATTTTGTTCATTCCTGTAAACATACAAACATAGAAATATTATTATAATAATATTATAAGTGCTTAAAACTAAGCAATGATCCTAAACACACCTTAATCTGAAATTAACTTTATCAAGATGCATTAGCTAAATGTCATGACCCTACATCCAACCCAAACATAAACAGAGATCATTGGATGAACTTTACAAGAACAGTTTATGCAAAACGACCCAAGAATTTCATAGAACTAGAAGCGTTTTTCAAGAAATATTAGATTAACCTCCAAACTACAATGAAACTGACAGAATTTATTGTCATTGTATTTTATATTGTGCATATTAAAATAAAATTTCATTGCATAGTCTAGAGAGTAGCTTATAAAGAGTTATATACATGTCAATGTGTATACATTTTAAATATGTATGTAATATTAGTATATTATATATATGTAATATTATATAGTATATTATGTAATATAGTATACATTTAAGTTTTTATGTATGGAGTAATATTATTTGCATACGGGTTGCACAGACTGTTGCTTCAGACATATTGATTTTTGTTTTCAAACTAATAAATAAAAAGAAATAAAAAAAATAAAAAAGGACATTTGTTTGAAATGCTATCTTCAAGTTTGGAATCCATCCACAAATGTGTCTTTTAATCTGCTGTAAAATAATTACTGCATTGGGGAAGTCATCCATGCATTTACTGACTTTCATTGTTAATTTTTTTATACCAGGTCTTATACAAATAAACTGCGAGTAAAGGTTTACTTACTTACAAAGGTTTACTTATTTTTTTCAGGTTGTAAAGCTGAAACAAATCGAACACACGTTAAACGAGAAGAGAATATTGCAGGCGGTCTCCTTTCCCTTTCTCGTCAGACTGGAATACGCATTCAAGGTATTCATACATACACATTCATACTCATTATCTTTGTGGTTTTTAGGATTTTATTTATCACCTGTACTCTGGGTTTTAGGACAACTCAAACCTTTATATGGTGATGGAGTATGTTCCAGGTGGAGAGATGTTTTCACACCTCAGACGAATCGGAGGTTTAGGTAAGTAGTTTACTCTAAGCGTTTTGCAGAATAGCTTTATAAAACAGAATTGCTAAACAGCTTTTAAAATATTTTCTTCCAAGCGAGCACCATGCCAGGTTCTATGCAGCTCAAATCGTGCTGACCTTTGAGTACCTCCACTCTCTAGACCTCATCTACAGAGACCTGAAGCCTGAGAATCTTCTCATTGATCAGCATGGCTACATTCAGGTATTTTGTACTTTACTGTTAAAATTTCTAATTTAGTTTTGCCAACCTCTATGCATTTTGACACCAAATCACACTGGTTTCAGCACCACCGGAGAACCTTTTACAACCATGTTATATATAATAAAAATTTTATTTTTAAAACATACTGAGGATGCAAAAATCAGATATTATATATATATTTTTTAAAAGTACACAAATATTTACTAAATTTTAGTGTTCATAAAGATGACATGACAATGCAAAATCATATTTTTTGTTATAACTATTACTTCCATAAAGTAACAAAATATTCATATTAATGTTTTAAATGATATTTATTTTTCAAATAATACAATATAATTTTATTTTAAAAATCACCATAAAAAAGAGCATTGCACTAATGTAGTTGAAATTGAAGAAGATGCAAACATGAAGCATCACATAGATATCCATCATGACTAAATGTCAAGATATTTTGCATTTCATTGGGTTGATTTTGCCATAATAATCTCACATACTGATTAGATCCCAATAAGCCGTTACTCCAGAGATATTTTTTTTCTTGTGACCGATCACCAAAAAAACATATTTAAAGATCACTGGGCTAAAACCTCAAATATAGACAATTAAAACTAATTACATAATTACCCTACCTTGTACATAACCTGACTGTGTTTATATGGCGTTAAACAAATAAATAAACAAACAAACCTGTGACAGATCTGTTAATTGTCTTTTTTTCAGCACATTTGTTTTATAATATATTGCTTCAGGTCACAGACTTTGGCTTCGCAAAACGAGTAAAGGGTCGGACCTGGACGTTGTGTGGGACACCAGAATACCTGGCTCCAGAAATCATCCTTAGCAAGGTTGAGTAAACTAATTTATGATGCCAGTGTTTACATCCAGCTTTTAAAGCTCAGCACTAAGAGGTGTTTTTGTTTTTAGGGCTACAATAAAGCTGTAGACTGGTGGGCTCTTGGAGTTTTGATATATGAAATGGCAGCAGGTTACCCACCATTTTTTGCAGATCAGCCGATTCAAATATATGAGAAAATCGTATCTGGAAAGGTAAAGATGCTTTACCTTATTATACCTTCAGTAATGAGCACTGAGAAAATGGGTTTGAGTATCAAAACTGACTACAAAAACAAACACACACACATTAACACAACTGTTAGTTAAGTAACTGTTAGTTAGATAATATTCATGACTTTGCAAAACTTTTCAGAACAAAACTGTAACCTTGCCTTTCATTAAATGTGGAACAATGATTAGAAACAAAAACACTTTCAGATCTAATCAAACATTATTATTATTATTATTACTATTTATACTAAACTATTCACACAAGTGCAGGAACTTTTATGACATCATGTTCCAGGTTGGTCCCCACTCTGCAGTTACCACTCTTCTGAGAAGATTTTCTACTAGATTTTGGAGTGGGTCTATGAGAATGTTTGTTCAAAAGAGCATTTCTGAGATCAGACCACAAACTTGCTCACAAACTTTATTTGGTTTGTCTTTTACACCGTAGACAGTCATGCTGAAAGAGAAAAGGGCCTTTCCTAAGCAACACAATGATGATAACATACAGTACACAATGTGTACAATGGCTCAGTACTGATTTAATACACCTGGGGCAATGGTACTAAAAAAATACTTGAATTGACCTATTAAAGGGGTCTGCCACAGCAGTTTTTTACATGCACCTCAGTAATATTTGCATGTGTGAAAATGTGTAAAAATAATTAATTTCTTTGTTTTTTCTGTTTTTTTGCCGGCAGGTTCGGTTCCCTTCTCACTTCAGTTCCGATTTAAAGGACCTTCTGAGAAATCTGCTACAGGTAGATCTCACCAAGCGCTTTGGCAACCTGAAAAATGGAGTCAATGACATTAAAAACCACAAATGGTTCTCCACGACAGATTGGATTGCCATTTATGAGCGCAAGGTATGTTTTTGAAATATTGTAAAAACTTTAAAGTGTATATATTAGATGTTCTTTATATAGCCTTTTCTCTATGAATGGGAGGATGAATAGATGTTTATGTCTAGGCTTTACCATGCTATCTGACTAAAACTCTATTTAATATTGTAGTGTGCTTGTATTTAGTAATGCACCTAAGGTAAAGGTGGACACAAAGTGAGACTTAATCTCTTTGGATAATGAACAATTCAGATAATTTTCCATAATTATGCCCATAGATGGATATGAGACTAATCTTGACCTGACAAAGGTTTCAATTTGTTTTATTTTTAACAGTGCTGTTTACATTCCATTAGATTCTTGATTAATGCTACATTTATAAAAGATGCTATTTGTATTTAGGTGGACCCACCCATTAAACCAAAATGCAGAGGACCAGGAGACACCAGCAACTTTGATGACTATGACGAAGAAGAGATCCGGATCTCAGACACAGAGAAGTGCGCTAAAGAATTCCTGGAATTTTAGGAAAAGTTCTTGAGGGGCTCTGGAATACTGTAATCTCTTTTTTTAATTACACATAATTTGATAAATTTAATTTGATAGTAAATGTGAAGGTCACATCACATGTGTTAGGCATTTTCAATTTTGTTTTGTTTAGTTTTGTCATTCATCTTCATTCAAACAAACCAGATAATGACAAAGGGTCTTAGCTTGCAGCTTGTACCAGGTTGCTCATGGATTCTGATATAAATAATTTATTATTATTATGGAACAGCACCATATATGATGTTCAGATTATGAAGCCAATACAGTGATTTTTATAATCAGCAATCTGTAGTTCATCTTCACTTGTTTTCTGAATTTGTTTTATTTGAAAGAATCAGATTTATTGCTTTTATTTTTTTAACTGTTTGCTCACAAATGTCACACCAGATGGCGCTGTGTTACCATTTACAATATCTCCCACGACAAATCTTGTATCAGCGCTGAACCACTGCATGACTAAGTATGTGGACGCCTTTCATAATTAATTTATATTTCTAATTAATTTAATACAGAAGTTCAAGATAATTATATTAGTTTGACTGTACCTCTGTGATATGGTTTGATGGTTTTGGCTTTGAAAAGAGCTGTGTGTATAATAACAGCTTTACAGATTTCACTTCATTGGTACCTATATAATGAATTGTATGCAGTTTTCTTTTGAAGATTTAAATTAAGATGATTTCAAACCAGGGCATTTCTATAACATTTTATGTGTAAGGTTTTTTAAACCACATTTGCTCTATTGCTTATAAAATCACGTTGTTTCTGTTGAGAAAATTATTTATTGTGTGTTACCTCACTTTTTGAAGGACTGGTGCTGCTTTTTCTAGCCAGCATCTTTCATCTGTTACTTGATTTAATGAAGCTTTATGCTCATCTTCATGCTCAGGACATGTCATTCAGTGTGGGAGATGTGAATTGCTGTATGGGGATGGTTTTACAGTCATACAAAGATATTGCTAAGGATATTAAGACTTATTGTATTTATTATTATTTAGCTCAAAAGTGCACAATATGCTTTTTTCCTGAATTCTCTGCAAAAACATGTTTTATTTGTTTTATTTGGTAAAACAGCGACCATATTCATTTACTTTTATTCGGCCCTGATTTTATCCTAATCAGGGTTATGGGGTGTTGGTACCAGATTTTATACCAGTCAATAGAAGTTGCCAATAGAAGAAGTTTTATAGAAGTAAAAAAAAATGCCCCAGGGAGTTTGACAGTCTATTGCAGGGCAGATATTGAACAAACACATTCACACACACATTTACACTTTGGGCAAGTTAAATATTTTCAGCTACCACACAATGTACACAAAGCCACACCACAAATCGAAGGGTACATTAATACATTAATCTAAAAAGTACTCAAATGTGATCTCTAACAGGTAGAAGGAGTGATTGTGGGTAATAATTTTCACTGGGGCAAAGGGAAGCAGGAATGCAGCTTCTCCCTAAACTTACTATGGTTCTTGTCAAGCCCTGCATATGGGTTGGCTAAAGATGTGGCTGGTTTTAAAGTTAGGCGAGGCACGGCAGCGTTCCATATATGGTAGTGGAGTTCTCATCTTAATAAAGGTTCTGTAGGTGCAGGAGCGTATTCTGAAGCCGGTCTGTCCTGGTCAGTATATTTCTGTGCAGATTCATTTACATATTTACACATTTAAAATCCCCACTTCACTTGACTTCTATATATTAGTAATGTGGGGTGGAGGCACGGTGGCTTAGTAGTTAACACGTTCTCCTCTCATCACTAGGGATTCCCGGGTTCGAATCCCCATCTGGGTGGAGTTTCCATGTTCTCCCCGTGTCCGTGTGGGTTTCCTCTGGGTTCTCCGGTTTCCTCCCACAGTCCAAAAACATGGATCAAGTCAATTGAGTTCTCCGAATTAGAGTAGAGTGTGTTTGTGTGAGTGAGTGTGTGCCCAGCGATAAGTTGGCGCCCTGTCCTGGGTGTATCTGCCCGGCACCCGAGAAGTTCTCCCCTGGATGGGCATGGGGAACCCCACCGCGACCCTAATGGACGATAAAGCGGAAGATAATGAATAATGTGGGGTAAAATACTTGAGTTCCTTGAAGTAAACCCCACACAGACACATGAGGGAACATGAAAATTCCACACAGACTGAACGCAGGCCCACCACCTGGAAATAAAACCCGAGATATTCTTGCTGTGCTACCCACTGGTACATTACTCAGTATAATAGTATAGTGTGCACCCGGAACTGTTTTTTTTTTTTTTTTTTTTTTTTTTTTTTTTTTTTTTTTTTGGAAAATTATAGAAAACATTCTTAAATGTTGTGTTCCATTTTTCTTAACTGTTCACATTCCTAAATTTCTTTTTGTTGCCCATTCATCTACTGAGCAGTGTTTCTTCTGAATCATGTCCTATTATTTCAGAAGGACGTAACATCTGTGTTTATTTCTCTGTTCATTTTAATTAGAATTTTTTTGCTTTTTTTTGGTTTTGTTTTTTCCTGTACTTGACTAAACTGACATCTTTAAAAGCAGCTATGACTTCTGATTGTGTATTAATTATTGGATTTCTTTTAGCACTTAAGGCTCCGATTTTAAAGTGATTTCTAGTTTTATCGGTCAGTGTGCACTGGGCTGAGGATCCGTGGTATTTAGTTTGTTTATGATCGTTTGCACAATGGCGTTTTGAAAGCTGGTTTGTTTTCCCTGTATCATTATTCTTCATACACTGGTAAAGGACACGCACACCTCTTCGCTGTAGCATATTTTATGTATCAAATGAGATATCGCTGTAATGAATAAAAGAAAACTCTTTGTATAGTAGTGCTTTATTTAAGTACAGCCCTGTTGGATTTATTTTAACCCCACACTAAGTTACTTCAATGTCAGGTGCAGTAAAAAAATACAGTAGTTCTTGTTTAGTAATGGGAACTGAGATAACCCATTTATGATGTTTTTAGCTCGACCTGTTTTGCTGTAAGGTTAAGTACAAATTTACCCTACAAAGTTAAATGTGCTGTAGTTATATTTTAATCTCTATGAAGTCATATAGTTATACTAGCAGCATTTCTTTAACTGATCTACGTTTACACACCACCAACCCATCAGTGTTACCGCAGGGCTTAAAATAATCAAACACCCAAATAATACATTCTCTTTTGTGATCCCGTGGAGGAGTAAAGAAACCTAGAAAAGTATATATAGAGACCTAAACCAGGGACTACATAATGGACACACCTTTTTGCTCCACTTATTGTCGATGTGATCAGTTTTACTTAAGATAAAGATGGACTACAATTACAGACTGTGGTCCATCCGATTGGGGTATTTGTAGGCTTGTGCCGTGAAAGTCCCGATTCGATTCCTGGTCCCACCAAGTAGCATGGCTGAATCGCCCTTGCACAATTGCTCCCTGGGCGCCGTATACAGGGGTGCCAACCGCTCTCGGCACGTGTGCTCACTTCACACAGTGTGTGTGTGTGTGTGTGTGTGTGTGTGTGTGTTTGTTTCACTGGAAAGGTTAGTTTAATGTGGCTACGGAGCCCCTAAAGTGACATGGAAGAAAAAAATTCCTGTGTGTGTAAAAGCACAGTAGGCAAAATAGTTCACTTCATTACTTTACATTCTGTGTTAGTCCTCTTTACTCTGTTCTCTAATGCTGAAGACCCCAAGAGTAGCACCACAGGGCAGGTATTATTTTGCTGGTGCAATATTCCCAACAGGGTCACTATGGTGTTTAAATTAAACTATAGCAGCACTGCTTCACTGAAACCCCCTCAATGCATCAGTGTCACTGCAAAACTAACAATAAACAATCCTCCACCCGAATTATACCAGTTCTGTGATGGTCCTGAGTAATAGAGCACTAACAGAGGGTTAATAAAAAGAAAACAAATGTATGGCAGTCTGTAATTGTAAAACGACTCCATCTAAATGGTAAGTTGAGAAAATAGATAATGAAGCAAGTGAGTGGTGTGTTTAAACGTTTGACAGTACTGTGTATGTATATTTGTATATATTCACAAATATGGTTACTTTATGTTAACGAATAAGTTAATGCTTCAATTTCTCTACTGATCTATCTAAAGTTTCACATTATTTTTCGTAAACTTTCTATTCACTCAGGCCTACACAAATTCATTCATTCATTATCTCCTGCTTTATCCTCTATTAGGGTCGCGGTGGGGTTCCCCATGCCCATCCAGGGGAGAACGTCTCGGGCGCTGGGCAGATACACCCAGGACAGGGCGCCAATCCATCGCTGGGCACACACTCACTCACACAGACACACTCTATATGGGGCAATTTGGAGAATTCAATTAACTTGATCCATGTTTTTGGACTGTGGGAGGAAACCGGAGAACCCGGAGGAAACCCACGCAGACACGGGGAGAACATGGAAACTCCACCCAGATGGGGATTCAAACCAGGAATCCCTAGCGCTGAGAGGCGAACGTGCTAACCACTAAGCCACCGTGCCGCCCGTTTGACAGTACTGTGTATGTATATTTGTATATATTCACAAATATGGTTATTTTATGTTAACGAATAAGTTAATGCTTCAATTTCTCTACTGATCTATCTAAAGTTTCACATTTATTTTTCGTAAACTTTCTATTCACTCAGGCCTACACAAATTCATTCATTCATTCATTCATTATCTCCCGCTTTATCCTCTATTAGGGTCGCGGTGGGGTTCCCCATGCCCATCCAGGGGAGAACGTCTCGAGCGCTGGGCAAATACACCCAGGACAGGGCACCAATCTATCACTGGGCACACACTCACACAGACACACTCTATATGGGGCAATTTGGAGAATTCAATTAACTTTTTCATTCATTCATTATCTCCCGCTTTATCCTCTATCAGGGTCGCGATGGGGTTCCCCATGCCCATCCAGGGGAGAACGACTCGGGTGCTGGGCAGATACACCCAGGACAGGGCGCCAATCCATCGCTGGGCACACACTCACTCACACAGACACACTCTATATGGGGCAATTTGGAGAATTCAATTAACTTGATCCATGTTTTTGGACTGTGGGAGGAAACCCACGCAGACACGGGGAGAACATGGAAACTCCACCCAGATGGGAATTCAAACCAGGAATTCCTAGCGCTGAGAGGCGAACGTGCTAACCACTAAGCCACCGTGCCGCCGGCCTACACAAATCTATAGTAAACAGTTTTTACACTGTGAACTACATTTCCCACAATCCACGCCGCGTGTAACAGCCGTACACCTGTGATTGGCCGATCGTGCATACGTGCTTAGCAGGACTTTTCCGGAAGAAAGCTGGGTTTGTGTCAAATTTAGCGAAGCTGAAAGAGGGATGTAGAAGATCCGGCTGCTGCTGAAGCTCCAGGTATGTTTCCTGATTTATCAGCACTTTGTAACGGCGGGAACGGACAGTACAAAGTAAAGGACTTGACAAGTTAGCATGTTTAATTAAAGCAGGCTGTTATCAGAGCGGCGAGTTAACGGTGATAAATGGATCAGAGCTAACAGGCTAACGCTGCTGCGAAATGTGTCATCAGAAGTCAACTGAACGCATCAGCTCCAAAACCCTCAGAACAGGAGCCAAATCCCCCGAGTGGTGATCAGAACCTCCCTCAGCCTTCTGAATCTCCATTCAAAGTGTTCAGAGTGTTTTTGAAGAATAGCTGTGTAATAGTGAAACTAAAGAAACTTATGTAATTAACTTACATTTTTATTCCAAGTTCAGTAAAATGAGAAATTTATGCTCAAACCTGCTAAAATGTTTTAAAACATTTTTATTTCAGTTGAATTTTCTTAGAAATAATGTAATAGTGGCAAGAAAACTTGTAAAAAAATGTGTAAATAATTATTTCTTTCAACAAAAATGTCAATATGGAGTATTAACTTGCTCAACGGAACCCAAATGATGCACCAGGCTTCTGCAAAGCTTTCCACATGCTGGAATGAAACTATCTGCTTAATGAAACTTTCCTTTGTGTTCTAATAGTTGTCTTTAAGGAATTAGACTTTAAATGGGGTGGGGACTTGTTTATGACTTGATTAAAACAAGTGCTCTTTTTTTTATCAGGCGACTTTATTCAGCATCGAGACTCTTTTGGATTTGGATTTTTATTTTATTTGTCGTTTTGATTATATTTATTGCTCCCATATGTTGTATTTGGAATGAGGTCTGAAGTTTGAGCTGGCTATTCTGTTATTGTATTCTATTATTTACCAGAAACAGACAGTTTAATGACTGTTTTAAAACATCCTCTAAAGAGAATTTTTTTTTACCACATTTTTGGCTGCATTTAGTCCAGAACTGTATTTTTACATATTACTTGCATACAAATACACAGTGGAACGGAAGCAGTATGGGTAACAGACTTTTCATTTTAAAACAAAAGCACTGAACGCAATTCTGTTCAGCAATTCTGTTCAGTGATTTACTTTTATTTTTGAGAACTGTCTTTAAGTCCCTAACACAAGGTCTTACAGATTAGTATAGCAAAACTATACATTTTTAGTCTTAGAAGCAGTGAATTTAACATTTTTATTGCTGATAATAAATAAATAGTGAAGAAATAAATTTGAAATAAATTTAAAATTCATCCAGCAGTCCCTAAACATTTGCACAAGATTGCGTTAGCATGTGATTAAACTTTTTATCACGATTAAACGATTAAACTCGTTATTAAGTCAGAACTGTGTCTGGTTTAAAATACAGGCAGGTTTGACACTTGTGGAGTAACTTTTCACTTACTTCCTTTTCTTTCTTTTTTTCTCTCTTTCTGAATTGAATGTCTCTCATCAGTATCTGATCCAAACAGTGTCAGAGTTCGCATGAAAATGCCAGTTACATATCATGAGGTTTGAGCTGAAGAAGTCTGATGAAACATTGTATTCAACAACCAGGTGAATAAGATTTAGTACCTTATCAAACACTCACAACATTTCGTAAAATTATTAAAAATTTAGTTCTTTTAAAGGTTGTGTAATTATGCAGTTGTCTGTAATTGTAATGAACAAATACTTTATAAAAGGTCTGATTTAAATATTTAATTATATATTTGATGAGTAAATCTCAAATTCTGCTATTTCACTTGTTTCTGCTATTTATTTTTTTAGAACCTTTGTGCAAATTTATTTGCATTTCTCAAAATATGTTGTTTAAAATAAAATTCCACAAATTTCTGCATTAGTTATTTCACCAGAACTTTAACAAAATGCAAGTTGAATGTCAGTAAATAGAAATGTGTCTCACTTAAACTGGGATGCAGAAGATTTTCTTTTGTGAAAAAAGCTTCAGCTGCCTGGTATTTACAGACTGACTTGCGCTGCTCTCTTTAGTTCTTCAACATCTCACCTATCTACAAAAACCTACATACAGACCATTAGCAAAACCAACAGTACGTAATTTAATTACCTACTTCACCTTCTCTGATCTGCCTCCCACTCACACCGGCGTTTGATGCTGCAGTCACAGATAGACTGGTGGTGTTACCTCTCTCTTTTTCCTGCCTGAAATACAATTTGTTGAAAACCTGTTATTCAGATGTAGAGGTTTATGGACTACAGTATTTTTCCCCTATGTTGTCATGACACTTGTACTAACATTATGCATCAGTCAAGGGCAATATGAAGTTTTGACTTTAACAAATGACTTAAAATACACACTGTTGTTTTGGCAATCAGTACTTGATTGATTTGAAAATTTTCTAATAAAAACCTACAACCATAGACATAAAAATATGGCTTGGTTAAACAATGTTGAGTTTTCCTTGTCAAATCTGAACTTCCTTTTACCTGTAAAATTATTTTTATGCCTCTGTCAGTAAATAAATGCTAATCCTGAACCACCTCTGTGTTTTACAGTTGATATACTTTTTTTTTTTATAAAATTGTTATATAATTGTTTATATATAATATAAATAATAGAAGCATTTTATTTTTATGACTCCCAGCATTTAAGGTTATGTAAGAAGTTGTTGATGGTTACTGTGTGGATTCAGCTATATTGATTATGTCATTCTCTAATAAAGGTTTAAAACAAAGTAAAAAAAAAATCTGAGCTGTTGTAACCCTCAAGGTTGCACAAACGAAATCCATTAATAAAGTAACTATGAATTACAAATAGCACCAACAATGTATGTTTTGCTAAAGACTTTCTTCTGAGGTAAGAAGGAATCAACGAAGTATTTTACCAATTGAGCCCAAACACTAAAACACAGTATGTACAGTGTCTAGCTGATGAATATTTTTCTTTATTCTTTCCATGTCTACATCCTGGAGTACAAACTGCCGGATGTTTGTCTTTGTCCTTTTTTTAAACAAAATAGCTGATGCTGAATCATGTTGCTTAGCAACTGCATACTTGCAAGATGTAAAACTGTAGATTTGTTTTATCAACTCCAAACATATCAGATGGCAAATTGAGTCTGTTAACGTTCCTCAGCTGAATAAGTCTTACTAATGTTTAATGTTTCTAGACAGAATGAAAAGGAAACATTCTAGTTCTTTTAAGAGTTGCTAGGTTACCCTGGTTTGTGTTTGAAGTTAAAATTAGTTCTGGGAACTGTACTGTACGTTAGCCTGCAGGCAAGACACATCTAAAATCCAAATACACCTGCTGACCTAATTTATTTTCATTCAGAGTTTACACATGCACTCATTCAGGAAATCATTTGGAGATAAAGAGCACAGAACACATCTGAAGTCTGTGACTGAGAACAGAGATCCTGTTTAATTCCAGCTTGGCTCCTGCTTAATGGTCTGTTTGTGTTTTTCTAGCTGTCATGGAAACCAAGGCAAATGGTTCGATGGAAAGCAAAAGGTATGTCCTGAAATGTATGCTGCTCTTTCTGATTTATTTTCTTATTCATCTAGTGTTGAGGAAAGTATTTTAATGAAATGTAAATGTAGCGGATCTGGATTCACAGGTTTTTTTTGTTTTTTTTTGCTCAACAAATGTGAGTTTTAATGATACATTGGGTAATTTGTTTTTAAATTGTTGCTGTTTGTTATACTATACATTGTTGTAACAATAAAATCATTTGGTTCACTCCTAAACTACTTTGGCAGTTTTCACAGTCTATCCAAATATTATTTGCCACACATTCAATCGGGATCTGTTCTTCTTGATTCACTGTCCCTGTTATATTATAAAATGATCTCATACAATTCATGTTCTCAGGTGGCAATCTTCATTTTCGCTCTTCTCTGTACTTGTTGCTATAGTAACAACATTGGGCCAGATGCCGAAGTAGTTCAGTTGTAGTTAGTTGAATATACAGTAATTTGGGTAATAAAATGGATTTGCTAATGTGGATATACACAAGTCTTGCTTTGATTTGATTTATTTTATGATGCTTAAAATGTTTATCGAGTTTGGCCAAAGAGAATTTGATTAAGGTTTCTATTCAGAATTTTTTTGTAAAAAGTATATTAGAAGGTAGAATGTTATAGTTGGTGTTAAGGCTCAGATTATTCATTCATTCATCATCTTCCGCTTTATCCTCTATTAGGGTCGCGGTGGGGTTCCCCATGCCCATCCAGGGGAGAACGTCTCGGGCGCTGGGCAGATAGACCCAGGACAGGGCGCCAATCTATCGCTGGGCACACACTCACTCACACAGACACACTCTATAGGGGGCAATTTGGAGAACTCAATTGACTTGATCCATGTTTTTGGACTGTGGGAGGAAACCGGAGAACCCGGAGGAAACCCACGCAGACACAGGGAGAACATGGAAACTCCACCCAGATGGGGACTCGAACCGGGAATCCCTAGTGCTGAGAGGAGAACTGGCTAACCACTAAGCCACCGTGCCGCCCAGGCTCAGATTAAAAAGTCAAAATTCTGCCCAGGCCTAATGATATACTGTATAATCAAAAGTATTGTGACATGTCAGGGCTGTGTGTGATCAAATCATTCATTAAATTATACATTGTTTTTACTGGAAACAACAAAGCCATAAGAATTACCACAGTGTAAATATACACACCACTGTGTTTGTATAGGGTGCAAAGGGCAATACACAATTATAATTAGCTGGTAATTTGCCGAATGTGGTTAGTTCTGGAAGAGAGCTTGTTTTATATTTAGTTAAGCTCTGTAGTAGTGACTATTAAATAATAATTTTTTCAAATCTTACAGTAATGACTTTAGAAACATGTTACATCTTGTACGTGTACCTTTAATTAAAATGTCTGCTTATATAAATTAGATAGTCATCAATAAATATATGACCAGAATGTGAAACATGGTGTATAGAACTGAAATGTTTTATTTTCCAACCACTGTATTTAATTAGGCAGATAAATATTATTAAAGCCTAATAATTAATTTATAAAGTAAATTAAGATTAAGCCCACTATGTTCACACCAATATGCTTTCATATTAAGCCCCATTTTTAAAACAAAAATTGGTTTAGAAATGTTCATAATAAAATGCACACTGACTAATTCAATTAACTAAAGCTGTTACAACATGCATCATTTTTGACGGGTCTCTGTTCACCTATCACCTGCTTGTGGCCAGTATTTGTAATTTTCTTAAAATTTAACTTTGACCCCAGAATGAACAAATTAACTTTGACCCCAGGATGAACTGATTAGATTGTATTGTAATGTTTATGTTAGCAGTGACACAAAGATGGAGTGAATAAAATGTGGTATTGTTATTCTTTACAATTTAATGTATTCCTATTTTAGGAATGCTAAGAGGGATTATTACATTTAGGACTATTTTCCAGCGTTTATTTGGTCTTTTTCAGTACGGTGGAGAACGGACAACTTTCCAATCCTGCACACTGGGCTGTAGCCGACGTAGTTAATTATTTTAAAGCCACTGGATTTGAAGAGCAGGCCATTGCTTTCCAAGATCAGGTAAAGACATTACAGCTTGATCGTTAGTTAGGTTTGGCTGATCGTAAGATGGAGCATTACGGTTTATAAAGAAATCCTTAAGTACGGATCGAGGCTCCATGAGAAACTCCTGATCTGTAGGTGATTCAGCAACACGAGCTGTAACCTACTACATTTATTTATTTTTTTAGAAAATTATAGTATAAATGATACTGTTTCATTAATTTTGTAATAAATCAATAATAATAAATCATAGGTACATCTAAATGAAAAAAAAACATGCCAAAAACAAATTTCTTTTTGTGAGTTGATTCTTGATTCTTTAATTTAGAAGTCAACCAAAAAAAGAAAGGAATAATGTCTTATGTTTCTAAACGCAGGAAATTGATGGTAAATCTCTTTTGCTAATGACTCGTAACGACGTTCTGACTGGACTCTCAATAAAACTGGGGCCTGCACTGAAGATATATGAGTATCATGTGAAACCGCTTCAAACTCAACACCAAAAAAGTGATGCCTCGTAGCACATCGAGCACGACCACGCTATCGAAGACAATCATGCCGTGGAAGAGCAGGGTAACAGAGATGAGACAGCATCCTCATGAGCTGATGGAAGAATAAATGTGAATTCTCTGATGTGGTTGTACAAACACTGATTATTGTTGGATAAAGTGTTAAGACTGAGGTTTCATTTCGAACCTTTTGCAAAAATGTACATAAAAAAAAAAAAAAAAAAAAGAAAAAAAAAATAGAGGTCAAACTTTTTAAAGATTAAAAGGCAAAAACCTGTATGGCATTAAGATTTTAAACACTATTGTGTAAGGTGTTGCTTGGTAAGACATTGTTTTCATAGGTTTTATGGAAAATTTATAACAACATAATTGGTGACACAAAAAATGAGGACTTATTTATTTTACCGGTGCTCGGTTGCTTTCACCTGTTGAAGGAGATATGAATGCTTGTAATTGCAGCACAATGTTTTTCACTGTTAAGACTAAACAGCTATGTGTGCTTCAATTAAGATTTTATTTAAATAGAACTAACCAGGGACTTTTCTAAAGCAGTGGAACTACAGACTAAATAAAAGGTAATATGTATAATTCTGCTTTATGTGACTTCACAAAAACTGTACATGCACAAGCAGATTAAAAATGTTTGCTAAGTTACCACAGTGCTTTTGGATGCTAGCTTTTTTTTTCCTTATTGGTGCAAATAATTTTATGTTAGGCATTTTGCAATGTGTCCTTCAAATGTTAATGGAGATAGGTCGGAGAATATGTCAAAGAGGACGAAATGTTTTCAGATGCTGGAATGTTTACATAGTTTTATTTCCTCAACTTCTTTCTATACAAGACCTATATATAACAAGTTGCCCCAAACTGTAATATATGTATGTTAACAACAGTAACATTGTTCCATGAACAGTGTGGCCATAAGCACTATGCAGCCTAAAAATTCACACTTACTTTTTAATATAACAAAATGCCTCCCACTGATGAAGGGTGAACCCTATCGCATGCCATATATCTGTATTTTGAATAGCATCTTTATGTTTCTTTTGTGAGATTGGTGCATCATGTCTCATGATTTAAATGTTTTGTAACTTGTCATAAATCTTTATTGGTTCTGAATTTTGATTGGCTGAATTGCTTTAAAGATAATCCCGTTAATGTTTTGTGCCACTGTCATTGTTGGATGTTGTGTATACTTCTGCATGTTAAGCAGTGTTTACTTACACTGTCTTCACCAGTTACCTAATCTGCTTAAACACCTGTGTTTAAATACAGCACACTTTGATGATATAATTAAATATTTTGCATCTGCAGGCTATATAGTTCATTTATAATGCCAAAAGTCTTAATCGTTGAATTAGGCATTTTCATTTAGTTCCTTTACCACAGATGAATAAAATCAAGCACAGTGACATACTGGTTGTCCTGCTGGAAAGAAGCCAAAGATTGTCTGTTCTTGTTTCCCATTGGCATAAGTGACATGACACCAGCTTCCACTAATGCCGATCTGGTATCTGGGGAGACCTAAGGCTCCCCCCAGCATTGGCACGATAAGCGTAGCAGTTTAGGATGTGATTGGTAAGCACCCCTCTTTTTGTTTAATTTATTTTCTGTATTTCTGTCTGTGTGCACACTCTGCAAGAGCATTGTACCTCCCTGTTGTATGCTAACTCATTCACCGGAATATAATTGTATTAACATTGTGTCAACTTCATTGTTTATTACATGTATAAAAGATTTGTGAACCCCAAAACCAATTGATTTATATTATGGAATTAAAAAGCATATGTGTGTTCTTTTTATATTTGCGTTTTCTTTGTATTGCAGGAAATAAAAAATCTGCGAGGGTTTTTTTTCTGTGAATTCTTCTCGTCCACTCACAGCCTGGCCCGTGGCTTTCTGCGAACGGTTCCTGTGATGTTTCCAGCTGGATTATCAAGAGGTAGAAGAACCTGAAAGACATGTACAAATTACTCTTTGTTCCCTATTTAATTAAAATCCATAACTTTGCTTTTAACCAAACCAGATTTGGCAATGACGCTGCAGGCAGTGGTTAAAAACAAATTTAGATCCTTAATACCACCACAGAAAATAGGGTGCCCACATTGCTTTTCAGAACTAATTTGTTGTCCTCAGATTTTATTATGTCATGCGCACAATTTAATATAATTCCAACTGACATAAAAAAAGTCTTAAATTAAAATTTACCCAAAGCTGCAGATTTTTAGGATCCAATAAACTAACTAGTGAGCATTTATTCATAACTTGCATCTAGTGCTCATAAAAATTCTACAAGAATGATGTCATTAAATTAAATGATGATAAAGAAAACCTATGACTATTTGCTATCGTTGTACAGAGTAGTTGTAGCAACTGTTATTTCTATAAAGCATGGATGGACAAAAGTGAAATAATATAAGGACTAAAGACTTTTGCTTGAAGCTTTAATTTATTTATAGCAGAGTATCAACCACTGATTTTCTGAGCTTCAAAGCAGTGAAATGTTAATACATCAGCATCCCCCCCCCCTCCGCAACCCTAATAGAGGATAAAACGGAAGATAATGGATGGATAGATGGATGTTAGTATTATCGAATCAGCATAGAAAATACGGATTGCCATTTTCACAGAAATTGCAGCAAATAGCATGGCAAAACTTTTTTTTAGTACAACCAAACGGTCAAACACAGTGGAAGTGCAATGGCTAATTGGCAAATCAAGCAAAGGCATTTTGAGTTTGACCTTGCAATAAAATATTTATCCTCCCACTCTAAATGAAAGTGATATTTTAATTATTTTGGAGCGAAGTCTACACTCGTCTTGTCAGTCAAATAAAGAGCAAAAACACAAACAGAAAATATTTAATGTAGATGATTCGCGAGGCAGTGCTTCGGATTTAGGTGCTGTAAAAAAAAAGCGCTGATACGTGACTTTTTTTTTTTTTCAAACCTCCATCGCGATCGACCTGACACCCCTTCTCATCATCGCGATCGACGTATTGAGCAACCCTGCCTTAAAATCTATATATTGGAAGCTTTTTTTTACTGACTATTATGAAACGTACCTCATCCTTATTGGAGAGCCCCAGTTTTGTCATGTCAATGGTAAAGTAATGTTGGTTTGGCATAACAATTTCTATTTCCTCCACCTGCAAGATGAAATGTTTCAGTGTCATAGATGTCTCTCATTTATATTTATAAAAAAAAGTTTACTGAAAGGTAATTTAATCTGACTTACCTCTGGAACTCTGTCCAGGATGAGAACTTGTGCTTCATACAGGGTCTTCTGCACAGATGGTGAATACTCGCCGTGGACATATGGTCCAGCAAACTTCTCAATGATGGTGTTTTTTACATTGTGCCTATATGACATCACAGCAGTTAACAGCTTGTCTCTTTTTAATCCCTATGCTAGGACGTATACAATAATTTTTTTACCATGCTGTGTCAAAGCATACATCCTGATTTTTGTAAAGCCACTTGGCATACACTGCAGTACAGAAGACACGGTCCTTGGCTTCTTGCAATGTTGTGAAGCGGTCTTTTAAAAAGCCTTCAAAACCAGACTGTGTTGTTTTTAAAACCTTCATGTCTTTAATTCCGCTGTAAATCACCGGATTCTCTAAGAAAATGCATATGAAAAATCTGATATGGACCCATGAGACTGCATTACATTTCATTAATAACTATATGACCAAAAGAATGGTTAAACTGATTGTAATAAATATATAGGTTCTTAATTTGATATACTTGTAGCAATAAGACATAATGTAAAATCTTTTATATCATTCAATACTGTTTTTATAGTGTATTATAGTGTATTTTAATATAAATTAATATTTAATATAATAAGCAAGAACTTGGGAAATTGGAGCAATTTGCTTAACTTTAATTCACACTGGACTCTCACCGTTTCGATACTGTTCAACCTCAGAGAAACGCCAAGCCTCAGGTGAGAAGATAAAGGCATGGGAATGTTCAGTTCCATTCTGTAAATCAAAGACCTCAGTATTTATGTTCAATTTTAAATTCAGTTGTACATATTTAATACATATTATGTTATAGCTCTTATTCTGTGTTTGCTCATGTATATTGTGTGATTTAACTGCACCTTTTCCAGTCTCCTCCATGGTGCTTCCTCAATGTTGACCTTTGCTCGTGTGACATGTTTAAATGCTGTCAGAAAATGATTGCAGATGTCCAGGGCAAAGCCCTCAATTGTTTTGACCTGTCAAAGACAAAACCACTGCAAGGTAAATGCCTGGCCTTCACAGCCATTCACCATGCAGAGCAGTTCGTAAGTGTGTGAACCGTGATTTGGTTGTTAGTTCATCTTATGGCACAAGATTTTCATGAAATAAAACAACGTTCCTTTAATATGTTTACTGTTTTTTTATGTACAGAATTATTTATTTTACGTTTATTTTAAACTATTACTAAAAGTCTAGCAACAAATGCAATCTAACGTCATCTAAACCAAATCATATTTTGATGATCAAGTTTATGAGTTTAAGGTGCTGGACCTGCTTTTAAAAGTCAAAAGTCAATATTACAAAAGTGAAAATGAATAGCTGCAAAAATAGAAACTTGGAATGCCCAAAACATAGTTGTAATGTGTAGGTGTCTAAACAAAAAAAAAAACATATTAGTGTTTGTTATAAACATTTTTAGGTATTTAAAAGTGCACTATCAATTTACTTAGACTTAACCAAATTACGTACATTGGTTACTTACCCCTTTAAGTTTGGCCAGAGCATGGACTGTGTTTTTGATGGTGTCAGTGGGGATAATGTCAGAGTTGTCTCCAGTCAGGTAATCTTTCCGGGAGTTTAGAGTCAGCTGCACATCTGCTTTCAGCTCCATAATGTGATGTCGTGTCCCATCCCGTCGGATGTACATGACCTTTACATGATTCTTTCCATAACCTGTTCGTACAAACTCTACACCCTGTGGATATCACATTTTATTAACAAGGTATCAATGTGTTTATAGAAACCCTTTGAAATCGAGAAGTCTATACCTGGGTTGAGGTAGCCATATTTCTTAAAAATTGAGCACTCTGTGCAGACGAGCAGCAGAAGAGAAAAGCTTCACCAGAAGCAGAATTTGCTGTGGACAGAGGGCTATATTATCAGGGGGTGGTGTCACCTGAGATTTTGCAATAAGTCCAAATGGTCACGTCCAAGGCTGAACTATTTCAAAGCTGGTTACAGTCACGTATCATCTACTCTCTTACAGTGTGATGATCCCACGGACATAGTGAGATCTGATAAACAGTATTGTTTGTTGGTGACACTTATAACGGTTTAAGTCTGAAATAGAATCAGAGTTCAGTAATGTTGCTGCTGTAGCAGCACTGTAGTTCAGTTGCAGGTCCACCTACATAAAACCAGATCTTTTCAAATAGACACATTCGATAAGAGGTTTAATAAAATTTGTTAATCTTGGTTACAAACATTCACTTTTTGTATTAATATGTGGTTTACAGTCGTAGTGCTTTTTCATGATTTTTGATGTGATATTGGCATGGTGGTTAAATAGTTAGGGCTCTAAGCTCTAAACTTGTAAGTTGCTTTCAAAGTTTCATTGTATGGTTGATCTTGCTCAATTTAGTTCTGGTAAATGTCCCTGCTTATTCATTATTTTCCCATTTTTATGAGGTATGGATTTTGTTGTATGGGCACAATTCCTCCAAAAGATCATATGCACTGTTTTTGGAGTGGCACATGTAATCCGGTATTATTGCTTTGCTTTTATTATAACTATTTTAATACAGTTTCATTTATTTTGTGTCTGGTGGTGTTCTGTTTCATGTGGTTGGGTCTGTTATTCCCCTGAGCTGTCCACAAAGCCACTCAGAATGCCTTAGATATGTCTTGTTTTAAGGACTATATGCCTTACTCTTGATAAAGATGATTCTAAATTACAAATGGTGGAAACGTGTGGAACTAATTTATTATTACTAGTAATAAAAAAACTAGTATTAATTATGGATTATTTATTACAGCATTTTCCATAACTGGTATTAAAACAATGTCTATTTTTAAAAATAGAGAGAGTTAGAGATGAGACACTGAACGTCATGAGACTGAACACTTCCTCTTTCAAAGATCCAAATGCACATAGGTACTTTCATTATTACATAATCATGAGGAAGCTATCGGACAACAGAATATATGATTTTTAAACTAGCTAGTTTAGGTGTTGTCATACACAAAAATGCTTTTGTACTGGTGCTTTATTTTTGTTTTTAAAGGTTTACTATGTGAGGATCAAATCTCCTGCTTAAATGAAAAAGGCCATGCTGTTGACTGGTAAATAGACTTTACACTTATTTTATGGGGACATCTTTTTATTTGTTTTATTTTAAGCATGCATATCTGCTGTTTTTTACGCTTATGTTCGGCACTACCGAAGGTTCATTGTGTACAAGCTGCCAAGGCATCAGGTGCATAATGTTGGAAGTGGTGTCGACTACATGTACTTAGATCCTTCTGTACCGGGCTGGCAGAGAAGTAGATATGCTGTGAATACAAGTGAAGGAGCTGTGGGGAGAACACTAAACCAACTATACAAGAGATATGAGGTATGAAAGTTCAGCATGGCTGAATTTGCTAAGATGTAATCATTTAATTGTTGTTACAAAATATTAAAAATATGTATTTTACAGTTTATAAACTCCTCTCATAATCAACAATACAGTGATTATACACAGGATTTCAAAATTACAACCTACAGTTACCGAAAGGTCATTAACAAAGTTCTATTTAAAATTACTCAAACATAGGTAAAAAAAAAAGCAGTGTTTTAAGAATATTTCATTAGTTACATTTATTCTAAAGCACTGTATGATATGTTAAATAAGATGTTTCAGAAGCACTGAACTAAATTAGAGAAAACTTTCAGATACCTCATGGTTTTGATGTTAATCACCTGGTGCTTAACTTCCTAAATAATCTATTCAGATGGCTTATTGAACTTTTCAGTTTGCACTGCAAATGGAGAGTGGTTTTAAATTACCGAAACCCTCCAGGTTATCCAAGTAAAGGGCTAAAGGGACGACCATTTCAGCCAAAGCAGTAGAAGTTGGTTGTCTCAAATCAGTTATTTCTGTAATATTGCATATTTACAACAACATAAACCTGCCAAAGTCAACCAGAATATATTTGTTGTAAACTTTTTTTTGTAACATCATTATTGCACAACAAAAAAACTTGGGTGGTATAAACTGTGCCCTCAAAGCAAGTATGTGCTGGGCCCAATTTTAAAAGTCAAATGTCAATATTACACAAGTCATAATGGATAACTGCAAAAAACTATAAATTCCATAGTGGAATATGATTTTAATGTGTGCACAGTCTCTCAAATGCACACACACAGGGACTTTGGCCTTTATCTATAAGATGGAATTAAGATTGTTTATTGTTGTTGAACACATAATCTCTATGTGCTTATTTCACTTCATTTTTAAAATCAGCAGAAGATAAGGAATTATACTTTGCCTGGAGCTTATTTCAACTAAACTCTTACAATGACCACTACAGTAAATATCAGTATTTTACATGTTTGTATTAACAATGCAACTCTTCATAGTTAAACAGCTCTGTTTATATGCTCTACAATGACGCTCCTCCCATCCTGAAGTATCAAAATAAATATGGACACACAAAAGGTACCTGTTCACTGCACTTTGCTTCACATTTCTAATGTTAATTAAGCATTTAATGTCAAATGTTTGCTTTATTTGGTATTTGCAAATCTGCTGTGTTCTATTTTTTTCTTTTTTCTGTAGCAGCTGGCCGATCTGTTTGTTTTTTAAACAGGAAAGGTCTAGTACAAAGAGCACAGCTGATAACTGATGACCTGTATTAGATCTTATTTACACTAATACACAAGGCTTTTCCACTTATTCAGAATGAGTTACAACACAGACAAAATTAATGAATCACATTGTTAATGATTTTAAATAAGAGTATTTTATATATTTAAAGTATTTTTACTGTTTTGTTTGTTCTCCAGGATCACTGCTGTTTGACCACTTACAGGGATTCTGGTTAATACACAGTGTTCCTCACTTTCCTCCATTCCCCGAAATGGGATTCGGCTACCCCTCCAGTGGAAAACTCTTTGGCCAGACATTTCAATGCACAACCTACAGCTACAAACTGTTCCAAAAAATATGTAAGTAAACTGATTACTGTTGTATTGCCTATAGACAATCATCATAACCAATCAGAATTAAACACAAGTCTCTCCTTTAAACAGCTAAGGATCGTTAGGAGAATTTACCTTTTAACATAACGAAAATGTAACATTGAATGTTTAACATGTCCCCAAATATATATGAATACAATATGTAGAGAGGATTACCTAAATAACACCTACTAGAGCATTATGTTGGTTTACCTTTACAGCTGTAAAATCTTCCACTACTTTTTACAAAACATACATTTGTCTAATGTCCATGGTAATGAAATACCTGAGATCAGTAGCTAATATGTGTGTCCTAATGCTTTTTCCCTACTGGTATTGTTAGGAAATCTCATTTCCTCAATGTATCTTTTCTGAAGGCATCAAAAACCACATGCAGTCCCTTTCTAAGTTATTTGAATTAAGCGGTTTATTTATGACATACCAAGTCAAAGCAGTGTGTTCTTCAAGACAATCCCAAGATAGCGATTAGCGCTGACGTCAGCACAGCACCAAACTTCTCCAAGACAGAGCCCCAAAGTTCAGTTGCTGACTCTATTTATTGTAAAAACCATCCATCGTTCTGCTTATTCTAAAACAACTTGTTGAAGGAGTTCTATGGGGGTGAACACACCATTCCTTCCCTTATCTGGGGAAGCTTATTACCGTTCGGTGCCCTTGAGCTCCATCCGTCAGACCTGATGTGTCTTTGTTCATGGAATATCCTGGCCTTGATTAGCACCCGGCTAGATTGCCCCATCTTATTATCAATTGCACACATTCCCTTGAACATCGAGTACTTTGTGCATAAATCTTTAAATATTATCCCTTCAGTATATATACACACATAACATATTTAAAAATGAATATGAACATATCTTGGAGTAAAGCTGGCAAATACAAACAGATTGCTAAAATAAAACCAAAAGGATAAATAAAATAATAGCTTCTTGGACTGATTACCATTTGTTTACAATTTTTTATTTGTTTATAAATTATATATATTTTTTGTATTCTGTTTTTAATTTGAACAGTAGAGCAACTGTCGTATACTACTCCCTATGTATACAACTGCTCAGTGCCAGCAGCGTTTTCCAAAGATCTGGTCATTTTGGCAAAGATTTGTGCTGGAAAATCTTTAGATATGGTTCCTAGGAGAAAGCTGACACAGCTGGTCTCAGCTAGAGGAGAGACGTTTCTTAGCTTTGCCAAATCTTGCAGATATGTGGATGGTAAGCACCTTTTACATTGTGCAGTATGTTTATTTTACCCTCTTGATTTAGAGTTATGTTGTGCATGTTTTCTACTCTGCATCTGCTTGAAAAACATGTACATTTTTGGAATCATTACCAAATAATTCAATATTTATGAAAAGTTACAGCAAATATCCATCCATCCATTATCTTCTGCTGAATCCTCTACTAGGGTCGCGGGGGGAATCCCCATGCCCATCCAGGGGAGAATGTTTTGGGCGCTGGCAGATACACCCAGGACAGGGTGCTAATCCATTGCTAAACACACACTTATTCACACGGACTCACACACAAACACTGGGGCAATTTGTAGCATTCAATCTACCTTAATGTTTTTGGACTGTGGGAGGAAACCAGAGAACCCAGAGGAAACCCACGTGGACACGGGGAGAACATGGAAACTCTACCCAGATTGGGAACCGGGAATCCCTAGCGCAGAGAGGTGAAAGTGCTAACCACTAAGCCATGTGCCACACCTACGGCAAACATGACTCCTTTGATATGATTTATTAGTCCATTATAGGGTTTTCTTTGGTTGGTTTAATCCAGACAAACAAGTTCCCTAATTATTAATGAAAATAGTTTTTAAAAATTTTGACTCACCTGCTCAAAAAATATGTTGTTTAATTGCTAAACCTATTACCATCTCTGTAGAAAACATTTAGAATTTAATCCACAATAAAAGAATAAAATATAACAAGTAAATAAATAAACAGAAAACATAGTTTGCTGTTCATTTTATAGTTAAATTCTGTAAAAATATATATTACTTACAGTATATCCAATAAAAAATGTAATTATACATCAAAATTTGCAGGAGTTTGCGCTTTGTAGAGATGTTTACTTATGTCACTTGGAAAATCAAAATAGCATGGACTTTGATGCGGACTTAATGAGGATGCAAAATTGTGATTAAATTGTCTTTTTTTCTTAAAAAAAAGGAAAAACTGATTTTAAGGTGTGTCAGTGAGTCTTTGCTATTGTAACAATGGCAAAATTACACCTTGCGCCATTCTCAAGGCACAAAAAGCATGTAATAATTCTATAATTATTCATGTGTGTGTTTCGGGCATAACAGGAAATGAATCAATCAGTGTGTCACTTGCCATTTCCTTTAAGAGCCAGGTGCAGTCTGATGTTGGCAGACTGTTATTTTAATGGCACAGTGCATAATAGTGCAATTTTGTTTTGATGTAGAACTATGTTGTTTTATTTTGTTAATTGTTAATATAAAAGTTTGCCTTGCTGCAGACTACCACGCATTGTTTGTACACTGCTGCGTGTCCATGTGCGCATAAGAATCTCACTTGTTATAAACAGAAACAGATGGACTACAGTTTGTAATTTTAGAACTACATGAGGTGTAGAGCTCAGCAGTAGAGTCACAAACACATTTAACTGGACCTGTTCAGTCTATTCCAGAATGATGCATAAAATCTTCACATAAATATGGAGGATGATATAAGAGGAAGGGGATTGTTCATATACATACTTTGGTTTCTCCACTGTAGATTTACAGGTGTTTTGTTATAATTTTTGCTATTTTGCTCTAACATATATTGTGATCTTATTATCCTTGCATGGATTTTTGGCTACAGATATTTACACTGGCTGGATTGCACAGATCCTAAGGACAAACCTGGTGGTAGAATCGTGGCAGAGACCAGCACACCAGCTTCCCTCCAACTGCTCACTTCCATTCCACGTATTGAACATCAAGAGAATCCAGTTGCCTGGGCCTTTGGTTTTTGATTCCTATAATGATCACTCCAAATGGTGTGTCTCCAGGGACAACGAAGGTCAGTGGACTTGTCTGGGAGACTTAAACAGAGAAAGTGGACAGAGCTGGAGAGGGGGAGGCTTAATCTGTACACAGAACCCAGCCATATACAGAGCCTTTCGCACGTCAGTGGACTGGTACAAAAACTGTTAGTCTGTCATCTGAACCTTAATAAGTGAAGAGAATACAACATCAATAACTTAGTCATTTTAACACGACTTATTTTAAGACCAGTATCACATGTTCATTTGTTAAACTTTAAGTGTTAACAATAACAACAGGATTCCCCAGTGTGTAAAAAAAACATGGCAGCATTCCAGAAGAATAAAGACTCATATTTGTAACTATTTGATGTCACTTAACTTGATCGGGCTATAAAAATTCCAATCTTAATGCTTCAATTATTTCTATGTGTTTAAAATATACACTGGCTACTTTGTCACAACTTTTTTTTTCAGCGGTTGTTTTTTTGATTGATGATTTGAAAAATTGTTTTGTTTTTTGTTTTATGTTGAACTTTGTAGTTCTATAATTACAGACTTTAGTTCATGTTTTTTTCCAATCTGCATATTCTAATTAGTGTAAAAGTTCAAGTTTATTAATATATTTACAATAGTATATTGTCTCAAAGCAGATTCACAGTGTTCTGAGCCAAAACCCCCAAAGAGCTAGCTGAAGTGACAGTGGCAAGAAAAAAAACTCCCTGTTATATATTCATTCATTATCTTCCGCTTTATCCTATATTAGGGTTGCGGTGGGGTTCCCCATGCCCATCCAGGGGAGAACGTTTCGGGCGCTGGGCAGATACACCTAGGACAGGGCGCCAATCTATCGTTGGGCACACACTCACTCACAGACACGCACGCATACACACTCTATATGGGGCAATTTGGAGAACTCAATTGACTTGATCCATGTTTTTGGACTGTGGGAGGAACCCGGAGAACTCGGAGGAAACCCACGCAGACACGGGGAGAACATGGAAACTCCACCCTGATGGGGATTCGAACCGGGAATCGGGAACTGGGATGCTTGTAGGATGGGCAGGTGTGGGCTTGTGGTTTAGCACCTAACCCTCAAATACTCCTGAGTGCCGTGTACAGGGCTGCCCAGCGCGCCGAGCACGTGTGCTCACTTCACTCAATGTGTGTATATGTGTTTCACTGCACTGCTGAGTTGAATGTGGAGGACAAATTCCTCTGTTTTTAAGCACAGTATGAAAAATAGTTTATCAGTTTATGATATAGGAGAACCTGCAGGAAACCCATGCAGAGTGAACAGACTGTTTTCTACATGTATATTTCATACCTTGTTATAGTGTTGTGAAACAGTATTACCGTGACCAAATTTGTCAACATATAACAGAATGAACCATCAAATGTAAATCCTGTTGGTAACTCGCGATGTATTTAATATCTGGTGTTCTCACATATAAATCACAACATTAACGATGGCAGATACAAAAACATGTAGCACAGAATGTAATGTGGGAATAAACCACAAGGGGCACCGATTCCTGTTGTAACCTCACTGCTACTTCCGCCATAGAGGAAGCGCTTCGTGAACACACAGCTGGCACGCGTGTTGAGGACGGGGTTTAATTCGAGGCCGATAACATTTCAAACATGGATATCATCGAGGTGCCAGTGTCCGGAGACACGACCGGCAAAAAGGGGAAACTTAAAAAACAGAAGAAGCAAAAAAGAAATGAAGAGATAAAGGTGGAATACGCGGAGAGTGGACTCGCCAACGCTGCACCGAGCTCGGCTTCGGGTTCAGTAATGCCGCCCACCTTCAGTTTATCCGAAATCAAGAACAAACAGCGCAGACACCTTATGTTCATGAAACTAAAACAGGAGAAAAGAAAGGTAACGTTTAAAAAGCAAGCAATGCAGATATTTCACGTCGTTACACGTGCAACTGCACGATTTCGCTCGGAAATAGAGCGGTGTTCATTTGAGTGATCTCACTGCTGAAGTGCACTAGCTCGTACGCTCGTAGACCAGCAGCTTGCACGCTTTGTGTAGTGCACTTCTCTACAGCTGCTGGATGATTCGGAATTCAGCTTTAGTTTTAATGAGTTGTAGCATCAAGAGTGTTAAACCTGTTGGCACCGGGGGCCAAAACTCAGGTCACGGGCCGAACAGAAAAACATTTATTGAACATACTAAAAGCAAATGTTTTCTGAACATGAATAAGAATACAAACAGACAGGAATATTATTCCACAATAAGTCAATTAAAATTGTATATACCTTAAAATACTCTCTAATAAAATCTCTTGTCAATTATAAAAGTTACAACTATGTACATGCTGCCAAAATGAAATAAACATTATACTTCTACAAAAGTAAAAATAACAAATCAAAACAGTCTTAGGCCATTTTAGAAAAATAAATATAATTTTTAAATAGCTTTAAATATTTCTGCTCTCCATAAAAATGTTCCTTAGAAAATCATACAAATTTTAAATATGATCATGGTCCAAAAAAAACATATCGCTGGGCCATTAATAACTATAATAATAGATCAATGTAAAATGATCTTGTGGGCCTGATAGAATTGTATTATGGGCCGGATATGGTCCGTGGGCCTTGAGTTTGACACCTATGCTTAAGAGCATCCCAGCTTAACATTTGTCATGAAATGGACCATGTGGTGTACACAATGAAATACATCGACCATAAACAGTGTTCCTTTTATACCTTTTATTTTAATAACAGTTATATCAAAGTATAGTTTATCGAAATTCTACGTCTTATACAAATATTACTGCATTTGTAATTGTATGTTTTTGTGTGTCTGCTGTACAAAGGGATGGCATCTTAATCAGGATGTTTCTCAGCTCATTGCCGAATAAGTGGGAAAGAACCCAAAAATCTTGTTGAAGTGAAATATATTTCAAAATAGATAAATGTTTTTTAGTTAGTAAAAAAAATTAATCATTACCAATTATAAATACAATGAATGTTTAATACGCCTGTTATCCACTTATTTAGTTAATCAGGACTCAGGAGAATGTGTAATTTCAACTGTGGATGATTCTGGTTTTGACCGCTGCTAATTTTCAGTCTGTTTTGATTGCCAGTCCTACATACGGATAAATTATCCAATGCTGCCCATAAAACAAACTATTACAGTAATCCTCCAATTCACAGACTTAAACAGAACGATCCACACTAAACCAGGTCAAACAAACATGCTTTCATTTTTGTTGGTTTGACATGTACAGGAAGATTATAGTGTGACAGACTTAAAGTGCCTATATGGATTAGCTTGGCTTCAGTCCAAATAGTTTAACCAGCACATTAGCCTAAGTATAAATAACATTTATAGAATTTGTTAATATTGTTGTGTTCTATTATTCTAAACTTTAATACTTTATTAGAAATCAGAAACATGGATAAATAAATCCATTACAATGCACAATTTTATTCTATTCATTATTCTTGGTTAATAAAATGATTTATTGAAAACTTGATTAAATCAGAATTTCATGATACAGCTGTTACACAAGATAAAGATGTATGAATAACTAAAGCATTGACATTATCGCTCAGATTAAAATAAAACGCTGATTTTATTCGTTTTGTCATAAAACAGAAAACATTTAAGTTTTAAAACTTGGGTGACTGAATAATTTAGGAAGTATTGAAGTATTTAAGGAAGAATTAAAATTACAAATGAGAATCTGTTTATTTCTCTTAGTAGTAGTCTTATCCTGATGCTTTTTCAGGGACCTCATATAATTTGATTTCCTCAAAGCTTATAGAACTGTAGACTGTTTGCACCTCATACTGGTCCTGGACATTTTCTGAAAGTGTAGTTGTTTTATAGCTCATGCCAAATTTGCTCTTACCTTATCTTGGTGTGCATTCAGTCGCTGTGTAAAAGTAGGTATCTCCAATTTTGCTTCACTCCAATTGCATCCAGCCAAATATTTAAGACAATCAAACCTCTATCCTGGAATTCTGGTCATGGAAAGACTTCTGTTGTTGGTTTGGTTCAGCAATTAAAAGAACAGTCGTTGAACTGTAGTGGCATTTTTGTCATGCTTTGGTTACACCCTTGACCAGTTCTTAACCGGTTTAGCAAGTTTATGGGAAACCTAAAATTTGCAGAAACTGGTAACTTACTATTACTCCTGGTAACAGAAAACTGGTTTTGTCTGCATTCTGATGGATTATTTTGCTCTGTTGTCTGTTTTGCTCTGCTGTCTAAGTACTGTATGATTAAATGACAAATGATTAAATGAATGATAACTGCAGCTGTGTATAATAACCTAATTTTCTTGTTTTAGCACAAACTAGAATTAAGAAAGAAGAGAAGAAAGGAGAGAGAAGCCCTTGGTGATAAGGTCTAACATTTAAAGTTGTGTTTATCTTGTAAAAAAAAAGTATATGGACAAAAGTATTGGGACACATTAAGCATAGGTTTACATTTTATAACATCCCATTCTAAATTAACCTCCCCCCCCAGCAGTTTTAACAGCTTCTACAAGATTTTGGAGTTGGACAGGGAACTCATTGCTTATTCATCCAGAAAAGCATTTTGTAGAATCAAACACTCATTTTGGAGAAGTGGCCTGGCTTGCGATCTCTGTTCTAATTTGATTTCATGTTATTTGACATCAAACTAATTATAATAATGCATTTAATTTATAATGCATGTTACATTTCAAGGAAATCTCTGCTAGACCCATCCATCCATGTGTTGAGGATCTTGCTTTGTGAATGAAACACACAATTTTAGTGATCAAGCAGTACATCCCACAACTTTTGTTCATCTTGTGTAGGGTTTGCTTTAAAATAATTGTTTTATAAACATCAATTCTCTGTTAAAATATAAAAATCATTTCTGTTCTGATGGGTGCAGGCACCACCAAAAGAAATTCCAAAGACCATCGAGAACCAGAGACTCTATGATGAGACAACAGTAGACCCCACAGATGAGGAGGTAAGAAAAAATGACCTATAATAGTGGTTTTGAAGATAATATAAGTTTGACTTTCGGGTGTTCAATTGACTTAAGGAGTCATTCTGTGTTTGTGACTGTTTAAAGGACAAGAGGTAAACCTAGAACCTCCTCAAAATCAACATTTATTTAGCATTTAGGTGTTGTGTCTTGTAGGGCTGCAAATAACGATTATTTTGATTATTTTTTCGATTAATCGAAGAATCGGATAAATTTAAAAAAAAGTTCCATGTCTTTACATTTAATCATTTAGCAGATGCTTTTATCCAAAGATGGATGTAGAATGTAGTATAGTATTATATATATATAGTATATTTATTCAAAATGTTTGTTAACATTTCCTGTAATGAATGAAAAAGCACAATGAAAGAAATAATGTATCATATAAACATCCATCAATTAACAACAAAAATAAACTCCAAATAGCACATGATGCTCAGTTGCCCTCAGTAATGAACCAAATATTATGTTGTAGCCTATTGGATAAAAATTTATTAACAAATGAACTAATTAACAATCAGCTATTGAAAAAAAAATTAGCAAATTAGGCAGTTAACAAAAAAAATACCTCTTGTGTGAAATTTCAATTGGACACCGGGACATACGTGGCTGCTTTGCACACTGTGTACAAGGCTTCCCGTTTGTCTGGACGCGGTCTGAAAGCGGGGGGGGGGGGTTGATCGGCGCTGTGCGCAGTGTCCCAGTACCGGGTCATTTAAAGCCGTGTACTTTTACGTCCTGCGCGTGTGTGCGTCAATCACCCGCTCCCCTGCGGTGTGCTGCTATTGATTCACTAAAAACCAGGACATTTCCTCACTTTAAAAAATAAATACGGACATGTCCCGGGAAATACGGACGTATTCGTATAACGGACGTTAAAACTCGTTAAAACTCCAGTTAACAACCAAATACAGCATGAAGCTGCTCTGCCGGTCTCATAGTGTGACGTTGCGTTACGTTGAATCACTTTAAACTAAAGAATCTCGGGATGTTGTAGTGATTTATCTGCTGTTCAGCTTCATCCTCATCAGTGTTGAGTTTCAGGTGACGGTGGTGCTCTGTGCGGGTCAATTCATGTTCGCAGAGCTGCATGTTCCACGTTCTTTATTTGTGTGAAGGTGAAGCTCCCGCTGATTGGATTTAAACGGAAGTATTTTTTCTGTGTTGGCTGTGTTACATTTGTGTGATTTATCAACTTGTTTTGCATACTTTGTCTTGTTCTGTTCAACCCGCTATTATTTTCCAGCGTTATTGAAACGCCGCAGGTGACGTAAGCGGTTGTGACATTGCAAGTAACGCGGAAATAGTGTAACCCAACGAATCGATAATGGAAATTCATTATCGATACTTTGGATAATCGATTTTTATCGATTTTATCGATTCGTTGTTGCAGCCCTAGTGTCTTGATATAATACTTCTTTTTATTTGGCTGTTAAAATGGCGGTTGTCGGCCAGTTGGTCATCACTGGATTTTGGTAGTGTTCTTACCAGGGTAAATCTGCTTGTTTTGCTTTAAGGTTGCTTTCGACGAAGGGACAGATGAATTCTCAACATATTTCAACAAACTGATAAACCCCAAAGTCCTTATCACCACATCGGACAGACCGCGAGGCGTAAGCACAAACATGATCACTCAGCCGAATTGAATTTTTTTTCAACCATTCATATCTATTGATATGTTTATGTACACAGCACTGTCCTGTAGTTGCATATAGATAGCAGCTCTGTGACTAAACCTTTCAACATACTTAAACTCATTACATTTTATGATGAAGTCACTGTAGTCCATTGTCAGAGCAACAGTACCCCATCCCTTTATGTTAAATCATTTAATCAGAAAGATACTAAATTAAATATAATCTATGAATTTTGTTTTGGATTTGAGCAAATATGAAATCTTGTCTGTTTTATTTTGGTAGGTGATATACTGGCACAGTCCATAACTAACATTTATTTAAGATTAATTTATGAATTAGATGGGGCAATGTAATAATATGCTTGATGGAAATCAATTCCATTTATTTTTGTTAGTGTTTTGCGACAGACAGTTCATTTAGTGAGCAATTCTAAATAGAGTGAGGTTCACAACTTCACTATTTTGGTTTCCAGAGCAAAGTGAGATTAATGCTAGTGTTTTTTGGATGTATATATTTTTTAATATTCATCTTTTGAACTTAAGTCACAGTTTACAGTTCCTAATTCTTTTTTTGTTCCTCTCTTAGAGAACTGTGCGGTTTTGTGAGCAGCTTGCAACAGTAGTACCAAATGCCCATGTATACTACAGAAGAGGTCTTGCTCTGAAGAAGATAATTCCTCAGTGTATATCACGAGACTTTACTTACCTCATGGTCATTAATGAAGACAGAAAGGTTCCAAGTATCCTTAAGTACATGCTTTAAAGAGTTATTTTGCATGCAGTGTGTAAGACAAGCTTTTGCTGGATTCCCTTAACTCGCTTAAATAGATGGCATGATCCTCTGTCACCTTCCTGATGGACCGACAGCACATTTTAAAGTCAGCAGTGTACGACTGCGTAAAGAGTTAAAGGTTTGTAACTCTGTCAAACATCAGTAATGTTAGTCATTCATAAGGTTGGATTGCCATTGTTTGCCAAATAGTGGCTGTCAATTAGATGCTTGTATTTTTTATTACATATTATTTAAAATATATAAAGTATACTGTGCATATATTTTTTTTGTTTCTGCCATTTCTCACAATGCAGAGAAAAGGGAAGGACCCAACTGAACATCATCCAGAGGTCATCCTGAACAACTTCACCACCAGACTGGGACACAGCATCGGCCGTCTGTTTGCTGCTTTATTTCCTCAGGATCCTCAGTTTGTTGGTCGACAGGTCGCCACGTTCCACAACCAGCGAGACTTTGTTTTCTTTAGATTCCACAGGTATTTAACCATTTCTTTTTTCTGCCTTTACCTCTGCTTCATATCCATCCTTTATCTTCAGTTTTTATCGCTGGGCACAAACACAGACACACTCTATATGGGGCAATTTGGAAAATTCAATTGACTTGATCCATTTTTTTGGACTGTGGGAGGAAATTTACACGGACACGGGAAGAACATGGAAACTCCACCCAGATTGGGATTCGAACCGGGAATCCCCAGTGCTGAGAGGCGAATGTGCTAACCACTAATCCACCGAGTGATTACAACAGTATGTGTTTAGTTTCTGAAGCTTTTTTCTAATGTATAATTCTATTGGATATTGTTCTGCTATTTAGTCAGACAGAGTGCAAAAATAGAATTCAGAAAATGCAGTTTAACCATCTAGATGTGCATATGCTTAGTGTTTTAACCTGGAGTACTAACATTATATGAAGTATAGGTATGCCTATACCATAAAGGCCCTTTTTGCATCCTATTCCTTGTTGTCTCCATTTTTCCAGCTTACACATTTCTTTGTGGGCTTTCCAAAGTATATTTGGTATTTTTTCCCTTTTAATTCATATCAGTTATGAGACACTGATGTGTTCGATGATGAGGTTCACAATTTGTTTTCTGATTTAGCCCAAAGTGTTCAGGGCCAAACATGTTATTATGGTTCTAGCTCTGTGTACCCACAAAGCTGAAAGTGTAAAGTTAATAAAATTATTTAAATAGTAAAAAAAAATATATATGAATAGAATATAGAATGAAAGAACTTTTTCCACAATACTTATGTCCATAGTATGAATTAATGTTTTCTCATGTTTGTCATGTATTACAAAATGTAATGAAATGACTGTGAACTATTACACATAACTGTGTCTTTATAGATACTTGTTTAAGGATGAAAAGAAAGTGGGAATTCAAGAACTAGGGCCACGGTTCACCCTGAAGCTGCGATCGCTACAGAAAGGAACATTTGACTCAAAGTTTGGGGAATATGAATGGGTTCATAAGGTAAGTTCTGAGACAATGTTTAATGGTTGCCAGGTTAACAATCTGTTTTTAAACTATAATTTATTTTTCCTTTTTCAGCGCCATGAGATGGACAGCAGCAGACGAAAGTTTCACCTTTAAAAATCGCAGTGGAATACGGAGGCTGCTGTTTGTTCCACTGTTTCATCACCCTACAGATGAAAAATCTGTGATGACATTGCAGAATGACTTTAAAAGAACAAGTTTAAAATATCAGAATTTGTTTCATTTCATAATATAAATAAAACAAATCTTTACATTCAGTGAACAGATTTGTTAAGAACTCATGCTTATGTTGCATGATTGTGAATTATGTTTAACAAAACCTTAAAAAAATGTTTATGAAATTTCATTTGTTTACCACAGAAAGCAATCTGTATTTTGTATATATAAGTTGAAAGTCTGTGTTCTTTTTAAAAATCCACAAAATCCATTCGATTACCATTTAACATACTTGCTCTTCAGAACCCTGTGGAGGTTTGTATAGTCTATACAACCCCCAAAAAGCACACCCAAAAGGCTTTAATTTAATATTCATCAAGCACACCTTGTTGCTTGCTTTAGGTTGTGTCTTTGCAGTCATGTGTTGATCGCTGATTGACAGTTTTCCAGTTTTTCTATCAAATACTTTCATCTGGTGGCCAAATTACAGAACACAGAACACAAAAAAATGTTCTGTGCACAATGTTCCATGCACAAATGTAAAGTGGTTAAAATTCTCATATCTACCCTCTTTACATCTGAGAGGAGACTAACCTGGAAATAGAACTTTACGTGGGATATGATCATTCTTTTAATGCTGTTAGGATGCAGTACTGATTGAGAACATGCACCAAAGGGTCACGAAGGGAACAAATGAAGTTAATTTATCTTAAAAATCTCCAATGCAAGATAAAACTTATGACTATTAGTTCTATTTGTCCCTAAACATTGATAATCTGGGTGGGATGACTGATTAAGACACATTGTAATTTTACCAGGTGTTAACTGCAACTAGGAAATTACTGAATACCTGTAAAAACAATACGTTATGAAAGCTGTATTAACTTTTAATTAAACAATTTAAGCCTTGTTCAGTAATAAGGTGCTGTTTTAATGATGAGCTCTCTATGATTAACTTTTAATTTTCTTAACAAAGTTTTTAAAAACATTGCTGTGGTAATATATTCAAATGCATGACTTAAAACGAACACTACAGTGTGTGTATATATATATATATATGTGTGTGTGTGTATGTATATATATATATATATATATATATATATATATATAAGGGTTGAACGGTGGCTTAGTGGTTAGCATGTTCTCCTCTCAGCACTAGGGATTCCCGGTTCGAATCCCCATCTGGGTGGAGTTTCCATGTTCTCCCCATGTCTGTGTGGGTTTTCTCCCACAGTCCAAAAACATGGATCAAGTCAATTGGGTTTTCCAAATTGCCCCATGTAGAGTGTTTGTGTGAGTGAATGTGTGCAAAGCGATAGGTTGGTGCCCTGTCCTGTGTGTGTCTGCCCAGCGCCCGGAACAGTCTCCCCTTGATGGGCATGGGGAACCCCACCGTGACTTGTGAAAAATATTTACAGAATTTGAAATGCAGATGACTGCTGTATTGAAAGTACAGTCTTTAAAGGTGCAAAAAGCTAAAGGGTTGATGTAGCTGGCAGCTGACAAGTTGCCATTCCACCTCCAGACAGTTACTGAGTCAGTAAGTCCCGCTTTCTTTCAGAACCTACACTGGAATGTTTTCCATCAGATGCACAGTGAAGGATCAATCATAATGAACTTGTGCAGGCACAAGTGACAGTTTAGAGGTAGGATGCACTAGGATACATGTTTTGTCAAAATCATGTTAAATATTTTAACTCTTTATTTTATATTTTAAACCAAGTTTGTAATAGAATGTAACTGATCAAAAACTTGTATAGACTTTTTTTTTTTTTTTTTATCACACATAGGGACTCGTTTTTGAGTTGTTCCACAAAGTAGACATACATGCAAATACATGTATGTTGTTACTTCTCTGTGAAGTCTGTAAGACCGCCTGTGTGATAACACAGTTTCTGGGAAATTTATTAGAAATATTGCTTAAAGGAAATTCAGAGAAAAATGAGAGTAAACTCTTCACTGAATGGTCTTTACACATGGCATGTCTGGGATTGGCGTTTTTTCTCCCTGTTAGCTGAATACGTTGCACCATTTGCCCTGTCATTATAGTGATTAATCAGAAGCACTTTTCCAAATTTAATACTTTTCCTCACAAAAGGTTACAGTAAAATTCTGACCAATTAAAATCATTAATCAATACATTTTAATGAGCATCAAACATGTCATTTCATGGATAGCAAAGCACACTTAATTACTAGTTTTCAATACATTGTCATTTATTTAAAAACAAAAAAAATCTACAATGATTTATGAGTGATTTATGAAAGCAGTTTGTGGAACTCCATGTGCTTTTTGTACCAGGTGAACTGGAATTCAAGCTTGAATAAAGCATCAATTGAAGTCATACAGTTTTAGCTCAGCAGGCTTTATAAGATTAAAAAATACTGTATCAATTAAAACTTTTACTTCATTTTAAATAAAATATTGTCTGTATTAACGTGAGTTGTGTGTTTTAACGTGAGTTTAAAAGAGAATGTATTGATGAACTGTGTGTATCTATCTGCAGAAGATGTATATGCAGTAACATTTAAAATTATAATTCACAAAACCAGATTATGAGTGAGACGTGAACTAGATAACCTGAAAAAAAGCAGTGACGACACCAGCATGAAGCTTATCACTGAAATCAAGGTATGCAATACCTGTTTATAAACTTTATCTCAAAAAACATAACACAACTATTAACAGATATGATAAAACACACACACACACACATAATGAAACAAGATGAATAATTTATTGTGAAAGTCCCATTATATAAGTCTAATTTTCTCCATCTGAAAAATAAAAGGTTGTCTCGTATGTGGTGGTTGAGCTAAGAATTAATCTGTTTTAATCTTGAAGCGAGTAGAGCAACAAAGGCTGAACTGGGACGTTCACTCGGCTCATGTTTGTTGGATAACACATTGTTCATGTTCCTTTGTCTGTATCATAGATTTTTAAACTCTGGTACGGTAGGTGTTCATGGTTTAAGGAGCGTTGTTTAATTGTTGTTATGTTTAGAGTTTTAGAGAATTACTTAATCTCCAATCACTTGTATTGTATCATATCACTGCTGTAATACTAATGTTTTGATTTTTTTTCATTTAAGAAAGCAAGTTGTCTCAGAGCTTCAATCCCTAAAAGCTGAACTGGTGCAGAAAAAGTCTCAGTGCTCTCACAATGGAGCTCTCGCAGATGCGAGACCTTGGATCAAAGATCAGCACATGCCGAACAATTTAACTTTTAAAACTTTTCTCACAGAAAAATCTTGAAAATACAATCATCTAGAATTATCACTGTGTAATTGATCCCAGTTTTTATTGATGGAAGAACAGATCATTGCATTTCACTTTCAGTGTTTTCAATCATGGGAAGTGACATCAACGGTGACTCCTAGGAGACATCATGTTTTGGGATAAGAGCGTTCCACATGTCAGCGCTTTGCTGTTGGGCTACGGGGTCATCACTGTAGTCGAGCAGGTTTCAGTTCCACATTCCGATTCCCCTTAAACCATGCTCTCCAGCGTAGGCTGCTTTCATAGAAATGCTCTCTGGATCATCATACCAAACCTGATGGATATTTCCCTGATTGTCCTGCAGCATTAATCACAAGTGAATTAAATCTGATTTTATTCATATGTATAAAATGTGACAACTTTACTGTTTTACGCTAATTATGCTACTATAACATTCATTCATTCATTATCTCCCGCTTTATCCTCTATTAGGGTCGCGGTGGGGTTCCCCATGCCCATCCAGGGGAGAACGTCTCGGGCGCTGGGCAGATAGACCCAGAACAGGGCGCCAATCCATCGCTGGGTACACACTCACACACTCAAACACACTCTATATGGGGCAATTTAGAGAACTCAATTAACTTGATCCATGTTTTTGGACTGTGGGAGGAAACCGGAGAACCCGGAGGAAACCCACACGGACACGGGGAGAACATGGAAACTCCACCCAGATGGGGATTCGAACCGGGAATCCCTAGTGCTGAGAGGCGAACGTGCTAACCACTAAGCCACCGTGCCGCCCCTTACTATAACATATACATTAAATTATATTACTGTTATAAAAAGTTACCTTGTAGTTATAATAAGGAGCAAACTGAACTTCATCCCAGAGCCTCCCTGTGATAGAGCTGTTAATTTGCCTCATCATTGTTCTGTAAGGGATTTGTTTTCCAGCTGCGTCACTGCAAGGAGCTCCTCTGAAAGGTACTTTAGGAATCAAACAACTCCCTTCCTGTATAAACACAGTTTGGTTAAATAATGGGAAAGAAAAAGTCTCATAAGCATGTTTATGTTTTGGCGGGTGTTAATATAACTACTACTAGCAGAAGTACTAAATGATTCAGTCCAACTCAGTCACTTTAACAAAACAAAGCGACAGTAAGCACATGACTTTAAATCTGTCTCCATCTTCATTAAACATTTTTCACCTGTGTGATGTTCAGGCAGAGGTAGTCATAACCATACCACGGAACTCCCATCACTAGTTTTTTGGGATCTATTTTCATCTCAATATATTGATCATAACCTGAAAAAAAAAAGTTGATTTAAAGATCCTGAGCTATGATGTCCTGATTTGACAGTTAGATGAGATTAGACTAAAGAACAGAGTGTATTTTATTGGATCAAGTCTCTGCTGTTTATCCAATATAATTATTCTTAATTGTATTTCACCCTACGCAACTTCTATTTTAATCCATCCATTACCTTCCGCTTTATCCTATATTAGGGTCGCGGGGGGGTTCCCCATGCCCATCCAGAGGAGAACGTTTTGCTATCGCTGGGCACACACTCACACAGACATACACACTCTATATGGGGCAATTTGGAGAACTCATTTGACTTGATCCATGTTTTTGGACTGTGGGAGGAAACCGGAGAACCCGGAGGAACAGGGACACAGGGAGAACATGGAAACTCCACCCAGATGGGGATTCGAACCGGGAATCTGTGTGTGTGTGTGTGTGTGTGTATATATATATATATATATATATATATATATATATATATATATATATATATATATATATATATATATAGAGTTTTACTCTCTGTATAGAAACAATTACACTTTTGTCCACCAGTTTCTTTACATACTCTGTTAGTCCTGTGTTTTGAGGAAAATGTTTTCAGCTCCTACCTGTTAGAGTCTGGTTAAGTGGGGCATTGGCCATTGCGATGCAGTCACGCCAGATCTGACTCTGCTCATCATAAGACATAACAAAAAGCAGGTCGCAGAAGTCTGCAATGGCTGGGTAATCATAGCAGCGCTTGTCAATGCATTTGGGAGACCATGCCACATCAAATGATACCTAACACAGAGATCAAATTGAAGTACTGTTCAGAGGTAAAGCAGCTGAAATCACTTCAATTCTAAATTCTACCTTTGAGCCTGGAATTTCTTTATGAAATGTTTCTGTGGTCTCTTTAACCAGGGCAGTCAAAGCATAGTACTCGGGGGACGATTCCTCTACAGCCTGCTCTATGTCAATATTTATGCCATCCATAAACTGTTTTTTAGCCAGATTGACTTTTTCAGTGATCCACGCTGTCCTATTGGCATCATCCACCATGTCTGAGAGTGGAACATCACCTGATTAAAGAGAGTAAACATTTTCTTCAACTTTTGAACTTTTGTTTTTCTGATCTAAGGACTATAAGTTCTATAAATCATAGAATTTACCTTTTAAAACAAGACGTGCCCCTTTGGAATGAGCATAGCACATGAGTTCCTCATCATATTCTCCAAACGCAGCAACCGTTGTCACTTTGGACCAGTCATAAAATTTCCAGTCTTTTCTCCCAACATCAAAAACAAACACCTGCAAGAAAATAAAGGAGAAATACAGATCTGGACAAAATTGTTGGCACCTCACTGTGCAAATAAAAAAAACAAACTTACGAGGGTCATTGAAATAATTCAAATCTAAAATAAAGTAATAATAATATATATATAGGCACGGTGGCTTAGTGGTTAGCACGTTCGCCTCTCAGTGCTAGGAATTCCCGGTTCGAATTCCCATCTGGGTGGAGTTTCCATGTTCTCCCCTGTGTCTGCGTGGGTTTCCTCTGGGTTCTCCGGTTTCCTCCCACAGTCCAAAAACATGGATCAAGTCAATTGAATTCTCAAAAATTGCCCCATATAGAGTGTGACTGTGTGAGTGAGTGTGTGCCCAGCGATGGATTGGCGCCCTGTCCTGGGTGTATCTGCCCAGCGCCCAAGATGTTCTCCCCTGGATGGGCATGGGGAACCCCACCGCGACCCTAATAGAGGATAAAGCAGAAGATAATGAATGAATGTATGAATATATATATATATTTACTTAGAATGTATATAAATCTTGCTCTTAAATTGTCTTTCAGAAGAATCTCTTCACAATCAAAGTAATGAAACAGAAAGTTAACGAGAGAGATGTCCCAGGAGATTAGAAAGAAAGCATATACATTTATGTCCAACAATTATGTCCATGTCTAAATATAACAAAGCCTACTTTCAAGTATGAGAAAATGATATATAATTTGAATCATGTACGAGGAGTTCAGTATGATGCAGAACACAAATTTAGACTTCACTGTCACAGCTGTATAAACCTGTTGAACATTTACACAATGTCACTCTACTGTCACTGCTAAAGGCATTCTACAAGGTTTTGGGGTCTTCTGTGAAATTACTGCACATCCCACATAGCAAATGTCCCTAATCAATACAAAATAGTTTTATCCAGGTGAAGTCTGGGGGCTTGTGTTATTCACACAAGATTTTTTTTTCCACACCAAACTGTACACAGAAGCAGGCAGCTGGATTATAAAGAGCCCTTCCCTAAACTGTTTGCAAAAAGCTGCAATGCATTTAAATCCTTAGGACATACTTTTGGATACACAGTGTTGTACAGAATACTCATACAATACGTGAGAATAATCTATTGTTGATCTATTGTTCTGCTCTACAGAAGGTAAGAATGATTTTATATTTGATTTGAAAAAAAATGTTTAAAGAAAGTCCTGCCTCAAACTGTTCCTCAAATGAAACAGGTAGTAAACCGCCATTACATCAGTATTTTGAGACAGTATTTTAGACTGACTGTGTGCATCAGTATTTTGAGACAGTATTTTAGACTGACTGTGTGCATCAGTATTTTGAGACAGTATTTAGACTGACTGTGTGCATCAGTATTTTGAGACAGTATTTTAGACTGGCTGTGTGCATCAGTATTTTGAGACAGTGTTTTAGACTGACTGTGTGCATCAGTATTTTGAGACAGTATTTAGACTGACTGTGTGCATCAGTATTTTGAGACAGTATTTTAGACTGACTGTGTGCATCAGTATTTTGAGACAGTATTTTAGACTGACTGTGTGCATCAGTATTTTGAGACAGTGTTTTAGACTGACTGTGTGCATCAGTATTTTGAGACAGTATTTTAGACTGACTGTGTGCATCAGTATTTTGAGACAGTATTTTAGACTGACTGTGTGCATCAGTATTTTGAGACAGTGTTTTAGACTGACTGTGTGCATCAGTATTTTGAGACAGTATTTTAGACTGACTGTGTGCATCAGTATTTTGAGACAGTATTTTAGACTGACTGTGTGCATCAGTATTTTGAGACAGTATTTTAGACTGACTGTGTGCATCAGTATTTTGAGACAGTATTTAGACTGACTGTGTGCATCAGTATTTTGAGACAGTATTTTAGACTGACTGTGTGCATCAGTATTTTGAGACAGTGTTTTAGACTGACTGTGTGCATCAGTATTTTGAGACAGTATTTTAGACTGACTGTGTGCATCAGTATTTTGAGACAGTATTTAGACTGACTGTGTGCATCAGTATTTTGAGACAGTATTTAGACTGACTGTGTGCATCAGTATTTTGAGACAGTGTTTTAGACTGACTGTGTGCATCAGTATTTTGAGACAGTATTTTAGACTGACTGTGTGCATCAGTATTTTGAGACAGTGTTTTAGACTGACTGTGTGCATCAGTATTTTGAGACAGTATTTTAGACTGACTGTGTGCATCAGTATTTTGAGACAGTATTTTAGACTGACTGTGTGCATCAGTATTTTGAGACAGTGTTTAGACTGACTGTGTGCATCAGTATTTTGAGACAGTGTTTTAGACTGACTGTGTGCATCAGTATTTTGAGACAGTGTTTTAGACTGACTGTGTGCATCAGTATTTTGAGACAGCGTTTTAGACTGACTGTGTGCATCAGTATTTTGAGACAGTATTTAGACTGACTGTGTGCATCAGTATTTTGAGACAGTTTTGCATCAGTATTTTGAGACTGACACTGTGTGCATCAGTATTTTGAGACAGTATTTTAGACTGACTGTGTGCATCAGTATTTTGAGACAGTATTTAGACTGACTGTGTGCATCAGTATTTGGAAATATGTATTTTTTAGATAAATATCTGGTTTAATCTTTAGATTCGTGAAGAGAAAGTTGTACCTCGAACTCAGGTTCGTGCTGAATTGGTTTGCACAGTTCTTCTTTCTTGCATGGACAAACCGCCGCTGCCGAGATTCCGACTGAGAGACTCAGCACGACGAGAAACTTAAACATTGTTTAAACAAAACAAAAGAAATAAAAAATCAGAAATACAAAGCTTTAATTTAAAGAGTGAAGCAGGGGCACCGCGCGCTGTTTACTTCCTGATGGCACGTGACTGAACACTGTTTCGTCACCCACCAAACGTCACCAGAACGACCGACAACTTTAAAAAACCGTGAAGAGAGAAATATTCAGCGATTTTCTGTGACGTCTTAAAAAAAGACAACAGCAGGACAAAGAATATGTTGTAAGGAGATTACAGAAAATTTTTAAAAAGTTGTGTTTTGCCTTTAACATGTTCATAACGTGTTACGGCTTAGTATTTCTTACACAACCTTTTTTTTTTTTTTTTTTAAATAAACTGTATCAATACATTATTTAACGACACAAAATAAATTTAACTTAGTGATTAATTTTATGGGGATACCAGGTTCGAATCCCAATCTGGGTGGAGTTTCTCCCATGTACGTGTGGGTTTCCTCCGGGTTCTCCGGTTTCCTCCCACAGACCAAACACATGGATCAAGGTCAATTGAATTCTTCAAATTGCCCCATATATATATATATATATATATATATATATATATATATATATATATATATATATATAAAAAGAGAGAGAGAGAGAGAGAGAGTGTATCTGCCCAGCGCCCGAAACGTTCCCCCCTGGATGGGCATGTAGACCGCCCCTCCTCGACCCAAAGTGGAAGATAATGGATGGATGGATTAATTGTATCTGATTTGAAGTTTTAACTATGTGTAGTGCCATTAAAGAAGCAGAATAAAGACATTTTATAATTTTATTGTGTACAAATAACAAGAGCTGAGCTGTAAAATCTACAGATTGTATGTTTTTACAATGGGGCTTCATAATGTTTATATTTAATTAATATTATTTTATTACACTATCAGAGGTTTGTAATCTCTGGCGCTCTCTAGCGTCCCAATATGCGAATTAAAATAGAACGATGAATAAAAAGTGAAATTTTATTTCACACATAAATCTGTATCTAAAACATAATGAGTAGATTTTAAAAAAATTAGTGAACTATAAAAAAAATAGATTACAAAAATATGAAAAACACAGGAACAAAAAAAACACATTACAGCTAACAAAAGTTTATAAAAGTTATATAATTATAACTTTCTACTGAATTATGTACAGGACGTTTAGTCAGAATGCAGTCTAACAATTTAAAGCGAGTGCAATTCAATTCAATTCACACACACACACACACACACACACACACACACACACACACACACACACACACACACACACACACACCTGATACTCATACTTAATCAATTATATCTAACCATTAGAGATGCTAGTAAAGGGGAATAACAAAATACATAAAAACAGATAGACTACATTCTGTAATTATAAAACTTCATCTATATGGTAAGTGGGACTGATTTAATAGACAATAATTGTGGAAACATGGAGGCTAACACTGTACAGTAAGAACAAAAATTATAACAATTTTATCATCATTAGAATAATTCACGCACACATCATCTTGAATCTATTCACTTAAAGTTGAAATAAAATTGGTGCCCATTAAGTGAAATTTAAAAGCCCAGAGCATTATAACTGCACCTGAACATTTTTCAGTTTCAACATTTTTTTATACGTTTATTTGAGATAAATATATAAATCAATATATAATGTGTTTTTAGAAGCTTAACCTATGTTTTAGCTTAGAATTCTTTAGTGATTGTGAGTTTAACCTGTTACACAGCCTCAAAGTATAACATAGTCCCTCTTATGTACAACAGTTTATACAGTTATTTTTTCCCAATACATTATTCATTCATTCATTCATTATCTCCCGCTTTATCCTCTACTAGGGTCGCGGTGGGGTTCCCCATGCCCATCCAGGGGAGAACGTCTCGGGCGCTGGGCAGACAGACTCAGGCCAGGGCGCCAATCCATCGCTGGGCACACACTCACTCACACAAACACACTCTACATGGGGCAATTTTGAGAATTCAATTGACTTGATCCATGTTTTTGGACTGTGGGAGGAAACCGAAGAACCCGGAGGAAACCCATGCAGACACGGGGAGAACATGGAAACTCCACCCAGATGGGGATTCGAACCGGAAATCCCTAGCGCTGAGAGGCGAACGTGCTAACCACTAAGTCACCGTGCCGCCCTCCAATACATTATTTTCTTTTCAATTGAATTTTTGTTTTTTGTAGACTTTGTGACCACATAATTTTAATGTCTGCAGTCTGAAGCACATTTTAAAATCTGTATGACTTACTTGTGTGGAGATTATATAATTTTAGTATGCAATGATGCATAATAGAAAAAGCACCATTAATTCTGTATCAAAAATGTTCTGTCATTCCTCTAAAATGCCAATCAGGGAACACAATGAAACTTTTGCTTAGCTTCTGTTAGAACTGTTCAGTTCTGTGTGACCTTATTATTATTATTTTCATTTTTTTACTTTTTTTTTTATTTTTTTAATCTATTTGTATTTCCAGGTCAGTTAGTTTCATTTGAGATCTTCAGTGATCCGTTTTTAGTTGTCTGTATTTAGAATGTTGAGTTTTAAATACTGAAAGCTAATGTGGCTTTTATTTACAGATGTACGTCTTGATAGCATTTTGTTTTTTCTACATTACTGGGCTGGGTCTGTTTCTTTAGTCTGTGCGTGTGTGCTTAGGGCCTGCTAATCTTAAACCTGTCTGATGTCATTCCTAGATGGGGCAGAAAGCCTGGGGCACAACGGCCTGCCTTTTTAGCACTGTGTTAACCAAGATCGTTGTGACCTAACAAATGCACATACCAGCATGAAAATAAGGGCTTTATTTTTAAAAACCCTTTTCAAAGAGGGTTTTACACAGAGTGCAATAAAGCACACCAAACCTAGCCTTACATGAACTAACACGAGTTTAAAACTGTGATAAATGCACATTATTATCATTTAGACCCTATCTCCCATGTATCCAAAACATAAAACCTCAGAGGTGTGCTAGAGTTAAAAATGGATAAAAAAAAGCACAACATACTACGTTTTAATCAGTAGTTAGGATGAGTATTCACATGCATTTTCCAACCTTTCAGAAGTTTTCTGCACTTAATCGACACACCCTGGTGAGCACCTCTACCGGTTTTTCCTGAAGATGTGCCCAAGGCTGATCAGAGAGGAAAAAGTCACCTAAACTAGAGTGAAGTTTAGAGCACAGACAGGCAGGAGTTGTGATAGGACTACTCACTCTGCACTCAGACAGACTCTTCTGCTGCAGATATCAATCACCAGTCTTCTTCAGTTGTGAATGTTTAGGTGAACTATAAACAGCATGGCTGGGATCTCCAAGTTTGAACCTGAGTGTGCCTGTCGATTTGGAGTGCTCGTCAACTCACGCAATGTTACCTACTTAAGGTAAGTGCAAAAAAAAAAAAAATTATTAACATGTATTTATGTATTCAAATCTTATATTTACACTGAAGACACATTATTATTCATCATATTTTTATACTTTAGCACAAAATCTGTTTTTTTAATTAAAATTCCAGTATTAAATAGTGATCATATATAGTCATATGTATTTACCTTATTGTGCAAGGCCACTAACTGTCCTTAACTCATGCATACACAAATACTTTGGAAAAAAAGCCAAATGTTTAATCCTAAATAAGACTGAATCCCTCACAAAGCTTCAGTCAATACAAAGTCTTATCATGCTTTCAGGGGGTGCGGCACACCTGCTTCCTATCACGCTCACTGCTACTCACCCTGCTGGGAACCGTGGCTGAAATGGGCACAATGATTTCAGTCATTGTTTCTGGTAGTGTGTGTAGCAGACAGTCTGCGTGGCCGGCGACTTTGCAGGAGTGATATCACACATCTTCAAGCCGGACAAGTTTTTAAATGTAGTAGTAACATTAATTTCACGATTTATCAAGCCTGTGTTTGCTTTGATTAAAAAGTGTGTAGAATCACCACATTTCCTAATGAAAAATAAATTACAAAACCATGAACATTCTGGTTTAAAGTTCTGAGATAAGGTTGGACCACTGAAATTAGATTATCATTAAAAACATTAAAATGTAAAATTATTACAGTATTATAATTATTATTACCAGTTATATTCATGTCTGTAAATATTTCAGTGAAATGTGGAAATAAATATTTTAATGTTTTTTCTGTCTTTGAACATTTTTATGCGGACACTGCAGAATCTTCTTTTAATATCTACTGGCAATACATAAACTATATGAACAAAAGCACTGAAATGTATATATCTATATCTGCAGTTGCCTCCCTCCCCCTGCAGCAATAACAGCTTTCACTATTCAAGGAATTATTTCTATAAGCTTTTGAAATGTGCAAACTTATAAATTGTGACTGGCAAACACAGAACCATAAACGCAACTCCATTAAACACATTTGAAATTAAATATAATAAAAATGGCAAGCCAGGCCAATATTTTCATTATTAGGGTATGGCCACATAAATATCACCATTTTAGATAAACAGATAAAACACAGTCTCATCCCAAAGTTCACTCAAAACTGTTGTAAAGACATTACAGAGAGCGAAAAAACTTATAGCTACAAAGGGGGACCTTTTAGGTTAAAAGGTATTTTAAAGGTATATATATTTGTATATATAAGAACACAGATGTATCTAGGTTTCAATTCATCAAGCCATAATGTGCCAAACTGAATTTTGTTAATTATCCCTTTTAGTTTTGCAAGAAGGGGAGGAATCACTTGTAAGATGTGACAAAGTTTTTAGGCATGCAGGTAAACCAGCTCTCTAAGGCGTTGACTATGGAAACTTTCTTATTCATTAGCGTCACGATGTTCATATAATTACAATACAGGTTAATGATAATTTACATATGCCGGTTAATTTCAGGAGAAGCTACTTGTTTGGTTTTGTCTCATCAGTAAAAGCAGAATGAGGAACATTAAATTTTACAGCACATGTCTCCCTAAATCTTTTTAATTATCAGCAATTTATAAATCATACAGCACAAAACGTTACACAGACAGGAACCTCTGCTTACTCTAAGCCTTCAGGGAGAACTAATCCCTTCACTAATCAATCAGCAATTAAAGATGGTTTTACTTTAAAAACTAAACTTAATTTAAACTCTTTTTCAACGAAACATCATAACACAATGTGATGACCAATTACTTTTGTGAAGCTAAATGATTGGCTTATGAGGTTGATTAACCAGTTAAACAGTACTCACTGAATTAAATCTAGTACCTTCTGTTTAGTTTAGGCACTTCAAGACACAGCTATATTTTACCTCAAAAAAAAATTGTTATCCTGAAAAAAATAGCTAAACCTATTGCCACTAGAAAAATAAATCCTTTATTATTTATTTCATGCATCCTGTGTCTTTTATATGTTCTATGTTCTTTTATAACCCTGCATCAAACTTATGAATCATGTCTTTATTTTTTTTTATATATATATATATATATATATATATATATATATATATATATATATATATATATATATATAATCATATACCTTTGAAACAAGATTTGAGTCCAGGATCTTCAAATATTCCAAACTGGTTTAATTTAAAAGCTGCACGTTGATTCTCCTTTTTCTCCTTTGAGTATGGTTCAACACTATTTAGTGAATTACAGAACAGTACTAAAACCTCTGGAATTTACTGGTAATTATGGGGTCTGAATATAGAGGTAATGTGTTCCTTTTCACCTAATTAGAACTTCAGGGGCTCCATTTTGAATCAGCTGACCCTTACATTAATCTGATTAATCTTTCTAGTCTGACTAGAAACTGTGAATAAGTTTTATTTCCACATTTTACTAAGTGTGGTTTAGTCAGGAAACTTTAAGCATCTTAAAGTAAGAAAATGCTGATTTAATAACCTTTAATATGATTTTTAAAACTCAGGTTCAATTCATTTTGTACTTAAAAGTTAGGAGTCAATTAATTTTATATCAAGTGCGAAGAGTCAAGAAAATCATAGTTGTTTAAAGAGAGGAAATAACATCTGCATAGCTGAGGTAAGACACCCCCTCCCAGTGCTTTAGGCTCTAAGAAAGCATAAATACAGGTCATCTGTCAAATATTTTCCAATTTTACAAATAATCCCTTCACTGAAGTGTTCACAGAATCAAGGATAAAAATGCAATCAGGTGAACAGATACTTTTGCAAAGTTTGTATTTAAACTGAGGTCAGTAATTAGAACGGTATGCCATGAGCAGAGCAAAAGATCTGACACATTAACCGAATTCATGTCACCAATAAGCAACTATGGGTCATCCTATTTCTGTAACAATTTATCTATTTATTTACTTACTGTATAATTACAAGTATATATAATTACATGGTGGCACGGTGGCTTAGTGGTTAGCATGTTCGCCTCTCAGCACTAGGGATTCCCGGTTCGAATCCCCATCTGGGTGGAGTTTCCATGTTCTCCTCGTGTCTGCGTGGGTTTCCTCCGGGTTCCTCCCACAGTCCAAAAACATGGAACAAGTCAATTGAGTTCTCCAAATTGCCCCATATAGAGTGTGTATGCGTGCGTGTCTATGTGAGAGTGTGCCCAGCGATAGATTGGCACCCTGTCCTGGGTGTATCTGCCCAGCACCCGAAACGTCCTTCCCTGGATGGGTATGGGGAACCCCACCGCGACCCTAATATAGGATAAAGTGGAAGATAATGGATGGATGAATGAAGTACATTTCTTGTTAACTTTTATTAAATGCGCCAAATTTTTCACTGTTGCATATTACTTTTTAATAGTTGCTGTCTAACACGTTACTGAAAATTTAACAGTACAACTGTTTTGCTTAAAAAGTAGAATTAATACCAAATTTCTGCCACTTAGAAAAAAATGATTAAATCAATGATGTCTGATAAAATTATGAAACTGGTCCAAACTAAACTAGTATATTAATACATTTAAAATATTAAAACAAGAAATTTCATCAATTGAAGTGAAGCAAGTATATTTTACTGTAGTATTTTCAGTACAAAATGAGAATACATTCCAGTTGGTCCAAATTACAGAGTAAAGATTAGATCCTGTTCATCAACCAGGGGAAGAAAACCCCAAAGTGTTCACACAACTAATCACAATACTCACTACAGATTCAGGACAGTTCAAAACACATTTATAATCAGCATCACCACAATTAACCATACTGTTTTATAATCTTAGTAATCTTCATTTAGTGGTGTTCTAGTCTTTCTCCATGTTTTGTAAACATGTGAAAGGCATGAACACATGGAATGTGTTTAATGTCATTCTAGTTCAAAATATCCAAATCTGTCTCTCATCCTGCCAGATGATCGTGTTCAGCGCTATGGCATATTTTAACTGGCAAAAGTCTAGAACACATTTTAAATTAATGAGCACAAATCATAGAGAGTGTGCACACACACCAACAACCACACACTTCTCTTGCTGGCTTGTGAAACTTGTATCCACCTAGTGCTTGTTACAATCATGACACATGCTAAAGATTACTATGCATATTAATCAAAAATATAGTTATCAAAAGATTGTCTGTTGAAATTTCATTTTCACCGTGACGGAAATTGATAGGACTAGATTAAGATCTTTCTTTGTTGCCAAGATACAACACTATTATTTTCATTTCATACAAACAGGAACTTTTTGGGCTTTAATTAGTTTCAGTTATGGTATGGAAGTCCTTTTTAAAGTTTAGATTTAGATTTCTAATTAATACTTGCCTTCATATTGATAGAGGCCAATAAATGTAAATTATTAATAGTTTTATTTTAGGCTTTATAAGATAAGCAGGGTTTTATATATATATATATATATATATATATATATATATATATATATATATATATATATATATATATATACATACATATATATATATATATATACATATATATATACACACACACACACATATATATATATATATATATATATATATATATATATATATATATATATATATATATATATATATATATATATATATACATACACACACACACACACATACTTACATATATTACACACTGACTACTTGTATAAAGTTATTTTTGCCTATTGACTATACAGACTTCACAGTCCATAATTTTATGCTCAACCCATTTTCCACAACAAACGTCAGCATTCACAAGAAAAGCATAAAGGAAATAGCAAGGACACAGATTATCCATCTTTCTAATTCAACAGGATATGTGTTTTAAAGGATTGTTAATTTGCCTTATTTTACAAATAAAAAATGACAAGCAGACATGTAATTGGTCTGAAAACAGCATGTCAGTTGTCTTTATGTATTTGTATGTGACAAACGTAGGTTTTCTTTTAAAAAAAAATAAAAAACACTGATCCCATATCAAAAAATAAAATATACTTACATGTGTTTAAATGATTCTTATTTTACAAACATAAATAAAAATAAATACACATGAAATCAGGAATGAAGTATATTAGCCGTCAGATCCATGAAGAAGAAATTATTGGCACTTTGTAAATCTGAGGAGAGATTCCCGTTTTTTTTTTAATCTCAAAATAATCAGCCAAGATTTTAACTTTGAGTTGTATTTATACAAATTCCAGGCCAAAATGTTTCAAACTTAAAAGTTCTTTCTTTTCATCAATCCTGCACATTTGAGCATCAGATTATAATAAACAAGCTAAAATACTTGAATGGTAATCTGTAAAAAAAAAAAAATATATATACAAAAAGGTGAACTAGCGACATGTGTTCAGCAAAAGACCCAGATCACATGCACAGGTTTGCTTCTACTAAATATAAAGTGATTTCTATACAAAAGGAGCTCATAGCAGACGAGACGCCTTCGTTCAGCAGTACTGCACAGAACAAGCAGCCTGAGAGAAAACATGTGACGGAAGCCCACAGAACCAAAGTAATATCTCTGGAGTCTTCTGAGAATACTACCAAGTAAAGCTAGTCTTTCATACCATAAACACCACAGATGGAACATGAGAGCTTACAGAAATGGTTTTGTTTTGGATAATTTCATCCACTCTTCGGCTTAAAAATACATGTAGAACACTTTCAGTATAGTATACAGCATTTTCAGTAGGCTGATAAAGGTCATAATGGCCTTTAACTTTGTGACATTTGATTTCCTCATCACCCCCTCCCTTAACCCCTCCCCTCCCTGATAGGATCAGCAGGATATGGCATTCAGAACCAAAGAAAAAAACAGCACATATAATATAAAGTCAGCAGTGCAGTTCTCAAGTCACTGTCTGTAGTAGGCACCTACCAGGACAAAAAACAAGTGTCAGAGAGGTTCTTCCAAATACTAAACCATAGTTTACTAAACATCATATTTTAGTTTAGTAAATTTTGAACACATGAGTCATTTGGGCAAACACCCTATGTACACACATGTACCTCTAATTACTGAGATGGTGCTTTTATTTTTGGGAATCATCCCAAATAAGAAAAAGTAATTTAAACAATGAAGATTAAAAAAAAAAAAAATTTTTTTCTTTTATGTAAACAGATTTTAAAATCCACACATTACTAAAGATTATATGGACAAAGGACATCTAATAACTGAATTTATGTAGTTCATTCAGTCCCAACACCAGAGGTGTAAGAACTTCAATTTAGCCATGAATGTTGTTGTTTAGCTCTAACGATTACTTTAGGGAGAACCATTTCTTGTTCTAGAATCCCGTGCCCTTGTGCACAAAGCAAGTTCTATAAAGGCAGGTATTTGGGTTCTCAATTGTAACATGTATTACTTACGTAATATGCACATACAATCATTTGCTGACTGTCAAGTTTCATACACATTCATTTTAGAAATACTGAGATAAAGTCTCTGTAGTTACAGTCGCAAAGCTGGTGCTTTTTTCTTTCATACAGATGTGTTGTATTCATGGCTATAAGAATCACATTTTCTTTTTAACAAATTTTAATCCAAGAACCACCAAGTACCCACCTTTGTATGCAGCCTCGGGTCTATTTGGGCGAGGGGGAAAATTATCTGCATATCCATGGTGGGATTCCACGTTTTCATAGTGGTGGTTCGTTGGAGGAATTCTTAGGAAAATAAAAAGTATAAAATAAAGACAGAAGATTAAGACGGCAGGTTACTGTGTCTATAAATATACACATTTTGCCTTTTCCATGTGTCTCTTTATTTGAAAAGAAAAGAAAACTGATTTATTTGCCTACTGTGCATACACACAGAGGAATTTGTCCTCCACATTTAACCCATCCGTGTACATTGAAACACACACATATGTATACACACTGGTGAAGTGAGCACACATGCCCAGAGCAGTGGGCAGCCTTGAATGCAGCGCCCGGTGAGCAATTGGGGTTAGGTGCCTTGCCCGAGGGCACTTCAGCCATGGTACTTGGTGGGATCGGGAATCGAACCGGGGACCTTCAGGTCACAAGGCTGGTTCCTTAACCACAAGCCCATGACTGCCACTTATATTCAAAACTGTACAAGTTCAGTAAGCAAATCACTGTATACTGCATTTGTAGCTTCTTTTAGCGGATGTGTTTGTGACAGTCCCTGTAAATAACTGAATCATGGTACCTGGGGGATTTGGGATTTTTAGCTTTTTTGTAGTCGTACTCGTCCCGTGTCCGTGGTCGCAAAGCCTCCTCCTGCATGGGCTAAAAAAAAAAAACCAAGTATGTCTAAACGTTTTGTGGACCTTATGTTTATAAAACCAGCATGGGACACGGTAATCATTTGTACTAGCACTCAACAGTGAAATTTGCTGTTGTAAGCATTTATAGCTTTACCCTGTTGTGTGTTTGAGTGGCCAAACAAATGCACATACTTGCAGACTTCAGTACCAAAATTTTGTTGTTTATTTAAATAGTAACATACATAACACATGTTTAATTATTGCACTCAAAAGTCATTTTTGGTATGTAATAGCATGTTCTAATACCCTGTACTATGGAAATTGGAATTATAACAAATAGTACAACAAATACACCCAGATCATCTGTACTGTATACTATTCTGTGCCAAACAATATTAAGTAACGATCATGCTTAATTAAAAAAAAATGTTTTGATTTAATTTATATGAGTATATTATAAAAATACCAGGAGGGTTGTACAGTATTAATGGCACATTTTTGTTTTTATTACCTTGAAATCTCCATCGGCTCGTCGGTGCCCCCTTTCCATTGCCTGTTTCTCCTTCTCTCTAGACCACTTGTACTCCAGTTCCTCTTCTTCCATTAAACGTCGAGCGATTTCCTTTTCACAGATCACAATTAGTGTATTAGAGCGAAACACAGACGCTTCAATTATTTTCAAATAAAGAACAAGACCCACCTCGTCTTGAGCGACTTGAGCAGCTCGTCTTTCAATCTGATTTACCTACACAGACAAAAACCAGCTATAAGTTTTATTCCCTTTATAATACTTCTCTTTATCTAAATTTTTATGGGTACCTTCAATTCCTCTTCCTGTAAGCGGCGGGCCACCTCCATATCTTGAAGCTCCTGAGTCCGTAGGTTCATTTGAGCCAAACCCTGTGTTGCATCCCTCATGCCATATTCCTCTGGCATGCTTCGACCTGCAGGGATAACTTAAGTTTAAAGTTTGTTCGAAAGTGTTTGCCAAACTTACTGAGCGAGGTTGGATCAGTGATGAATAGGGGACTTCAAAAAGGTTATGATATTTAAAACAAAAGTGATAGATTTTAGATTTCAAGATTTGTCTGGAAGCTTCTGGTCCATGCAAGATGCCACAATCAAAGTTTCCAAATATAAAAAAAGGAATTGCATTAGGACACAACAATTTTACATTAAAGAAAAAAAAACACACAAACAGACATAAAAGTAATAGTACAGAAAAGTAATAGTACCCATAAAGGAAAACAAACCAAATATTAGATGAGGTATAGAAGAGTACAGTCCCTCCACCAGTTATGCCAGCAGAAGTCCGGCAAGTTCTCATAAACACACTGAATATTAACAGTGCTGGTTCATACCTCTGTCACTTTGAGCTTTAGAATGGTTTCTTGATCTTGGCGCCTCAAACACCTCATCATACAGTCTGTGCCTGCTACTGTAGTCAGCATTCTCAGATTCTTCTGACCTGTGCCTTCCAGTAGTATGTAAGGAGGGGTCATCCTCCAGCTCTCCCCCCCTGTTTCTATTCCTAGTATGATGCCTTTCTTTGTCCTTTTCTCTGTGCCCGTGCCTGTCCATATCTACCTCTCTAATCCTTTGCCTGTAGCCATTTTGTTCAGAGTCTTGATCATCTTCTTTATGTCTGTGTCTGTCTCTAACTCGGTCATGACTTTTGTCTCCATGCATCCTCTGTTTCTCCCCGTTTCTACATCCTTCCCTTTCCCACTCATGATCCCTGTCCTTCCTCCTGTATCGCTCCCTGTTTCTTTCAGATTGGTCATCCCGATATGATAGGTCCTTTGTGGGACTCATTTCCTGATTATTATTCATGTTGATGGGAAGGCTTTGATATTTCCTGTTATGGTGGGTTTCCAGATAATCTTCACCCCCATATTCCTTGCGATGTTTAGTCCGTGATTTGGAAGTATGGTGCTCAGGCCATTTGTCAGTTTTATAATTCTCCGAGATATTTGGAGGACCTTTTTCAGTGGGGTAATATTTTGCTCTGCCGTGTTCATATTTAGAGGACTCCTGGCCTTTTGAGTAAGCAATTTCATCAGGATAATATTCCACAGTTCTTTTCTGATGATTCTGATTTTCCAGACCTTGTTTAGGCTCCAGTTTAGGAGACATGTGATCTGGAGATTGACCTCTATTTAGGTCCTTGTACTTCTCCCTGTTGTATACTGGCAAATCAGCACCTGCGTACTGCATTCGGGGGTCAGAAGGGGGTCGGCAGGCTTTGAGATGCAACAAAAACAAAATTAGCATGTGGAAAATTGTTATTATAAAAAAAAGTATTAATATGAAGGTGGAAAAGTGGTTAGTATACAAGAGGATATATATATATATATATATATATATATATATATATATATATATATATATATATATATATATATATATATATATATATATAACATCCAAAAGCAATATGAAACTAGACTGTATTATAAAAGAAATGATGGGAAACTGATATTTAGGTTTTTTGTTAGTACAGTTAAAATACACAAAGTGGAACACAACACAAATAAGTTATTTCTCAAGAGCCCACATTGGTAACACTGGGACTGATTAACACCTTAACGACTGCACTAACTAACTGCTAATTAATTGGATACACGTCCCTGTTTTTATACCCATTGTCTGTTTTATTAGCATCAATAAATATTTAGATATACTTTGTAGTTCTACAGTTACAGATTGTAGTACTTAAAAGAGTGTTTTAATTAACTTTTCTAATGGCATGGACCACCACAGAACTACCATAGAGCAGATATTATTTAGGAGGTGGATGATACTCAGCAATGCATTTAACTGACATGGCGATGGTGTATTATTATATTGGACCGGTAGAAGTGGCTCATATTTTCTAAAAACATCTCATGACACAGCTAAATCATCATAAATGTTCAGCTGTTCAGTGTGCCAATAAACAAAATGATAATTAACTCATATGGGGCACAGATTAGACTTGTATTTGATTAAAATTTTGAAAGTGAAGTCAAAAATGTGCACAGTGTATGGACACTGTTGTGTCTAATAAGTTCATACAAAGCAAGTTCACTGCATCGCTCAAATTAATTTCTGGTCTGTGAAAATCCTGATCAGTTGAGAACAGAGAAATGGGAACCAACAAAGAATCAGTTTATCTATTTTTGATAAAAATAGACACATATTTAAATTCACAATCTGTACATTATTGCCATACAGTGTTAACACAGCATGGCCACTTAATTAGATTGAGTCCCCCATAGAGCCTTGGAGCTGACAAAGATAATTAAAAAAAATAATAACAATTATTCATTCATCCATTATCTTCCGCTTCATCCTATATTAGGGTCGCGGGGGGTTCCCCATGCCCATCCTGGGGAGAACATCTCAATACACCCAGGACATGGCGCCAATCCATCGCTGGGCAATAACTCAATTAATTAATTAAAAAAACACTAACACCACACAGTTTTTTTCTTGCCATCGTCACTTTGGCTTGATCATTGGGAGATTAGGCTTTTGGGCAAACGGCTATTGTTCCTATTTTATTTTCATTCTACCTCAAAAGTGAAAGTATACATTAAAGCCAAATTTACAACGCAGTCTATTTGTTGATGTTTCTTTCAACAGTGAATAAGATCACATAGAACTGGATCATGACATGCACCAAACCAAATGTTCTGTATTAAAACAAGATGAAAAAAATATGTGCACTGTTAAAGCCCTAACAGAAAGATGGCTACACAAAACAAAACAAAAAAAAGTTAAACAGATGGTTAGAAATGACATCAGACCAATATCTGTTAATGTTCAACATACATCACCTATAATGATTGATCTGAATATTTTTGAGCATTCGGGGAAAATAACTACTTTTTATTAAATAACTACTTTTTACTGCTTTTGCTATGCTATACACATTTATAGAAACATGTAGAATTTTGCTGTAAATGAGGTTAAGCTGTTACAGTTGCATCAGGTATCATGTAACCACTTACATTCCAGAAGATTGAATGTAGACTACAGCAATATTAGTAACATTCCACATTCTTTTTTAATCTGGGCTGACTCCGCCTTGGCATAAGATGCTAAAGCTAACAAACGTCAACATTGTAACAAAAGGGCAGGTGAAATAAGCTGGTGGAGTCAGTTTTGAAAGATGCAAACCTGCACTTCCAGTCTGGAGGTGATCGTCACTAACAGCTAACTTCAGTTTCAAAGGCCTGCAATTCTTGGACAAACAGCAGAGACTTGAGGACAGAGTGTTGTGTAAACAAACAACTTTTTTTTTTTTTTTTTCTGAGTTGCTCAGAATATATGGACATCCCTTTAACCTTTGCATCTTGCAGTGTCAGTAAATTATTATTTTAAATTGTGGGGAACCTATTCAAATGATTTAGAAATTTAATTTCCTAGTTCATGTAGCAGTGACTGGACATATACTTTATAACAGTAAACTCTTTACAGGACTCAGAATTCAGAGCTTTAATTCTCTAAGCTGCTCTTTTCTTAAGTCTCACCTCCTTCGTAGAACTGCTCGTCCAGTTTGGTGTCAATTTGTTTCTGCCTCTTTCTTTCCTCTTTCATTTCTCGCTCCTGAAGTTTTCGAGCAATGGCCTAAATACAGAGATACAGGGATATGTATTAAAGAATAAAAAAAAAAAAAAAGTGTATTAAAGTTATTTTGTCTTTGCAATTTTAATTAAAATTTAATCCAGATTGACATACATTAACGATATTATATTATATTTTTTTATTATTATATTATTATGATTCAAAGACATTAGAATTAGTTTTTAAAAATAAAACTATAAGTCAGCACTTTATCAAACAAGATTATAAAACGGGTAGTTCCAGTCCTTAAATCGGATTGGCAGAGCCGTTTGTCCAGTTGTGTCATTGACAATACCACACACACACCTCCTGACCTATATTACAAATGAATATAAACTGAGAGCCAATTCACTATTGAGCACTAAACTTGTATCTTGTTACTCAGCTATCAATGTTCACTTTAAAAGCCAGACTAGATGAAGTCATGGAAGACCAGTTTATTAGTTTTATAAAGACCAGTTTATAAGTGGAGTAAACACATTTATGAATTAAAATAATTTTTATAATGTGTTCGTAACCATTTTAAAAAGCAATAAGGCATTAGAGGTTGTGTATTACTGTGAATAAATCATGAGAAAGAGGTGCAAGGTAACAACACCCATTTTCTGTGATACATTCCCAATAATGCATGCCCTTATCCACCTTATCGCTTTAATATGAAGTTGCTCCACATATTCTGGAATGTACCTGTTTTTGCTTTCAGTCACTGTTATTGGATCACCAGTGGCATTAGCCTCAGGGCTCATAGAAGATTTTTTAAAAGAAATTGAAAACATCTTAATCTTTAAAAAAAATGTGTACAATTTCTGTACAATATTTTGTTATTATATTCTATTCCTCTATCTTTATTTGAGCACACAGGTCTCACCTCATCCTTCTCTTCCTGCTGCCTCTGCTGTTCAGCCTGCCATACTAGTTTCTCCTGAATCTCCTTAGCAATCCTATTGTCACTTCGTTCACTGAAATAAAAAAGAAAATAAATGATCAAATAAATTAATTTATGAAATACACATTATTTGTAAGAATTTTTGCCATTTGAATGCACCACTATTCCTCACAGTCTAAGAGCTCTGCAGGCTCTGTGTTTGACAGAATTCTAGATTAGGACCCTAAAAAGAGCTGTTACAACTAAAATGCAAATCCTTAATTACACCTACCATCCACCAGACCTTAGCAACCCCATGACATGGTTAAATAAAGGTCTCCATTGGTGTTGTGGTGATGTTTAGACCACTGTACCACACAAGCAGTTATTGAATTGCAGTTTATTGGGCTGCTTGCTAATGTTGTGTATTTAATTAGTTCACATCTGTTTTGGCAGACATGTTTTTTTTTTTTAAATCTACAAAAAAAGTACAAGGGGTCAGAAAGTGTAGTAAATATATCAGGCTGAGACTGAGAATGTATTTAGGGATTTCTCTCACAGGTCTTGGTGTTTTTTCTGGCTTTGAGCTTTAGCATGTTTGTCCTCTTCCTCCTGCAGACGCTTGGCCACCCGAAGATCCTGCTGTGCTAGACGACTCTTATGGATGTTGGAGGCTAAGTGACTTTCAACTAAACAGAGGAGTAAAAAAAAAAAATATATATATATATATATATATATATATATATATATATATATATATATATATATCCTAAAATCACGGAGCAGCAAGTACATTACATTACAATAAAATAAAATAAAAACTTATAACCTATAAATAAGATCTTTTGAAATAAGCAAATTATTAAGTGATAGTTTTTCTATTATGTTATTTGAGCCAATAATTAATTCAATGGTGAATCCAGTCAATAAAAATGCCAAATGAAAGTAAATAACATAGAACTTGTAATTTTGTGTGCTAGCACAAAAAAAAAAAAAAAAAATCAGTCTTGCTGATTTTAGTACGTTACATATCATACATGTATGCGCTCACCAACACAAAAAAATGTATATGTGACATAACACAATTCTGATAAAATTTACAGTATATGTAGTGGTATATTTTATACAGTGAAGCAGCTGCAAATTATACAACACTTTGCCTATTTTTCAGAATTAAGAATGTAAATCTCAGATATTTAGGATATAATAGGCTGTTCTAAATTTTTAAACATGATTCCCACAGTAATACTTGTGCACAAGGCCATGGAGTCCAGTTGTCTAAAGTGCTGGGAGTTTTTTATGGGTGGACCGGCACAACAAGATATTCACAATGCTGTTTTTAATAATTAACATGTAACCTGACAGGACTGACCTGAAAGTAATAGGCCTTATAATCAAATAGTTATTTACGTCTATACACTTAATCACCTCAGTTACATTACAAGACAACTGAAGTAAGGCTTCTTATACAAACTTTGAGCTTACACTATTTTAATACACATACTTTCTTGTTCTTGAAGGTTGTGGGCCAGACTGAAATCCTCTCGTACAGTAAAGTCACGACACACTGTGGAAAGAAACACAATCAGAACATTTAATTACTTAGACAGACTTTCTCATTTAAATGTACACCGTACAGTGTACAGAGATTTTGTTGCCTTGGATAACAGACAAGATAACAGACAGTTTTTTTTCTGTATGTCCAATGTAGTGCAGCTGAGATTAGAAATTTTGTAAGTCTACATTACAAATGCAGATAATTATTAAGACGTTAACAAGCATCCTTAGAAAAGTCCATAGCAGTTAGAATTGGATAATGTAACTTTAATTCAGCATCACAATTAACAGTCTAACTTAATATTCACAGTAATTGAACTTTTTTATGAAGTCATTGAAAAAACACTTTATACTAATTTATTAAATAACTCAAACAACAAAAATCAAAGCAAACATTACAATACATTTACTGAAAAATCTCTATGAAAAAAGGTTCTCTAAAAATACAATAATTTGCATTTTTTTTTTGCTAAAAAAAATCAACAGTGTCAAGTAAAAGGTGACCTGCGGTTGTTGTAAACATACATTAGAAAAGATACTCTGTACAAAAAAGTAATTTATAGAACACTGCTGATTAAAGCAAAGAAGTGGCTTGGACAGCTGTGAATTCTGTGAGCTTATGGGCAGCTATGAATCAGATATGTTTTCCTGTCACTACTCTATGCACTAGTGTTTACTTTAGGTTCTTACAAAGAAATATTTAAATGTTTATCATTTTAGGTTTCAAAGTCAGGTAGTCAAAACTTCCCTGAAAAAAAGTGTTCTTGTGTAGTGTTGACATTTTTAAGTTTGGTGTTGTCTATACGAGATAGGACAGGGCATGATCATGTAACTACACAGAATGTTCTCATGTGAACAGTAACACACACACATTATTGGTGGGGGGGATTCTGAATTTAGACATCTTCCTTTTTCCTGTTTAGAGGTGTAAATGGGCTTCTGTAACACATAATAGGGAATGTATTAAGTAGGAAAATAACAAAATTTAAATAATGAATAAATATCCAACAAGAAATATATACCAGCTAGTTTTCTAAGTCAGTTTTAAACACTTTTCCAGTCCTAATCACAGTCTTGATTAAATTCTGCAGATTTCCCTTTTCGCCGGCACACAGTGTAACCAAGTCAAGGTTCAACACATGCAACAATAAGTAAAGGCAGAATTGTGTACAGGATGGATTCTAAGTCCTTGGTTTGTGCACTTTAGCGCAGTGATGCTGGAACAGTACAGGGTCTTAAAATTGTTCCCACATATTTAAAAGCATTTGGTTTTCTGAAATGCATGGCAAAGTCCTTAAACCTGTGGCAGTGTGACTTAATAGTTCATCGGCCTGTGTCTGTGTCAGAGACACATTTGTGGATGCTTAGACACTTATTTAAACAGTTTACAAATACTAATATATTATTTACTAGTAAATAAATACCAACTTCGTTTTAATCTGTGGTTTTGCTTGTCGAGAACTGCTCAATCTAATGTCCAGCCTGTGTGTTACTAATGTGTTTTATTGGAGTACAAATTTAATACAAGATAAATCTGAAATAACAAAGACCCTTTACCTCTCACACACATTTATTCAGATAAGCTGTATATAAATAAAAGTGTGTTTATAATTTCATGCTAAAGGTTGATGTTAATTTAACCTTCATGATTCCAAAGTTGCTGAATGATAGATAAAGGCAAATGTCTGAGCAGCCCTGGACAAATGATTTTTACTGAGAAAAGTGAAAAAATAAAGTAATCCCCAACGTTCATTTAAACATTTTGAGCATCATTTATATATTATTTTAGATGTAGCCAGTTTTCAGAATAATGAAATGAAAATGAGCAACAGGTAAAAATGTTTAGGCTTAACTTACACCAGCAAATAAAAACACAAGTGTGGTTTTAAGATTGTTGTTTAGTTATATTTGAGAGACATGCTGCATATTGTGCGAAAACAAATAAGCCACAACTTTGATAACATTGTTGAGTTGGTATTAAAAAAGCAAACCTGATCAGATTTCAGGAATTTACAGATCATATCTGCAAGAGTAAAGCACCAAAGTAAAAAAAAAAAAAAAAAAAATAGAAGCAGCTCATCAGATCTGCTGGTTATGTCTGATATGTAAAAAAAATCTGAACTGATTAATGATTAATTTAAAAGGAAATCAGAAGTGCAACAGAATTAATTTCACTTTGCTTTTTTTACTTTCACAATATTTAAAAGAATGGAACTAGCTCTTTACGGTGTTTATGGTAGGCTTTTTGCTAATGATCCAAACAATCTCCCCATGTATGATTCACAAATATCTGATTCAAATTTACAGGAACCCTAGAACCTTTTGAGTACAACACATGGCTGAAGTAATACTAAATGAATATACCAACACCCTCAGGTGAAGAACAGACTGGAAAGGAAAGAAGACTCTGGAACCATAGACAGATTCAAAAACAGTAAATAATCTGATTAAAAACCTATGTGACTGCAATGCATTGTGTTCAATTCTACAGACACAACTGAAATTTTAGCCATTGTTTTTTAATACAGATAATTGTTATTATAGATTTAATTGTGTGCTTTAGTAGCACATAAATTAAATTGTGTATTATGTACATTAAATAGAATCTGATGACATTATTATGTTAGTAATAAAAAACAGACCCAAGTCAGTCTGCAGGGAGTCACAGATCTCATACCAAAAAGAGCTAAGAAGGAACAAGAATTGTTGCTACATGAATGGGAATACTCTGGTAAACTTCTGTACCGGATTCTTCTGTCATCTGTGGTAAATCTGCTTTATAAATAGTGTATGTGTAAAACTGTAACAGTTTAAAAAAGTTAAATAACAAACAAATAAGGTCCATAACCTTGAGTTATTTGGCCAAAAATACCGAAGTGATTGATAGGATGTAGAATCACTCAACATGTAGAAAGATAACACAGTAAAGAAACTGCAAGATTTGCATCTTTTAATCTTGTCCATCGCTGTTTTGCATAGCAATATTCATGTCAAGAACCACAGCAAAACCAATTCTAAGAAACAAGGAACTAAAACTAATGTGGGCAGAACACATTTAAAATAAAGTACATTCTGGAGCTATAACTAATATGAAAATGCAGTGTGGAGTCATGGCAACGTTTTTCTGAAGGGTTGAGGACTGAAGTCAAAACACTAAGACTTTCATGGTTAATGCACTTGACTTCTATTAAGGACTTAAAGATTTCTTAAAGATTCAATTTTAAGAATAAACAGAAACTGGGCTTCTGTTCATCTCTTCCACACAAAACTCATGCAATTTACCTTCAAGCACCATGACTTTGTTCACTGTGATACACTCATGCTGGAACAGAAAAGGGCCTTCCCCAAATTTTTCCCATAAAGATGGAAATATACAAGTGTCCAAAATGCATAATTGGGTGATAAATTTGATGCATCTGTGAAAATGTGACTGAATGAAAAACCTGAGTAATTAAGAAGCTTGTTGCAAAAGCCTTCTTAATAAAGTTTGTGAACCTTGGATATCTAATTCATAATCAGATACTTTCACAGCAATCTTTCCAAATCGAGGTCATATGAAAATAAATAAAAATGTAAGACTGGTACATTTCCACAGACTGGTCGGTTGCTAAAACAATAACTGAGGTGAGCGACAGAGGTGGAACATCAGTGGAAGATCAGGAAGTTTATAAATTTCCTCAAATATTTAGTAGAATATAATAAGTTTGTCAAACAGAAAAAAGCTACTAAAAGCTACTTAAGTTTAGCCAAGTTTAATATGCAGAAGATATATATTTAGGAATCCAAGTCAATAGTATATATATATATATATCATAAGTTTGGAATACTATCCAACTTTATTCAGTCTTGTGGGCGTGGGTAAAAGTACACAGAGAAAAAGCACAGGCTTCTATAAATGAGTAATAATTATGGGGAATTTTGAACAGTCAGACATGTGCTGATTTGTTTTATAACAAACATTTAACATTTTATATATTTTATTACTGCAAAACAGAAAACCACACAAGTGAATTCCCCCATTTCCATTTTTTTAACTTCGAACTCACCTACTGTCCAAATGATTTTATATCATACTACTTTTTTTTTTCCTTCTGAAATCCTTAAAGGTAAATATATCGAAAATATGTCAATGTTTTTTTACACAGTTAAACTTGCAACATTTTTCCCAATGGGAGGGAATGAACATTAATTCTTTATTTCACATTTCCTATTGAAATTGGTGAGTGAGCTGGATTTTAGACGTCAGCTCTTTGAAGTCCATTTTAACATCAAAGCCGTCAGGTGTTAAAAACACATTTGTGTCTGAACTATTTACTGCATATTACACTTCTGTGTGCAAAGAGTGAAAAGATATATATAAAAAAAAAATGTAACAGTTTTAAGAACATTGTTTCTAAAGCTACTGTAGACCTTTCCATCCAACAACATGTATCCAATTTTACAACAAATAATAATGCAAATGGCATAACCGATATAAATATGAATACACAGGTACTATTTACAAGCTCTTACTAAAAAATTTAAGCAATTCCTATCAGCAGTACAATCACATCAGCAATGTTTATAAACAACAAAGACACGACAACTTAGCAGCTTTGTGTTGGCGCATCCTGTATGAGATTAACAGAACTGGAACTTTTTTTTTAACCCAAGTACCCCAACACTTGTAGGGGGAAAAAGGCAGAAACACATAATAGACATGTCACCAGATCTGGAAAAACTTGCAAACATTTTAACTTTTGGGCAATTTATTACCTACAACACAACTGGTACCCTGAGAAACACACATAATGCATAGTTTATCTCTTTAAGACAAATGGCCCAATTTTACTTTTATAAGTAAAGACTAGAAAAGATTAAAGGTATAAATGACATTTCATTGTTAAGTACAAATAATAAGGAAACATAGATCTGAGGCCGGTGGCATGGTGGCTTAGTGATTAACACGTTCGTCTCTCAGCACTAGGGTTTCCCGGTTCGAATCCCCATCTGGGTAGGGTTTCCATGATCTCCCCGTGTCTGCGTGGGTTTCCTCCGGGTTCTCCGGTTTCTTCCCACAGTCCAAAAACATGGATCAAGTCAATTGAGTTCTCCAAATTGCCCCATATAGAGTGTGTATGTCTGTGTGAGTGTGTGCCCAGCGATAGATTGGCGCCCTGTCCTGGGTGTCATTGCCCAGCGCCCGAAACGTTCTCCCCTGGATGGGCATGGGGAACCCCACCGTGACCCTAATATAGGATAAAGCGGAAGATAATGAATGAATGAATGAGATCTGAGGCCCCAAACTGAAAGGGATACATTTCGATTCAGTGCTATTTTTGGAGAACCCTTACTAAGGTGTAAAAATCCCCTAGTTAAAAGCATTTTAGAAAAGGATATAAATCACTTCACTGTGCTGTTGGAAAGTTTTCTACTTTTCCCTGTTGTGGTTATTGTCGATCAAGTATGAACTCTGTATCGGCTAAGCCCTAAAAAAAAAAGGTATTTTAATTCAAAAGGAGGAAAAAGAACGCTGATCTGAACCTCTTAAACTTCGCATGTCACTGTGAACCATCAGCATTGTCTATATAATCTGGCTGCAATTTCGATTAGTAAAGTAACAACTAATATGCCATTGTGGAAAATTTTCTCTTATTTAAAAGGCTTAATATTCTTAAAGTTAGTAAAAATATAATTGAAATGATTTTCACAAACACAAGACAACTATTAACTAAGCTAACTATTAAAATATGACGATGATCTGATTTTAAACAAGTGAAAGTATATTTATGCATCAGCTATTTAATTAAATACTTTTTTTAGGTAAAGCTCATTGTTTCTCCTTTCAGAAATGTACATTGTTTATTTTTATAAGTTCCACTTATCAGATGCACTTTATAGTTCTACAATTAGACAGTCAGTTTTACCTCATATTTTGGTAGTCCACTTTATCCTACTTAAAGGATCCTTGCAGTTCAAGGATCATTATTTGGATGGTGGATCATTTCAAGTTTCAGTAAAATGAACATGGTGGTGATGTTTAAATGTGTATATGAGCTCCTTATGGACACAGCATGACTAAACATTTTAGGTTGGATCCAGCAGCAATGCGGTGTCTGATCCACTCATACCAGAGCAAGACACACTAACATATCATCTGTAATTGGCTCTGCTCATCTGTTAGCAGTTGTTTAAAACAGTGGCCCTAAATGTTTTATTACTATGTGTAGAGGTTTAATTAAACTACTATTTTGCACAATTTTAAGTTTAGTTTTAACTTTAGTTCACTTACATGAAGCCTTTTGAGCAGCATTACAGTGGTCTAACTCTAACCCTCCTAAAAAACAAGCTGATTTTTGTTTGTTTTTAGAGGACGAAACCTTGTGAAGACCAAGGCTAAGTGGAGGACTAATCCTTCTTAAGTGGGTGTACTGTTAACAATTGTAATGTACAGATCATGTCTGTATATTCAATCGTCCATTTTTAAAAACTGAGTCGGCCAAATCAATAATAGATAAATTGATTCAGTTCTGTCATTGTGAAAATCCCCTGCTTCAGTGTAAAAATGGAAAGTGCTCATTCCTGCATTTCTGAGGAAACTTTGCAGTAACACCGTGGCAGGACTGAAGGCCCACTTGAAATCCAATCGAAATTAAGGTTCTGTCCATCAGAACCAAGTGGGTGAGATCAACAAAAGTTAATGTAACAGCATTTAATCATCAAATTGCCACTTTTGTACTTTCCCTGCTGTAACAACACCTACTTTTGAGTCCTTAAAGTGCTGCTGATGCACTTACATGTTGGATCAGGAGTGATGGGAACAGAAAAAAAAACAACACTTAAAGATAAAGACAGTGGTTCTCCTGTGTCCACATTAAATAACATTGTTCAGAACTGTGTTACTGTAATGTGGTCCTGTATCTTTAATTTGAATGATGGGTGAGGCTAAAATACTCAGTTAGTGGTGTTCATACACGCTGCACCATATTTCTTAAGAGTGAAATTTTAGTTTTTACATCTTTAAATCATAATAAATATATTTATTTAATAATAGGATATAAAGCACCCCGAAACCAGAAATCCCTGCATTTCTGAGGAAGCTGTTAACGTCGGTAAGTGTTTCACCTGCAACCACCGACTCCAAATAAGTCAAATGTTTAGACTTGATGTACATTGTCCCTTATATTATTTTAAATAAAATAAAATGGTCTTTATACCATTAAGTCTAAATGTCAGGACAAACACGACTCTGCTTTAATAACGACGTACGCTAACAGCTTTAGCTCTCAGTGGCTAAGCTACCAGCTGGGCGAAACCAAGGAAGTGTTCATGTTTAAAAATGTAGCCTGAAGCAAAACCTAAAATAATTTTTGTACTAAAACTATTCGTTTACAAATACGACATTAATATAGATATTAACATAAATATACGATACGACATGTAACCTTAAAAAACGATTAGCTCGGTCGTATGTGCAGCGCATCAGACAGTTTGTGTTAAAGCTTTATGATAAAGCATGTGGGGTGGTACAGTTTTACAGTGTTTAAGACACATAACGATATCGACAAGTTAATATATATTTAATCTAAAAATATGACAGATCAAACAACTATGTCGTGATGTTGAGCTGTATTCTTGTAGTAGAATGTCCAGGGTCCAGGTTTTGGAATAACACTGGCTCTTACCGGCACAAATTGTACAAAATAAGAGGAAAACGTGAAAAATATGTCGACATATGTACCTTCTCGTACGCCAGGCAGATTATTCTGGTCGATACTTAGATCCTCCATGTTGTAGAAAATGTTTTCAGTGACGTTTCAAATGTGCAGCAGAAGCTACTCTATCAGCGAAGCAAGGTAGTGATTGGTTTCGGTAATTGACGTTCTGCTGCAAGCTGTCTCTCTCTCTTTCTGTCTCTCTCTCTCATACCCTCCCTTTTGTCTAACTGCTTCCTTTTGTCGCTGTCATTTATTTTTACGTCACATTTACGTAGAGACTACTTCACGTATCTAGTATTGTGCCCTGGCAGAATCTGACCAGCAGAGGGAGACAATGTGTCATATTTTGTCAATGCGGCAGACCCCTTACATAATATTCATTCATTCATTATCTCCCGCTTTATCCTCTATTAGGGTCGTGGTGGGGTTCCCCATGCCCATCCAGGGAAGAACGTCTCGGGCGCAGGACAGATACACCCAGGACAGGGCGCCAATCCATCACTGGGCACACACTCACTCGCACAGACACACTCTATATGGGGCAATTTTGAGAATTCAATTGACCTTGATCCATGTTTTTGGAATGTGGGAGGAAACCGGAGAACCCGGAGGAAACCCACGCAGACACGGGGAGAACATGGAAACTCCACCCAGATGGGGATTCGATGGGGTTCCCCATGCCCATCCAGGCACCGCGACCCTAATAGAGGATAAAGCGGGAGATAATGAATGAATGAATATATATATACTATTTTTGTTTTATTAAATACAAGGTGGGGGTGGCACAGTGACTTAGTGGTTAGCACGTTCGCCTCTCAGCTCTAGGGATTCCCGGTTCGAATCCACATCTGGATGGAGTTTCCATGTTCTCCCTGTGTCCGCGTGGGTTTCCTCCGGGTTCTCCGGTTTCCTCCCACAGTCCAAAAACATGGATCAAGTCAACTGAGTTCTCCAAATTGCCCCATGTAGAGTGTGTTTGTGTGCATGTCTCTGTGTGTGAGTGTGTGCCCAGCGATAGATTGGCACCCTGTCCTGGGTGTATCTGCCCAGCGCTCGAAACGTTCTCTCCTGGATGGGCATGGGGAACCCCCCCCGTGACCCTACTATAGGATAAAGCGGAAGATAATGAATGAATGAATGAATAAATACAAGGTATTTAGCGTCCTATTTTTTCCTGTCTAATTGTCAAGATTATTAATGAGAGAATTTCAGTGGGTTATCACATAAAAGATGAGGATTATAATCATTATATCTTTTTTTAAATATACTATGGATAACTTTATTATTAATATAATAATAGTAATAATGATGATAAATATAATAAAAAAATATATACATATAATAAAATTATCTATAACATATCTCATACATTACATACAGGGTTATAAGTATATTTTTGTTAACTAAAACTCAGTGTAGGCAAATGTGGTGTGAGGACATGATAGGGTGGGCCTGTGAATTCCTGTGTCACTCTCAAATCACCTCATCACACTAAACAACTTTCCATTCCAGTGCATTAAATTCATCTCATCTTGACAAAGAGTTGAGTCGACCTCAACCTTAAGCCAAAACTGAATGAGATCAAGAGTGATATGAGACTTCTTGATTATACTGTAAGTCCAAGACCTGAATCCAGTACAACAACATTAACAAAATAATATAGCATAGAGTAAAATAGAATCTGGTTTTAAAATCAATGGAATCAAGTAAATCAATCAAGATAAAAAAGTGAGTTTATTAGGATTTCTAAGTTAGTATGTGAGCTCTATTCATAAGGTGTAGGTTTTCTTCCTGCCCCAAGAATAAACCTAAAAAAATATTATCATTTTAATTGTGTTTTTAAAAAAATGTTTTTGTCTTTTTGTGAACATCATGTTGCTGAAACACAGCCTTTTAAAATGTCTTTATATTATCAATGGGTTACTTGATCTGTTCTGGTTTATCCCTTGAATTTATGTAATGAATGTTCAGGATTAACGGTAATGAGTAGTGTTTTTATTTAATGTATTATGTGTATGATATTATTGAGTATGCAACATAATATAAACTACAATATGTAGGTAACAAAAAAGTGTTTACAAAAAACTTTTTTCTTGGACTGAGACTTATTTTAGGATAAATAACATTAAAGCAACATATTTAATTCAAGGGACTTAGAAGGGGGACTTGAAAACATGAGAGTATTAACCATATACAAATTGTCTTACGGCTCATACTTGACATTTACATCAGTTAAAAAAAGTGCAGAATCACTGGCTGTAGCTGATGACTTGACACTGGTATAGATACATGTTTATCTTACACAGTCCACACAGTATTTTATAAGTCAGAAAAAAACAGGAAGCAAAAGAACAAGAATGGTGGAATGTCTGATTATGCAAAGGATGTATAGCCTGTCTGTTAAGTTTCAAAAAATATTCACAACTCATCTCATGGGTCATATAAGAAAGCTGAGAGCAAAATAGAGTGAAAGAGAGAGATGCTGCAAGTCAGATATGATCAAAAAATTTTCTATTTTTCAGCCTAAAACCTGCTTTATTATAACATTACAGTGAGACAAATGCAAGGTAAGCAGAAAATTATTTTGCACAATTAGAAACAAGGATGTTACATTTATATTGAAATATGTATTTATAGATGTATTTCTACATTTGGAAGTAGATCAACTTTAAAATATATTTGTAGTGAGACAATGTGCTGACAAAGAAGAGTCACAATATCATTTTAAACAGAAATTGTTTGCAGTCTAAATATGTGGATTCTATACCATATTAACTTAGCAGTTTACATAGATCTTGTTTTAAAATATTCTTAATTGGGTTTTGTGGCAACACTAAAATGTTCTGTTTGTCTCCTGTCATAATTTTTGTAGCATTTTAGGGCTGTGATGGTTAATGGCAGACTGTACACTTTCATTGGTTCAAACATAAGATTTTTTTAGATTGTAGGCTGAATTATCCTTTCAGCCTACAATCTATCAGCACTGCGGATTCCTGGTTCGAATCCCCATCTGGGTGGAGTTTCCATTTTCTCCCCGTGTCTGCGTGGGTTTCCTCCGTGTTCTCTGGTTTCCTCCCACAGTCCAAAAACATGGATCAAGTCAATTGAATTCTCAAAAATTGCCCCATATAGAGTGTGTTTGTGTGAGTGAGTGTGTGCCCAGCAATGGATTGGCGCCCTGTCCTGGGTCTATCTGCCCAGCGCCCGAGACGTTCTCCCCTGGATGGGCATGGGGAACCCCACCGCGACCCTAATAGAGGATAAAGCGGGAGATAATGAATGAATGAATAAATGATAAAGCTACTTTGTATTAAGGCATTTGCTCTTTTTCATTAAATATATTATATATTAACTTATATATGTTGTTGATGATGAACAATGCATCACTAAATCAGGAAAATAACTTTTTACTTTTTAAACATGAGTTTATACTCTTTTTGTTCATTTTCTGTTGTTTTCTGTCCTCACAGCTTAAAGTATGTGGCTCATAGTTTTTCTTGTCCAGCTGGCACCTCAGCTTTCCCACAGTCTCTTCTGTCCTAGTAGTTGCGTGTGCAGTGCAACTGGAGATGTTACGTGCACAGGAGCTATAAAAGACATACCTTCCTTGAGTGCCAGTCAGACTTTCCGTCTAAATCTCAATGACACGAACATAACGACCCTTAACGCCCAAAGTTTTGCGTCTCTCACTTTTTTGAACCGAGTTCGAATAAGCCACAGCCCTTTAAGCATCATCAACCCAAAAGCCTTCCAGGGTGCTTCTCAACTCCTCTCAGTGGATTTAACATCCAACTCCATCCCTTCTCTTCCTTTGAAGGTGTTCAGCAATCTGTCAAACCTGACTCAGCTTTTTATATATAGTAATGAGATAAAGCGTCTTGATGCAGATATGTTTGATGGGCTGGGAAGCCTCACAGAATTAGACATTAGCAAAAACCAAATTTCCAAACTGGATGCCAAAGTCTTTCAGAATTTGACAAATTTACTTTTCTTAAATTTGTGTAATAATTTACTACATAGCCTCCCACAGTTTCATAGTCTCACTCATCTGAAGTCCCTAATACTGTATTCCAACAATTTAGAGACTATTGAAGAAGGTTCCTTTGATCATTTAAACAATCTTTTGACGCTCATGCTGCATAAAAACAAAATCAGAGAACTTCCCCCAAAGTTATTTTGGCACATGCCGTCCCTACTGACCTTGACCCTGTCTAGTAACCAACTGCAGTCCATTCCAGCTGAAAGCTTTTACTATTTATCCAGTCTGACTAAACTGACACTGTACCAAAACCCTTTGATAACCCTGCCCGATCAGCTAGTGGGTTATATGCCAAGGTTACAAGAATTCTACCTGCATTATACCAATCTAACCACTGTCCCTTGGAACCTTTTTGTCAACATGACTGGCCTCAGGTTCCTCAATTTGCATTTTAATCCGATGCTCACTTTTTTGCCAAAGGATTTATTTTGTTGTCTTCCCAATCTTAAAAAGTTATCACTTAAAAACAATAATCTACAAAATGTGAATTCCATTTCACCACGGATCTTTCAAAACCTACAAAAAACTCTGCAAGAAGTCACCCTTGGAAACAATCCGTGGAATTGCGAGTGCAGTATTCTTGATTTTGTAAAGTGGATTAATGAAAACCAAGAGAAAGTGACTGATCTACAGATGGTAACATGCTCAGAACCAGCCTACTTACACAAGTACCCACTGACTGGTTTAACATCTGACAATCTTCACTGTGGTGTCACCATTACAACTGAGAACATTAGTGAAAAATCTTCACCATCTTCTACTGAGATCATAACAATGCTAACAACTCCACTGACGACACTAAGAACTGCAACAGCTGACCAGTGGAAAGCACCTTCCAATGTTCATACCACACATTTCTTACCAACCACTAGTCCATTACTAACTAGCACACCACAGGCCACAACTCCTACTCATATAAGCAATCAATTAATTTACAAAAGACAGAATACTGATGCAACTATCGCTCAGCCATTTTACAAAACTGTTGTCCTTGAGAATGGTCCTCATATTGTACACAATAGTCGTCATAGAAGCTGGACATACCTATGGACTGTTCCAGTTAATGGACTGTACAGTGGATCCCTAATGGCTCTACACATTGTGCTCTTAGTCATTAGTGTTATTCTGATATTTGCGAGTGGTTATGCATTGTATAGTTTAAATCGGGCATTGTGGGATATAATGCCGATTACAAGAATTCACAAAATAGAAAAATATGTGGACACAGCTTTTAATTACTGAGTTTTGTATAGACCCTTTTGGCTTAGTAAAGTAAAGTACTTTTTAATTCTCTCCCTATTACATACATACATACAACTACAACTCCATATTAATACCCATGGTTTTAGAATGCAGTGTTGGACTTATGTTATACAATTTGGTCATATAATGCTTTTAATAATTGTTCAAAGCATGGTTTCAAAACATGTATTTCAATATGTCGTGTTATTCTTGCTTTTAGTTGGGTACCAGCATAAGCATGCTTTTGTTGAAATGAAAAAAAAGTAAAAAATGATATCTATTAAAATAAAAATATATATTTACTATAATTTTTTCAAGTTTTTTTCTTTTTCTTAATTTAATGACAACTAAAGGTGTAATCATCATCTGTATGGAATATGTCTCTCACTAATATTTATATTCATATATTAACTACATTTTTAGCACTTAATTGGTAAATATAATAACATGAAGGTGCAAATGTTGTAATGTAATGTAACTGTATTTAAATATAGCTTATATATAGCTATATATACACAATATATATATATATATATATATATATATATATACACATATATATATATATATATATATATATATATATATATATATATATATATATATATATATATATATATATATATACACACACACACACACACACACACACACACACACACACACACACACACACACACACACACACACAAAGAAGTTGATGTGGGATCCCGTAATTACCATATGTATGTTAGTATGGAATTGTACCTGGGGGTAGAAACAGACTCATACTCTCTGTATATCTGATAGTGTAAATGTGTGCTTTATCTGCACTTACATTTGCATTGACATACAAATAAATAATTAGGTGCCAAACATTTTATAATAACAAATTAGAAAATATATGTATGTATAACATTTATGCAATGTTTAATTATTGCATAATTTATCTTAACAATCCTTAATGCACTTAACTAGTCACTAAGCACATCACAAAATTTATTTATTAATAAAGTTTATTTAGTCTGTATTTTGAAAATAAATTGTATCCTACAATAGAAGTGTAAGAAAGAGCATGTGAGCACAAGTTTTATAATCCATTTTTACTTAACTAATGTAGGTTAATGCTAATGTGCTTCATGTTATCTTTTCATTTGCAAGTTTTTAGATATGGTGGAATCTCTGAGGCATTTTTTCATTGTTAGATCACTGATATGCAACATGAACTATTTCAGGGAGCAGCAGGTGACAATACTGAAGTGTGTTGTATTACAGAACTCACCTTCTCTATAGCAGTTGATTTGTTTTTTTTTCCATTTTGTTGCTCTGGTTAGATTACAAATCCAGTATTTGTAATGTCTATCAATGCATACCTGTATAAAAAAAATCACTGGCTTTCTTCTTCAAGTCTAAATATCTTTATAAATATTGTATATTTCAAATATAATATACTATGCTCAGAAAATAAAGTTAATTACAATCACAATGAATCACAATGAAGTTATTAAAGTCTTTTTAAAATTGTAGTTTTAAACATTTAAGGCACACGGCTATGAGAAAATTCTTTTACACTGTTTAAAACAAATACAATACATGGTTTTGGTTAAAACATCAATTTATCAGAAATAATTTCAGATCACTGTTCTTTCTAGTTAATTTATTTCAAACTTAACATTACTCAAAAACATTTCCATTTATTTTACATTTCAGTGAACACACTAGTTTTCCCTAAAACTTAAGGGTTAAATGGTTAAACATCTGTTCCACAAACACATACAAAAAAAAAACTGATCAGATATTGATCAGGTTTGATTATACTACAGTCTAGATGTTTTTTCACTAACAACTGACTTGTGTTAACTTCTGACTCTCATTTGTAGGACTCTTTGGACCTTTGTTAAAGGTTCTTAATAAAGTAGCAGAACATTAAGCAGTCCTCCTGAACTTATGAACTAACCAGTGACTTATCTACCATTGTTTTCTTTGTCAAAACATTGCTGTCATGGAAGCAAAATGAAAATTAGCAAAGCCTAACATCTGGTCATTTGCTTACTGCAGATAACGGCTTTAACACATATAAGTTAACATAATGTTTAGTGCACGCCACTCAATTCACTAAATGTGTACATGTGTATGGACATAAATTGATATTCATGCAAATGCATGCACCCAGAATTTGTCAGCTCAGCAAAATTACCTAAAATAAGAACCTAACAGATTTTTGTCTTCATTCCACCGTATATGAGTATTTGTACTATTTTATCTATGAGTAACAACATCAATTTAATCTTTTGTTCATATCCTAGTGGTTTCCTCAAAAAACACTTGCCTATCTAGCCTTATATTTGGACACACGATTATTTACATGGCTATAATAATACAGGGAAACAAAATGTGTTGTCTGTGCGGGAAGCATTCAACTCCAACATGTTGCATTTGACTGGGTGGAGTAAAGGGTGGAGGCTTTCAGGGCTTCCTCTTTGCCATGGTTCATTTACTTCTGACAAGTAGTGCCAGCCATCAGCAGTGATCAAACCTTTTTTTGCAAACATGTGATGAAACAAATGGCTGCAAAGGTATAGGCTATATCACTATCTTTCTTAGACGCATAACCTCGTTATGTTTTTCAAACATGACCCTGACAACATCAAGAAAGTGAAGATTCAGTCACAGTCTATGATATAATGGAATATACAGGAAGAGCTTCATGGTTTAAGTGCTGGCTTTAGCACAGGTATGATGTGTCTGACATTAACTAAGCTTTTACATCAGATGAAATTGTTTTCATAGCAAAAAAAAAAAAGATTCATGTACTGCCTAAAGTGTTATTGCTCCACTCCTCCTGCTCTTGAGAGGTAAGAGTTCATCCAGCTTTTAATGATAATAAAATATTTAATAAAATGTACTATTGTATTTACTATCTGAAGAGGTTCTATAATTATAACTTTTGTTTTTTCATAAATAATTTATTTTTTATAAAATATAGATGCAGGTTGTTTTTGTTTACAAGCATTTACAGTAAATTAAAACTAATTAAAAGATTAAATTTAATAGCAAGTGACAAATGCAGTCGCGATGTTTGTGTTGAATTATATTCATTACTCACAAGAAACGCATCTGTACAAGATACAATAATACACAACAACTATTTATTTAGTGAATTTAACATAATGTAAAAACATTTTAAATGTAAAATTTGGAAAATTGTAAATAAATACAAAAGAATGTTAAGATTAGCAGAAAGTATTTTAAAAAAAATATATATTTCCTATTAATTTGACTAAACGCATTGACACTATCAAAGCTGGGATTATTTGAATAGAACTGTACACCTTGTACACACTTTTGGGAAAAGTGAATGAAGGACTTTTGCCCATTAATCCAGAAAAGCATTTGTGAAGGCAGACAGATTTTAGATGAGGGAACCTGACTTGCAGTCTCCATTCTAATTCATTCTAAAGGTGTCTGATGAGGTGGAGGTCAGGAAACTGTGTGTTTAGTTCTTCCACCCCAGTCCCCAGTGTGTTTAGTTCTTCCACCCCATGCATGAACAATGAAGGACTGTCCTCTGTTTTTTACCAATTTGAAAGTGTAGTTATGGAATGCATGGCTAGGTTTTTAATTTTATACACTTATAGTAATAAGACAAACTTTACTTATTAAGTAAATACTTTTGTATATATAGTGCTGTACCTGTGACATGTTAATTGTCCAGTTGGATGTAAAACGTAATACCTGTGTGCAGGGGTTATTGTGCCTGGCTCACTGCAGGAAAGTATTGGGTACTGAGAAAGTAAAGACTGAGAAAGTGAGTACAGGGTGTGGTACTGGGAAAAGTACTCAGTATGGTAGCTCAGTGGTTACGGTGTTGGGCTAACAATCCAAGGATCGTGGATTCAAATCCTAGGTCCACCAGTGTTACCAATGTGGGTCCATTAACCCTCCAGAGGTTCTGTATGTAAATCTGTCTTCTGTCGTCAAACATTAGGTCAGGATAAGTCGACTAAATGTAAATATAAAAAATGACCTCTCTATCTGCATGTTCTCTCTGTATCGATGTTAGTTTTATTCCACAGTCCAGAAACACAATTGCAGGTGATCCAAAAATAGAACATTTTCTTAGGTATGAATGTCAGCACTACAATAAACCATCAACCTGTACAGGGTGTTTCTCCAACTTTTGTCCAACAAACCATGGATAGACTACAGAATCTTTCATTCTGTTTAGGATAAGCAATTATTAAATACAATAATATTAGTTCAGTCATTTTTTAGGCCACTCAATTTTTTTATTTTGTTCAAAACAAATTTCTGACTTAAATTTATTAAGGTTGTGGGAGGTGTTTCCATTATTGGGCAAAAGGTGACACTCTGCATAGGCTGCCAGGACACCACAGAGAAAAGAGACTAGCACAAATTTACATATATTAAAATAGAATGTATTTAATGCATCTGACCTAAATACTATGGGACTGTTTGATATAACCACTGTAAATGTAGGCAGAAAATGCAAATGAATTTTGTGAAATGTTTACATAGGAATATATATAAAGACTTAACAGTGACATGTCTTTAATGTTCTTTTTGCTGGACAGGCTTGATTTAGAGGAAACACAACAATGGTCAAAGTCACTGGAACAACTGCTCACGTCCAAATGTGAGAATATTCTATTATTACATTGTTTTAAGGTAAAACAGTCATGACCATCAGGTAATAAGGCGTAACATATCCTTATTTGTCATTTCAGATGGTTTAGAAATATTTCGCTCATTTCTAAAATCCGAGTTCAGTGATGAGAACATTGAGTTCTGGTTGAAATGTGAGGACTACAAGAAAATAACTTTGTCTTGTTGCATGATTTTTAAAGCAAAGAAAATATATGATCTCTTTATCAGAGTTAATGCTCCTAAAGAGGTGTGTGATGTTAACACCAGGTCTTTGAAAAGTTATAGTTTAGTTTTAGCCCTGTACGATATGAAGTGTATAATTTGCATTGCAGATCAACATTGACTTCCAAACACGAGAGGAAATCAAACACAACATGATCAACCTTTCAGTCCATTGTTTTGATGAGGCCCAGAAGATTGTGTATGGACTTATGGAGCGTGATTCATATCCCAGATTTCTGAAATCACAGGTTTATCAAGGTCTCCTGGAGTCTTTTGATTCTTCGAATGGATAAAGAAACATTTTACCAGCTGCTTAAATATGACCAATTATGAAGTGGTCCAAATTATCTGAAATCAGAACACTGATACTTAACTCTTATAATACCAGTGAGTTCATGTCTGCTTTTTTCTGGGCTCATAATATTAATGCAGTGTGAAAAAAAGGAAAATGTTTAAAAGGTTGTGGCAGGAAACCAGAACTCCCAAAATAAATTCATTCAAACATCAGGAAAACAGGACACTGTCTACCCTGCCTAGGAATCAATCGGACCTTCTTGCTCCAAACCAATATGCTGCCATGCATTTTAACAAGTAAAACTGAACAATCTGCCCTGAACTAAGAACTGGGATTACATTCCTCTCAACCAACTATCTCTATCTTACTTAAGGAAATATCTGTTTCTCACTGAAAACTCAAATATCATTATGAGATCCATCTACAGTCCTAAGCACAATACTGGTAGTGCTGAAATGGCAATTAAGAACCTTTATCCTTCATGTTAAAGCACTGCTTTAGTTTATGTTATGTGCCAGGTTTAAGATTTTTGTAATGCTCCAAGGTGAAACTTCAGCTGTCTAGTAAAGAACCTTTTTTATAAAAACGTGGTCTCAGAAGCATCTATTTTTATTTTAATCCTGACCAATTTTATGAGTCAAAGCTGAAAAAATCCCTTACATTGCTTTTTAATATTAAATTAATTATTATTTGTTTTTACCATGTGCAATTTTATGCACCACACATTTTGTGAAATGAACACTGACAAATCCATGCCCAAAATACCCAAAATGCGTTTGGGACAACCTGATCTGAATAACAAGATGGTGAGTTAAAAATATAATAGTTAGGGTTTCTGTGGGGTGGATTTTAGGAATGTTTAACTGTCATTAAAGACTTAAAAATCTGGCTTTGCTAATTTTTAAGTAACAATATTGAAATAAATCTGGAAAATATTATAATTTGGTAAGAAATTATTGTGTGAAGCACAGACTCATTGTGAGATGGTAAGGTACCAATTCTGTCCTCTGCAAAGTACCGATGAGGCCAATTTTTTGTTTAAACAGCTGGTCTAACAGACATAGGTAATGTTTTTGGGCAATGTTTAATATTTTTTACTTTCCTACAGTCTGTGTGGTTTAATACAAAATATGTTATGTTTTATCATTACATATAAATATCGGGTAATTTAAATTTTTATATTGTACAGCAATAATCTAATTAACTGGTCCTATATTATTCCAGTACTTCTAAAGTATAAAAGCAAAACAAATCCATGATTGCAATGTAGAAGACCCTGGCATGTCATTATGCTTATGTTAATTACATTAACTGGGAAATATTTAATGTACTGTCTAATAAGACATACATACTGGCACAACCAGTAAAGAGAGGTAACACATAACACTGTTATATGTATGTATTAAAATACTAAATAAACATAAATTTTTATCTTACCGTTGTAATTTAGTGCTTTTTTCAATTTCACATGTAGTGTGAATTGCATAGATTAATACCAGAGCACGATATTGGTTAAAAAAAAGTATAAGATTATTAGATATAAGCATTTTAAAGCAATAATGTACAAGAGGGTTTTTATGTGACGACTGGACAAAACAGCTCACCCAGTCAGATTTAAGAAACTACTCATTTTATAAACCTTAAGAGCCATATATCTTAAATGTATACTTCATCCATATCCAATCGTTATCTTTCGCTCAATCCTCTACTAGGGTCAGGAAGGGGGAGGGGGGTTTCCCTATGCCCATACAGGGGAGAACATTTCGGGTATGGGGCAGACACACACAGGACAGGGTGCCTCACTCACACAAGCACACTCTATATGGGGCAATTTAGAGCACTCAAATTACCTTGAATCCATGTTTTTTTGGACTGTAAGAGGAGAACCCAGAGGAGACCCATGTGGACAAGGGAGAACATTGGACCTCCACCCAGATTAAGATTCAACCCTGAGAGGCAAACGTGCTAATCACCAAGCCACCATGCTGCCCCTTGTGGGAATTACTTAATTACTTGAAATAACCTGAAAGACCATCGAACAGGGTGGGGCATCTTTCATACAGAGGTGGTGATACTGAACCTTAGAATGCTGTTTGATATGCATTGCACTATTTAAGAAGCAGTTTAAATATGACTTTTAACACAACTTATAATGTTACCAATTTCAATTATGTTTCCAATATTATTTTCCGAAACTCTACCTACCAGAGCTTTCCAAAAAAGGGGTGAATAAATAGATAAGCAAATGTGTTGTACAATGCTGTTCTTTGAAATTATTTAAATTAGTATATAAAGTATACAGCACATCCAAACATTACAGATTACATTCTACTGAGGAAGAGGCATGAGGAGGAAAAAAAACATACCGTTTCAGTCAAAACTTTTTTTTTTTAACAGCAAACACATTCATACAAACACTAAACAGATTTATGGCATTGAGACTTATTCATTATACCATAATAACCCTTAAAATCATGTGCTTCATTTAATCCTACTTGCCATTCCTATAGAAAATCAAGCACCTAACAATGCATTTGACAAACTGTTTAGGAAAAGCCCTTTCTGTTCTAGCATGGCTGTGTTCCAACGCACAAAGCAATGTCCATAAAAGGATGGCAGAGTGAGTTTGGTATAGAAGAACTTGATAGAATATTGCAAGCAAAGCCATCTCATCCACCAACTTTGCTTTGACCTCATGAAATGCTCTTTAGAATGGAATGTCATTTTGGCTACTCAAGGAGTAATTTACAGATGTCCCAATAATTTTGTCTGAACTTCCAGTTTGAACTACACATTATTAATTCTAGCCAATTATTATTAATCTTAGAACAAATGTAATTTTTGGTCAGGTGTTGCATGCAGCATGGATACATTAGACGTTCCATCTTAAAACAAACTACAACGCAGTAACACTAACGGCTCTACTGTAAGACTGATTCAAAATTTCCAGAAAGTTATAACTCATTTAAAAACAAATAAATAAATAAATAAATGACACTTCTAGTAATAAGCACAATGACTCCACTGCTTATCCACCAAACTCATACATATTACTATATGCCGTTTCCAAGCATAATTTGCATGTGCAGGAAATTATTCAAATGAGTTTTAATTCTAATATTAGACTTCTAAATCAACCAATCCAAGAAATGGGTCCCCTTTCCATACAAAAAAACGAATATACTGCAAGAGGTGATTAAGAGCAATATTTATTTGAAATGTATATGAAACAAGACTGATATCTTTTGCATGCAAACATAAACTGGTATGAAAAATACAAGAGCGAACACCACACTTTATCACTAGGCGTCATAACAGGTTATCAAAGTAAACCTTTAAAGGGGTAGTCCTGGAACAGAAATTGTGCAGCTACTTTGCTTCTTGAAGTTTTTTGGCACTCTGTTTCTCCTTGGCCTAAAATAAATTCACAAATAAATCAATATATATAAATAGTACCAGTGAAGGGTTTAACACGTGCTCTATTGTCCATTTTCTCCACTCACCATATAGATGGACTTGGTAGTTCTACAATTACAGACTGTAGTACATATGATTACTTTGTTCTGATTATTTTGTACCAGCTCTTAGGTGGTTCTAGTGTCGTCCTGACCATTAGAGTTGAGTAAAGTGGATTACAAACAGATGGACTACAGTCTGGAACTGTAAAACTACAAATTCTGTCTATATAAAAATACAGAAAATCTAATAATTAATTTCAATAAAGCATATACGTAAGAAATATGCAGGAAATTATAATAAAATATATGCAGAATATATTCCAATTGGTTTTGTTTAAAAACTTACTTTTTCAACCAGTGGTATGAGCTGTTGATATTCAGCAAGCGTCTTCAGTAACTCCATTATGAATGGTAGGTAATTGTGTTTCCGTCTAATGTTCTCAATCTATATTAAAGGTAAAAGTTATTTTTCCAAAAATACCTTAAATAGCTCTAAAACTACAAAATTATTCTCTAATGAAAAAGTTCAGCATTTTATGTTTTGCAGTAAAATTCCAGAGTTAATTACCATCAGAATTCAGAAGTTAAAAGAATGTGTTGAATTATACACAGTTAAAGTTTCAGGTGAACTGAATATGAATGCATTCGGTTTTGGAAGCCTACAATTTGTAAACATGCAGAGTGCTATCAAAACTGTGACAAGGTTTGGTAAATTAAATCAGACAGGATTTGCTGTTAAAAGGAAACAATTTAAATATTGAACAATTTAGTTTTATTAAAATCAATGACTCATAAAGGGTAAAGAATATAGCACAAGAATGCAAGGATCCCCACAGACACAGATCAGTAAATATTTACTCTGATAACTTAATAGCAAGTATCTTTTAACATCTGATAAAAAAAAACACTGAATTAAATTTAAGGCTAATAAATTAAGCAGTAGTCTTCTCTGGTGGCATATTTGTTACCTCAGTACCACGGCGTGGTTAAAGTCACAGTTTTACTTCAGTTTTATCAATTAACTTCAAAGGATGTGATGTATTATAAATAAGCAGCTATACTGGCTTCACTATGAAAAGAAACGGAAATGCCAAGCAACCTCTGTGGACACTCTAATCAATGTTGTAAGGCAGTAGTTACCTGAAAGTGTCTGGATGTCCCTGCCCTTTGATGTTTAGTACTATGAGTCTTGTAGTAATGATTTAGATATTGCTAAAGTGTGCATGCGTTTTGTATAATTCAATGCAACTTAATTTAATGTTCTGGTTCCTACCTTATATCGTTTAAATTTCTGGTTCTCCTCCTCAATCAGCAGTTGATACTTGGCGATCTCGGATTGGATAGAACTCAGGAGATTACTACTTTGGTCTGTATCCATTGGCTCCTCCTGTGATGACAATGCCATTCTGAACAATTATATTCTTTACCTATAAAACAGATTAGTTGACAATATTCTCCGACATTTTTTATCACGTACCTCTGCAAGGTGAGCCTGAAGCTCTGTGATTTTACGCTCATAAATCATTTTGCGATCTGAAACAATAGCCATTAGGTTGAAGCGAATTTCTCCTTCACTGTATCTGATAAGCAAGATATAAAAACAAAAATTATTAAATAACCAGAAATCAGGATTTAATTAAACATTAATATGCAGTTTGGTGCAACACTCACTTTTGTATTCTTTTCTCTATGACGGGCCGGACTGCACTGATCCAGTCGTCCTGATTACAAGTACCTGATAAACATGTCTGGTTATTATCATGGTTCTTAAAAAGTGTATGTCAATCACAGAAAAAGTGATTTTAATTAAAAACATTTTTTTTTTTTATGTGGCATGTCTTACTAACCCAAATAAATATATTGATTTGTGAGATTTAGGGTTAAATAAACAAAACAAGTAGGTATTCATTGCTTAAATATACAAAACTTTATCCCAGAACCTTTACCTGCAACCATAGCTGACAGTCTTGAACAAAAGCAACGGGACACCTACAGGAGTTTTGTAATATTAGACACCACTTTTGGACAAGAGGACCTTGCTCACACTCTTCATTCTAGTTCATTCCAATGGGATTTAATGGGTTAGGGTTCTGTACATGTTCTGCTACATCCTCCACACCAATTAACCAAACTTTGCTTTGTACTCTAGGGAACAGTCATGCTGAAGCAAAGAGAAAATCATAAAATTGTCAAAACGCATGGCTAGGTGCTGGATTTTGTACATTTCTGACTATGGGACAAAATGAACTGTCCAAATGTAATGATTAGGAGGTGTTTTGCTTTGCTAAAATAGCTTTTGCTTAATACAAGTACATCTACAACTGCAATATAAAAGTAGTTACACTTGTCAGCTATATGTAATTATTTTACTTAAGTGATAGTAAACATTCAAATTCTACACTACGGAATGTAAACGCATGTAGCTGTTCATTGAGAATGTCAGAAAACCTACCAACTTAATATGTTTTCTGTCTAAAGTATTTTAACAACTATTTACCTAAATCAATGGGTCCATCACGAAGTCCATCCAGTTCATAGAGCCTTCCATTAACAGGGACATAGCTTACAAAATGAAAGGCATCTTCATCTTTTGCTGTTGACTTTGCATCAAACTCAAACATCTGCTGCCTGCAAGAATTAGATACATTTACCTGAATGTTTACTACAACTTTGACTTTAAAAGTTTAAAATAAAAGTCAATATACCTCTTTTAAGAGCCTTGAAAATAAAAGGCATAATATACAATCATGTTTAAGTTTTCATTTTAATGTCCACCATTGGGCAAGACGAGGTTTATCACAGATGTTTTAGGAAAAACTGAAAGTGATTTTTTTTTACCAACTTATCAATATATCCCATCAATTACATGTAACTGCTAAAGGCAAAAAAAATCATGTCTGGATGTGCACCTCCACCAATGCTCCAATTCTCAATCAACATTATATAAAACATAACACAATACAGCAGTTTATCAGTGATCTGCACATTGCGTGATCATGGGTTGCTCCCATCAGTTTACTAGTATTCAAATTAAACTTTCCAAGTGTACTGATAAAGTAAAATGTGCAACAATAAAGATACCACTGCTATTATTAACTCTATGCTCTGCATTTAAACACTGCCTCTCCCAAACAAAGTTTCCATCTCAGGCTTTTGAGTTCAGCAACATTAGATGGTAATATGTGTACTAAGAACCTAAATATTTACTATTTATGGTCTGATGTGTTTCCTCACAGGTTTTTAAAATAGATAGCAAAACATTTGTGAGACAGTAAGAAAAAGAAAGGACATACAGGAATACAGTTAATTTCTACCTTGCAAAACTGTTGTGAACTTGTCGAATCACTTCGGAGTTACTGAGAGCAAGACCTTTCATCTGTTAAAGGAAAGCCAGAAAATTTGACATTACAAATTCAAATGCATCAGTGCAACAATAAAGAACTTTTTATTCCAGAATTTACAATATTGTACAAAGCCATAAATTAAACCCAAACTGCCCTCCCACAGACGTCTGTGTAACATACATACATTGTCTCATTCTTTGTACTTCTTTATGTTTGTAAAATGCATTAAATGTGTGTACTGTTAAAAACAATTTAGCATCTTTTAATAATTAGACCATATAATAATTGGAATATTAATTATTTATTTACCTGCAACATTAGTTCTAATGATGTTATAAATCCACGCCATTTAATAAGAGGGAGTTGTTTTTTTGTTTTTTTTTGTTTTTTTTACAAATGGAGTTATTTTTATTGCAAATAAAGTTTAACAATTGTAGAATGATGTCACCGTTAATTTTTACGAATTATTATTATTATTTTATTATTTTTAATCTTTTTCTTTTTTTTTTATTGAATTTTCAGGAACTAAGACGGACAAAACTGTGCTCGCCACCTGGTGGATGACTGCAGTACGGATTCCGTTTACACTTGGACCACCTCACCACTTTATTAGGAACTTTTGTTTCTACATTGTCAAATGAATCAGATCTACTTTTTAAGTAACTATTCTGTAATTATATAATAACAGTCTGAAGTGCATCCGTTTCTTACATACTTTGTTCTGTCCCTTTGTTCTCATATGTTTTCATGATTGCATTAACAATGATGTCCTGATATTTTTTCGATGTTAAAGACCATTAATCAAAAGACCATCATTTAAAACAATGACTGTCACAATAGCAAAAACACAGTTATACACCCGAAATCAAGCTATGGTTGATGGCTTGAGCCCCTTGATGGTTGTAAAAAATTATATAATCCACAGGTTTTCGAATTTCATGGTAATCGATGCAACTGTGTTTATTTGTATAGGGAACACACCCCCACACCCATCCACACACACTTTCGAGTGTAGCAGTGGTTTGCATTTTCACCTCACCTGGGTTTGATTCCCAGGTAGAGCAGGTTCTTTCTATGTGAAGTTAGCATTATTTTCTGTAGGTTCCAGCAGGTAGAATTTAAATGATACATTTTCCCAAGCTGCATGTATACAAAATTAATTGTATGTGTGTTTGCCCTGCAGAGGACGGATGACTTATCAGTGTCTCTCTTTTTTTATTATGAGTGCTGAGGTGCTCCAGCACCTGCTTGAACCGGATAAGGACAGGCAGATTAAAAACAATTTAAGACATTATATTACTTGTTTGTGGCTTCAGTAAAGGTATTTTATAATATTGAATTTTAATTATATGTGTGATAATACATAACAGCCCTGTGACGATGGAAAATACACCTCACCATAGACATGAAGTATTTTTACTTACCAAACCTATCTGTGGTTGACCTTGATGGTGGGGCCTAAAAGAATAGGCAGGGTAAAGCAACACTTTTCATCCACCTGGATCAACCCATGCCCTAGGGAGTATGGTGGTGCTTAACACCTGTGTTTGGTGGGTAGTAGCGTATAGATGCAAGTAAAGCTAACAGAGTGGTTACAGCGAGAATACATGATTTAAGCATAGTCTTAACAAACTAATGTGAATTGTTAATTATTGTATGTAATTGCGGTGTTGTGGTGATCAGTATAGAGATCCCTATAAGATGTTTAGTATAACCCGGGGGTGGAGTTTTTTGTTTTTAATCGGGGTGCAGCCAAGGATGGGGGACCTTTTTGTTTTGGCCATCTGTGTAGATACCCGCACAGAGCACATACATAGCGAACATAAACCTGTATGACTTTGCGTCCATTGGTATTTCTAACAACTTCTGCTGTAAGAAGTTCTTTTTGTTGGACATTCGGTGCGCCACTGTATATATTGTACATAGTGGATGTAAATATTGTAAATAAAGGTGAAGTGGAAAAAGAAAAACTGTTTCTCAGAACCGCTCGCCCAACGCTACACATAGCGTGTGTTACACCTCCATAAACACTCTATCACAAGTCCCCTTAACATTTTGATGAGGTTTCTGCCACACTAAAAATCTGGGCAAGGGAGAGGAGAACAGCCCCCCACACCCACACAACAAGTCTCATAGGATAGAAAAACAATACACTTACAGCAGCATCAAAGCTGTGTGAAAACTCTCTGAACTCTGTCAACGTGTCTCCAAGGTGCAGGTCTGGATGCAAGCAGTTCAGCAGTACACTAATAATTGCTTGGGTCGCACAAGCATTGTTAATGACCTGGAACATTTAGAACATAAAAACAGGGTCAGTTGTTGTGACTACGATCACAGATTTTCTGATCTGAATAAACTTAGAATTGAAATGCATTTACTTTGGTAAAACAAGTTATTTATGTTATTTATATTATTATTATTATTATGTTATTATTAGTGCAGGTAATCATATTGTTAATTTGTAATATTAATTCCTAGCAAACTAATATATTTCATGTATCAAAGAAAAGTGTGAAAATGTCTTCTGAAGCAACATCCACAACATGAGAACCTGCATGTTTATGTATGAAAGACGTGAAAAATTTAAAGATCACCCCTTTGTAGCATGAGCAGCAGAAAAACACAAAACACATCTGTGTAGGAAAAACTAAACTAGGAAATGTTGAGGTATGATGTAGTTTACGCTGCTATAGATAAATGTTTTGGTGATTTTATATTTCACTTCTCTTAGTGCTGCTCCTCCACTCAGCATTAAAGCACCACTACAGACACGGCTAACTGTTTCTGCAAACAAACAGCTACAAGAGAATTGAATTGGGAACCCAACCTGCCCAATTTTCAATTTACAAACCTGTTTGGCAAAGAAGATTTGGTCTAATCTTGAGTCTTGAACAATAGAGCCAGCTGGTTCTTCCCCAGGTTGCCATTTGAAAAGAAAAATTAAGCCATGTACAGGTCTAAAAAAACAAATCAGCATGCAATCAATTTCATTTCTTAACAGAATTAAGTTGTGCAGAACATAATTTCTTACTTGAGATGTTCAAAATTCTCTGGCTCCATGCTCCAGATCTCTTCAACCTGTGCTCCTTTACATCCTGGCATCAGAAAACAGGGCATTATGGATATATACGGAATCTATAAATGTACGTTCTTACAGCACAATTTTTTTTTTATTAAAGAAGGTCTTAAAAAACTGAAGATAAAAAAATAATTAGAAAGTAATCAAAGTGATGATGATAATAGTTTACATTTATTTCAGAGTTACACATGAAGGCAGCATCACTATTCCCAACAGATATGGTTACAAATACAAGTCAGAGGGGCAAATAGTATCTCCAATATAGTCGATTAGTGCATCATTGGAATGTTGTAGTAAACCAGAGTACAAGAATAAACCCACTCAGGCTGGACATGCAGACTCCACTCAGAAAGGACCTTTATTCACCCCAGGACTTTCTTGCTGTGAGGTGGAATTAATCTAATATTTGCCAGCTAATAATAATAATAATAATAAGGAAAATATGTTAAGCCAGTGTTTTAACTAGTAATGATGGAGGACCATGGAGATCCACTAAAAAGCACGACATTAAAAAGACTGAAAATCCTGTGAGGGCTTTGAAGAGAACAGAAAACAAATCAGTGCTTCCCCTTCCCATAATTGAGAGAAAGGTAGTCTATTTACAGACCACAAAACTCTTTTACATTGATGTTCCTCTCAGAAAGAACATCTAGTACTGCACCAACAAAAGCAACCTGACTAACAGTGTGACTAATACAGTGGCACCATGTCTAACATGTCACATAGCGATTCAACCTCATGTTGTGCTAATTCTCACTCTGTATATATCTAAATGGTGAAACTTTCCAAAATCGTACATAAGGCTGTGTCACTTTTTAAGAAACATCTCAAAAGGCAGATTGGATAATAATCAGGTTTGAGAATACTACAATGTAGCTGGTTTATCCTTTACTACTGACTTGTGGTATTCTTTCATTTGTAAATCTCTTTGCATAAGAGCAAAAAATAAATAAATAAAAATAAAAGTTGGTAAAATGTCCAAAACATACTGATAACTGAATAATTGGGGTCCTAAAACAGATAATGTGCCTAATAATGTGATTGGAAATGGTACGTTGTGTCATTGTGTTCAGCTCTATTAAAATGCTCGTTTTGTTTACTGTGATTAATAAATTAAACTAAAAAATTAGAATTTGATGGTTTAATTTCTCTGATGTATTGTTGCACATAGAGGAAATGTACAGTGGACCGTATTGATGCTCAACTGTTCAGCAAAACCGAAATATGCGGGTCGAAGAGTTAGTCCCAACAAATACCGACAACATTGAATTTACACTATTCGTGTGGAACACAGAACCCATGGAAGATGGAACTAATGAAACACAATTTAAGCTCTGGTGCAGAAGCATCCGGAAGTGGGCAGTACGCCTCCAATTAGGACTAACTCCTGAAAAAAAAAATATTCCTTTAACCACAAGAAAATCAGTGAGACACTGAGACACACATTCTTGTTGATCCATTAAGTTTAAATTTGAATTTGCAAAAATGTACAAATCTATTTTTCTTGTGATGGATCAACCATACACAACAGTCAAGTTTTATTAAAATGTCTGTTATTTATGTATTTAGTTTTTTTCCATTGTTTTAGAAATACTGTCTTGGATTTTGAATAGCTACCTCAATTCACTTCACTTCTTCAATTTAATGAAATGATATCAAGATAATAAGCAGGTTACCAGAAAACTATGACATGAATAATGAACTGGTCATTTTCTTTTAATTGAAATGTTTGGGTTGCGCACAAATAAATGAAAACACAATGGTGACTTTGCTGCTTCCTTTCACATTCTGATCACATTCATTCACTTGCTGTCACACTATGGACTGGGTTAACCAGAATCATTCATTCATTCATTCATTATCTCCCGCTTTATCCTCTATTAGGGTCGCGGTGGGGTTCCCCATGCCCATCCAGGGGAGAACATCACAGGCGCTGGGCAGATAGACCCAGGACAGGGCGCCAATCCATCGCTGGTCAGTTAACCAGAATCATTCATTTCAAAATCTAAATAAAACGTGGGGCTTAGTGGTTAGCACGTTCACCTCTCAGTGCTGGTGATTCAGGTTGGAATCCTGATTTGTGTTGAAGCCTCTGTACTTTGTGTGGGCTTCCTCCAGGCTCTCCATTTTTTCACAGCCCAAAAACATGAGTATTGATGCTCAACTGTTCAGCAAAACCGAAATATGCGGGTCGAAGAGTTTGTCCCAACAAATACCGACATCGTTGAATTTACACTATTCATGTGGAACACAGAACCCATGGAAGATGGAACTAATGAAACACAACCGACCATTACACACACTGAGATCTGAGGTAGAGGACACAACAGCGACAACGCAGCCATGATGCACACTGCTTAAAATGCTAGTATGGTAACCGCACCACAGCGCATGCGTTCAAATATAAACCATAAACACCGCTTAGAAAAGTAGTATGCACTGCAGTCTCTCTCTCTCTCTCTCTCTCTCTCACACACACACACACACACACACACACACACACACACACACACACACACACACACCCACACCTTACCGAAGCCTTTAATCAACTCGGTGAAAACCCCCGGGTCACTCTCCATGAGACACCACTCTCCTGCACTCCCGGACATGTTTTAGTTTTTAAAGGAAAATGAAATAAAATGAGTTCTAATAATGAATGAGCGCCTAACATTCAGCACACAGCAACTTCCCAGCACTCCCTTCGGCAGGATGAAGCGCCTTGCATGTGACGCTTGTACTGCATTTCGAGGCTGCACTGCCCCCTCCTGGCGAAATAAAACCCTCACCCTGTGCATTAAATATTTAAAGTACGTACTTGCATTTTGAGCGCATTTTCTGTGTTGGGACTTTTAATTTGTGTTTAATATAACCGTGTGTCGATTAATTCGTGTATGTGACAAGAACAGCTGAAGATATTCATTCTTTCATTCATTATCTTCCGCACTTTATCCTCTATTAGGGTCGTGGTGGGGTTCCCCATGCCCATCCAGGGGAGAACGTCTCGGGCGCTGGGCAGAAAGACCCAGGACAGGGCGCCAATCCATCGCTGGGCACACACACAGACACACTCTATATGTGGGGCAATTTTAAGAATTCAATTGAATTTACATGTTTTTGGACTGTGGGAGGAAACCGGAGAACCCGGAGGAAAGCCACGCAGACACGGGGAGAACATGGAAACTCCACCCAGATGGGGATTCGAACCGGGAATCTCTATGGCTGAGAGGCGAACGTGCTAACCACTAAGCCACCGTGCCACCTGAGCTGAAGATATATGTAATATAAATTAATAATAAAGACAAAACAACACATTATAATAAACACGATACAATTATCTTCTTCTCAATCCTCTACTAGGGTTGTGGTGGGGTTCCCATGCCCATCTAGGAGGGAACCTTTTGGTTGCTGGGCAGGTACACCCAGGACAGAGCACCAATCCATTACTGAGCACATAATCAAACACATTATATAGAAGAAATATATATGGGGCAATTTAGAGCAGCCAGTTTACCTTGAATCCATGTTTTTGGGCTGTGAAAAAATGGAGAGCCTGGAGGAAGCCCACACAAAGTACAGAGGCTTCAACACAAATCAGGATTCCAACCTGAATCCCCAGCACTGAGAGGTGAACGTGCTAACTACTAAGCCCCAGGTTTTATTTCGATTTTGAAATGAATGATTCTGGTTAACCCAGTCCATAGTGTGACAGCAAGTGAATGAATGTGATCAGAATGTGAAAGGAAGCAGCAAAGTCACCATTGTGGTTTCATTTATTTGTGCGCAACCCAAACATTTCAATTAAAAGAAAATGACCAGTTCATTATTCATGTCATAGTTTTCTGGTAACCTGCTTATTATCTTGATATCATTTCATTAAATTGCAGAAGTGAAGTGAATTGAGGTAGCTATTCAAAATCCAAGACAGTATTTCTAAAACAATGGAAAAAAAACTAAATACATAAATAAAAGACATTTTAATAAAACTTTAACAAATCTTGACTGTTGTGGTTGATCCATCACAAAAAATAGATTCGTACATTTTTGCAAATTCATATTTAAACTTAATGGATCAACAAGGACGCGTGTCTCAGTGTCTCACTGATTTTCTCGTCGTTAAAGGAATATTTTTTTTTTCAGGAGTTAGTCCTAATTGGAGGCATACTGCCCACTTCCGGATGCTTCTGCACCAGAGCTTAAACAGCATGGGTTGCATTTCTGAATAAGTGGTAGCAGTTTTCCTTCTTCGTGAAGCTGACGTGTATCCGAACCTCCACCAATGCACTGTCCATTAATAAAAACTCTCGGAACCTAAAATGAATTAGACAGTTTACATATAAGTGATGCATGGAAAGATTCAATTTCTTGCAAATTCATTAAAATGTTAACACTAAGACCTGCTGCAAAAAAACATACAAATACACAGATACGGCAAAACATCTGAGGCACTTTTCATTATTGGCTATTTATTCAACAAATACACAGATACGGCAAAACATCTGAGGCACTTTTCATTATTGGCTATTTATTCAACTAACAATGCTGCCCTAAATTTGCATGTAGACATTTTAGAAGATGAGGAGAAAAGAGCATCAACCAGAAACTGCAATTATTCATCAGTCCCAATTGTAATGTAGATGCACTTCGTAGTTTACTATATTTAATCAGACTATATACCTTTATTTTGATTTTTGAACATAAAAATTTCCAAAGGGCCACCACAGAGCAGGTATTATTTAGGTGATTCTGAGCAATGTGTGTGTTGCACTGGTATTAGTGGATCTGCTAGGAATGGGTGTAAGGACTCAAAAAAGTGGCTTTTTAGTGTATAAATATAAAATAAACATCAGCATTTATCAGCTAATTGACCAGTTACATTTTGCATGTAAATGCTCAACTTGTTTGGGGGGTTGGATCATATGTATTTAGAGGAAACAGTCAGCACTTCTGTGTCTTAAAATGAAAATTTTGAGAAGTGTTCAGGTCATTATTCTACTTTGTAATGAAAATATGTGGTTCAACTTTAGATCTCAACTGTGTATAAATTGAATTGTGAATAAGTGTCTTACCGTTCTGGCACCAGACATCTGTGCTAAAGCTTCTTGAAGCTGTCGACCATTGTTATGTTTATCCAGTTCAATCACTTTGTAGTTGGCACCTATCTTATTAAAAACATCCTTTGCCATTAAGCAAAATGGGCAAGTTGACTTGGAGAATATAACAATGCAGTTATGGGCCACAACATTCTAAAATTAAGAAACAAAAAACAAATTATAAAAACAGGCTTAAAGTAAAGACCACACAAAGACAATTTGAGTAAATAATTAAAAAATGAAAAAGTAGTTCTTACCTGAACAAACTGAGTGTATGTTTCACTTGACTCGCCAGTACTGGTGGAGCTAAAGTTCCCCATCCTAAAGAGTAGATAGATTCACTAAGTTTAAACACCTACACAAGTGACAATAATATCGGCTTAATTTTTGACAAGTTTTAACCTGGTAATAAAAACCGGAACAGATGAGAAAGATGCAAATGATGTCAATGAATAAGCAAGACAGTTGCTGCTGAAAAGTGTGGTCTGATAACTTTAGCCATGTTTACATCTGCAATGCCTGCTGTTGCTAAACTGGCAATCTGTGTTCTGTAACCGCTAATCCATTAATGGCTGAAGAAGGAGGGATCACATGACCATCACACTGCCTGTCTAGCCAAAGAGCTTGCAGTTTTTAATGAGGATTACACAAAGAAATTGTAATTGAAAGCAAAACAGCTATAGAAAGAAGTGTTTAATGAAAGATCTACCTCGCATCAAATGCCTGTTGTTTCACTGATGCATTTTGCAATATGCACTTTATGTTTAATTTTATAGTTGCTATATAAAAGCACACAGCCACAGCTCCCTTCCTTTAATATTCCAGTACTGCATTTGCAATGTATCTTCAAATATTATGCGCCTTTGCAAATATAGACCTACATAATCGTCAGTTTGCCATGAGACCATATATCATACCTTGTGACCTAAAAGTCACTGGTTTGATTCCAGATTGTTTAAATGTGGAGAACAAATTCCTGTGTGTCAGCAAAGTAGTGAAAATAATTAACTTCACCTAAACTTCTGGTGCAACACTATGGCCTATTATTTAACAGCTTATTATTTAGTAACTATATATATATATATATATATATATATATATATATATATATATATATATATATATATATATATATATATATAAAATCAAAGTCACAGGGGTTGCTGAAGTCTGTCCCTGTGCTCATATGGTCATTAGCATGGAAACACCCAGGACAGGTCTCCAGCCCTTTGTATGGTAAACAAACATATATACATATATATATATATATATATATATATATATATATATATATATATATATATATATATATATATATATATATATAAAAGTGATTGATATATATATATATATATATATATATATATATATATATATATATATATCACTTTTATATTACTACTACCAGCACTCTTTTGTATTGTAGAAGGTAAGTTTGACAGGCAAGTGGAGAACGTGCAAACCAAAAAAGGACCCTACCTTTCTTTTATATATATATATATATATATATATATATATATATATATATATATATATATATATATATATATATATGATAAATGTAATATATATACAGTTGTGATCAAATTTATTCAACCCCCACTGAAATAAAGTGTTTTGGCCAGTTTGACATTGATTTGGATCATTTCAGTCATCTTATTTACAATTATATCAAAGAGGCACTTATAAATTAGACAAATATAACATAATATTTATGATGGAATAACCACAAATGTCTTTACTGTGCTCACATCATTATCAGTTTTATTCAACCCCCTAGTGACATTATTTTTTAGTACTTAGTACTACATCCTTTTCCAGTTATGACAGCTTTCAAGCGTGAAGCATAGCTTGACACAAGTGTCTTGCAGCGACCTATGGGTATCTTAGCCCATTCTTCATGGGCAAAAGCCTCCAGTTCAGTCACATTCTTAGGCTTGCGCACTGCAACTGCCTTCTTTAGGTCCCACCAGAGGTTCTCAATTGGATTTAAGTCTGGTGATTGCGATGGCCACTCTAGAATGTTCCAGCCTTTCATGTTCAACCATGCTCTAGTGGACTTGGATGTGTGCTTCGGATCATTGTCCTGTTGGAAGGTTCAACGTCTCCCAAGCCGCAGGTTTGTGACTGACTCCATCACATTTTCCTCCAAGATCTCCTGGTACTGAAGGGAATTCATGGTACCCTGCACACGTTGAAGCTTTCCTGTACCATTAGAAGCAAAACAGCCCCAAAGCATAATTGACCCCCCGCCATGCTTCACAGTAGGCAAGGTGTTCTTTTGTTCATAAGCCTGGTTCTTCCTCCTCCAAACATAGCGCTGGTCCATTGTCCCAAACAGTTCTAATTTAGTTTCCTCTGACCACAGTACACTGTCCCAAAACCTTTGTGGCTTGTCCACATGACTTTTGGCATACTGCAGTCGACTTTTCTTGTTCTTTGGAGTCAGCAAGGGGGTGCGCCTGGGAGTTCTGGCATGGAGGTCTTCGTTATGCAGTGCGCGCCTTATTGTCTGAGCTGAAACTTCAGTGCCCACATCTGACAGGTCTTTTTTCAGTTCCTTAGCAGTCACGTGGGGATTTTTCTCCACATTACGCTTCAGGTAGCGCACAGCAGTCGCGGTCAGGATCTTCTTTCTGCCACGACCAGGTAACGTTTCCACTGTGCCCTTTAACTTGAACTTGCGAATGATACTTCCGATAGTGTCTCTTGGAATATTTAACAACTTCGCAATCTTTTTATATCCATTGCCATTCTTGTGAAGAGCAATAACCTCTTCTCTTGTCTTCTGGGACCATTCTCTTGCCTTCACCATGCTTGTAAACACACCAGTAGATGTCTAGAAGGAGCTGAGTATCACAGTCCTTTTAAATTTGCCTAATTGGTGCTTATCATGCTTGATTGCTGCTCGCTGACATCCACAGGTGTTTTCAATACCTGATTGAAAACACTGGAATGAACCTCTGTTCTTATGAGTGGTAGTTGTAAAGGGGTTGAATAATTGTGTCAATGAAGAAATCACAAAAAGGCCATTTAATACTTTATAACAAAAACAATTGATGCTATCTTAGTTGCATTTAGTTCTTGTAAGTCCTTGTAAGATTTCATTATGAACACAATTACAAATGTGCACTGAATTCCATAAAACCCTTCGCAGCATTGGGGGTTGAATAAATTTGATCACAACTGTATATATATATATATATATATATATATATATATATATCATGTCATTTTGAAATTTCGAATCTACAGCAAAGATAAAGCAGTTCGAATCGAGCGTGAGAAATCTATCTGATATGAGAGAAACTACTACAGATAAAAATGACCTTCTAATTTGGTTGGACACCTGTCCGGAGAGGGTAAGACATCTTCTCAGAAACATTGCAGACTCGTTGATTACTTGAAAAGCGTAAACATTAAACATTCCATAAACCCGAAAAACGTCGTGGAGTCTTTAAACGCACTCTGACCACAGACCTGTCTTACTGTCCTTCGCGTCTTCTTCAATGCTTTCCCGCGTCTGTTTCGCCTCAGTACTGCCCCCTGTAGTACACATGAGCACAAATCATTACGAAACTAGACACCCAAACAGTTTGTATCCATCCATCCATCATCCTCCGCTTTATCCTCTGCTAGGCTCGGGGGGCATTCCCCGTGTTCATCCAGGGAAGAACGTTTTGGGCGCTGGCCACATACACCCAGGACACTCACACAGACTCACACACAAACACACTATACAGTATATGGGGCAATTTGGAGCATTCAATTTACCTTGACCCATGTTTTTGGACTGTTGGAGGAAATCCACGCAGACATGGGGAGAACATGGGAACTCCACCCAGATTGGGATTCGAACCAGGAATCCCCAGCGCTGAGAGACGAACTTGTTGACCACTTAACCACCGTGCAACCCAGTATGAAAACAACTTTCTGTGAAATGTTTGTTGTTTTCAAAATTTAATCTGACTGTTATATTAATTCTGCTTTTCTTTTATCACACAACAATGAAATGATTGTCACGAAAAAAATCTCAAAATCCAGGACAAAAAGGCATCCATCCATTATGTTCCACTTAATTCTATTTTAGTGCAAGTACCCACAACTGTGGGTACTTGCACATAAGGAACTGTTGAATCCATGTTTTTGGACTGTGAAAGGAAAATGAAGCCACATGGCCAAGGGGAGAGTACTCAGTTCGGGATTGGAACCTGGATCCTCAGCGCTGAGGTGAACTGAGTTGTTATAGTCAAAATTCAAAAGTCAAACCACATCAGACTCTTAAAGGGAAATGCAAGTAACACAACGCACACACATAAAGCATGTCATTATGATGAAGAAGGAATTTGGGCAAATTATTTAACTCTGGCAAAAATTATGCTGAAATGTGATTCTTTAAATGCTTAAATTAGAAAATACGTGTCTGGAAGTGGTGCATTTGGGGAAATGCTATGAAAGGAAATATATTTTTAAGGCCAGTAGAGAAGGCCTTGAAGGACCACCACTGAAAGATTCTGTTAGTGCAGTAACTTAAAATGAGTGTGCTGTATTGTGGGTGTGAGGCTACATTCATGTGTGTGCTTGTGAAGTATGCATACATAGGGCAACTGACATCAGCAAAAAGACCTTGTAAGAGCATGCAAAGACAGCTGACAAGAGAAAACAGACCCTACTCGCACTGTTATGGGTTAGTAACCACAACATCATCTCTGTTTAATTATGAGTAAGATAAGACAAATAAATTTAATACCACCAACAAGAGTTTTAATAGGTCAGTGAAGATACGAGTCTGAAGATGTACATCAAATTCTGCTACATCCTGTTTCCAATAGACTGTATGTAAAGGGCAAATATGAAAGATCTGGCAGATCAGTGCTCATTATTAAGGTAAGCACAGGCTGATTATTACTTCTTTTTTTTTTTTTTAAACACTGGTGTGTGTGGGCGGTGTGGTGGCTTAGTGGTTAGCACGTCGCCTCTCAGCGCTAGAGATTCCCGGTTCTAATCCCCAGTCTGGGTGGAGATTCCATGTTCTCACAGTGTTCACGTGGGTTTCCTCTGGGTTCTCCGGTTCCTACCACTGTACAAAAACATGGATCAAGGTCAACTGAATTCTCCAAATTGCCCCATTTAGAGGGTGTTAGTGTCTGTATGAGTGAGTGTGTGCTCAGCGATAGATTGGCGCACTGTCCTGGGTGTATCTGCTCAGAGCCCAAAACTTTCTCCCCTGGATGGGGATGTACGCCACCCTAGTAGACGATAAAGCAGAAGCTAATGGATGAATGGTGTGTCTGAACCTGTGGTTAAAAGGATGATCACAGTCTTTAGTTTTGAGGGTAGTTAAATCCATCCATTATCTTCCACCTTATCCTGTACTAGGGTCGCGGGGTGGTTCCTCATGCCCATCATGAGGGAGAATGTTTAGGGCGCTGGGCAAATACACCTAGGACAGGGCGCCAATCTATCGCTGGGCACACACTCACTCACACAAACACACTCTATATGGGGTAATTTGGAGAATTCAATTGACCTTAATCCATGTTTTTTGGAATGTGGGAGGAAACCGGAGAACCCAGAGGAAACCCACGAGGACAAGGGGAGAACATGGAAACTCCACCCAGATGGGGATTCGAACCAGGAATCCCTAGCGTTGAGAGGCGAACGTACTAACCGCCAAGAAGGGTGGTAAAATGTTTTTTAAAATAATATAAAAAGTGGATCTAAGACGCCAGATGGCACTGTTGAGCCTTTTACACATAACGTGGATTTAAGACAACAAAACACAGAAGGATGCAGGTGACCCGCTCTTATGAAGTGCTAGTGGGGGTCTAGAGCTGTTGGAATGTTGTGTAAGGCAATAGACTGGGGCTAATGTTTAACCTTTGCTTTGTGTTTTGCTCGCAACGACAAAATGGAGTTTCTAAACCTTCTTTAAGTCTTAAAAATCATTTCTGTGCTGCTTATAGCTTTAGTACTCTGCTATTTGTAATTGAAATAATGGCCATGGTCATTTTGACAAACTGTGTTCTGGATCCTTTTAGAGCTTTAACTGTGGCTGTAACACAATGTTCGTGACAACAGCACATGTTGAACACTGTCATAATGTAGGCTCCAGTCAATATAACAGATGCCTCCCTGATGACCCCTAAAAGGAGATTAAATAAAAGTGGGTGTTTATAGATGTTAGTAGAAGTAGAAGTGCATTATTAGCTTCTAATTCTAATAACCAGATGCATATTATTATGCAGTCTTATTTTGTATAATTTAAATATTCATTCAATATCTTCCACTTGAGCCTCTACTAGGGTAGCAGGAGGGTCCATCCAGTGGAGAACGTTTCAGATGCTGGGCAGATACACCCAGTACATGGCACCAATCTATCGTTGGGCACACACACATTATATATAGGTGCAATTTAAGGCATTCAATTTACCTTAAATCCATGTTTTTGGAATGTGTGGGGGGCGGGGGGGGGGGGGGGGGGGGACCCGGAGGATATCCACCCGGACAAGGGGAGAACATGGATCTGTGATGGTCTTGTGAATGACTTGATCGTTAGAGAAAAGAGTAATGAACACCAACCAAGTATGAAAGGAACTTGATGGACTACACTTTGTAATGGCACAAACTAGTGCATATATGTGGTGAGTGGAGCTAGTAAAATAAACCACAAGTGTGGTGTACTTTATTAAGTGGCCAATAAAAGTATTTTTAACTTTTTAATTATAATTATTGGTATTAAAGGAAAGACATTCTTGCACCTCTATCTGGCTGTAAACTGGACCACCTATTGTTCTCTGGCTCCATATTGCTGAATTTTCGCCCTTACCCAACCTCTTTCTCAGCGGGGACTGGAAAGAAACTTTGAATTATTTATAGGTTACATATTTTAAAGTTTAATGCCCAGAACCTCATTAGCAGTGTTAAAGTCAGAGACGCAGCCTCAGTCTTGCTCTCTCGCGCCCTTTCTCTCTCCCTGTCTAGTTGTTTCTTTTGCTTTCTTCAGCTATTTTTTTCCTGCAGGAACTATACTTCATTATGGACAGGGAATTGAATTTTGCTTGTAAAACATCTAGATACCTAGAAATTGCATAGATTGTGCTTTGTGTTCAGACATTCATGTGGACAATCATTCATTATTTGATTGTTCTTTGGTAAGCTAACTCTAAAATTCATGGCTTTTGCTAGAACTTGTCATGTATAGTGAGTCAAGCTGCTACCTCATTTGGCCCTGCCAACATCTTTTATCTCTTTTGTGCATTTCTTATATAAATGGTTACATCCTGCAGTCAGTGTTTACTGGGTAAAGACAATCTGATCCTCACGCAAAGCAGCACTCACCAAGGTATAATCTTTCAAAACAGCATTCAAACGTTACCATAAAAGCTTTAATGGTGAGCATCAGACACCTCTTTCTCACACTTTACTCATTGCTAGATCACCACAGGAAGCTCAGCTGATTTAATATCTGTTTGCTGCATGCATTTTCTGGCAGCCATGTAATCAAGCACGAAGATGCTGCTGCTTCTCTGGCAGCTTTCCTCATAAATCAACATCCCTGAAGGATAATCATTCTGAAATATATGATGGTAAGCAGTAGGGAAGCTGCTGATTACACTCCCAAGACTTTAAAAACCTCTCCCTCGTACCAAAAGGGCATACCCTTTATTTTTCTCTGTTTTTTGAAGAAAATTACAGAATTGATTGGACTCTGTGCTAAAAGATTGTTCCATTTGAGGTCACTGGGTGAAAAAGTGGCTCGAATAATTTATGCTTCCTTTAACTTCTTTCTTGTACTGTTAGACTGCAAATGCCATATTTTCTTTGAGAGTTATTCTGAAAGATGTATGGTTCCTTCAACAAATTTGCCACCCCTCTCAACATTCCTTATCTCTTATTACTTTGTTCTTAAAATTTGAAATAACTTGCCCTCCTCCACTGTAGTAAAAGTTATTACTCCATGAAGTTACTGTTACTGATCATTAAAGAGGACGACTGGTGTTTTAATATATTTTTTACCTTTATACCTCAGTTTATATATATATATATATATATATATATATATATATATATATATATATATATATATATATATATATATATATATATATATATATATATATATTTATGGAAAAAAAAAACATACATCTTTCCGCATTCTTCTTTTCTTCACAGCTATTGTAGTGTCTCTGCCAAATACACTCCTGGGTTTTTTGTAAATAAATCTTAAATTTGGTCTTATCTAAACCCAGAACACAGTTTAGTAATGTTCCCAGTAATGTCTGCCAAACTGTGGATATATAAGTTTTAATAGACATTAACAGTGGACACTTAAGCAACATCTAAATAAGTAAGTGGTATCTTATTAAGGTCTGGAAGATGTTCTGACCCCCATGTCTTAACTCATACTTGCAATTAGCTGTGCTTATTTTGTCCATTCTAACCATTTTAATAATTGTAGCTGTGGTCAATGTAAACATACAATCCCCTCCAAGCAAACTGTAAATTACTTCATTGGCTTTTACAATGCTTTCATCACAAGTTTTAGTTTAACTGCGAATTATATTTCCAACAAAAGGTGGCTATTTTAAAATAGTAAATTATAATACTTAAATATAAGTGGAAACACCCACACGTTAATGGGGAGAACATGCACATTCCAGACAGTACATGTCTTTCCGGCCATTAAATTACACTGTTATTTAGCATTTAGAATAGGGTTGGCCACAGTATCCCTGAAGCAATGAGGATTTAGGGCCTTGCTCAAGGACTAATATTGGTAACTGCAGTAGATTTGAACCCACTCAAACTTTCAGATTGATAGCCTAACACCTTACCCACTGATCTACCACACCCAATAAGTAAATAAAAATACTATTTAAAAGACAATATCAGTAACTAGATTTAGCAAACTCTAGATGTAACATTTTTTCAATACTGCAAAAATTTCAAAAAGCTGTACTTGAAGGATTGTATTCAATAAATTTGCATTGGTGAAAAGACTGTAAGAATTTCTTTCTTTTTTTTTTAAAGCTTTAAAGACTAATAGTCTTAAATTCTACAGAAGCCAAAAAGTACATTATCTGCATAATATGTAGTCTAGCAAACCAAGGGTACAAAATTAGCTGAGAGATGTAGGATTGCATCTTAGCTGCTGGTGCAGGAATTTAGTAAGAAAAAGACAAATGAGACACATTTGCAAAAACTAAAAATAATCCAAAAACAGTCTCTTGCAATTTTCACCATGTTGTGTACTAGATAGTTAATTTGATGAAAGCAAGTAAGCAAGGCTATAAAATGACCTTCACTTTAAGATCTTCTTAAGACACCAAGCAGACAAACACTTTATAATAACTGAAAGTAAAAACATGCATGTGAAATGCACCATTGACAATGTACTGCATGCCACCAGTGTCAAGTAATCATCAATTCATAAACAAAATTATATTATATTGCACAAATTGATTTAAGGGGCTTACAAAGGGCTTCAAGTTTATTTATTTGTAAAATGCTTTTATATTAGTGTCTTGAGGCAGCATTATAAGCTTTTTGAAGTGACAATGGAAAGAAAAAATAACTCTGGTATGTGTTTTGTTTTTATAGGAAGACACCTGGTAAGAACCAGGCTCAGTGGGGGACTTATCTTCTTTCAGCAGCCAGGCAGTGTTAATAGAGATAGAACAATAATATTATGCAGATTGTATATTTATATATTCAAGTGTTATATCTACCAGAAGCAAGGCCACCAAAAATAATTGCTTCAGTTCAGACAAACTGCAAAGTAGCATACTGGCTAAATTGGTCCAACTAAAATCAAAGGTTCTTTCATTACGAACCACAAGTGAAGATTAATCATTAGTTAAATTGACCTACATCACATTAATTATCAAATTCTTACTGATTGCTGGGGATGATTACAATGCTCCAAAGCTGTCACTGTAGCATCCTGGCAGAGTTGAGGCTGAGGAGCTGGTTTCATTTCAAAAGAAAGCAGAAAAGTATTAAAAGAAGTTAGACATTGTAATCAAGTAGCAGACAGAGTTTAAAGTGTAGCATGTCTCTCTGGGACTACTGACTAGAACAGCATTATTAAAAGAAAAAGAGAATACAGAGTACTCTGTCAAAAGGGCTTTGTAGACTGTCAGCATTTTAGCATCATATTCTTTACTGATGGTGAGCTGGGTGAAAGGGTGAAATGACAACACTGACTGGTCCATCTAACCAATGCATCGATGTTCAACACAATTATAGCAATATTGCTAATGTGCTTGATGAAAGAGAGACGTGAATTAGTCAGGACACCTAAATTATTTACAGAGCTGGCACTGATCAAAGAGTCATTAAAATTTATCAGTTATAGAGATTTTATTTTTGTCCTTGGATCCAGCTATAAGAACCTCTATTTTATCAGAATTTAGCAGCAGGAAATTACTTGACATTCACTCTTTGATCTTGTTAATGCAGCCCTGAAGCTTTCTGATTGGGTAAACATCATTAGTTTTAGACAAAGTATCTGACTTTGTGTCATCCGCTGGAGAGTAAAAACTAAATCCATGTTTGTGAATAATTCATTACAGTGGGCTCCTGCAAAAAGCAAACAGAAGTGGACCCATCGCTGACCCTTGTGGAACAGTTTACTTGCATGATCAGAGCATTCATTATTTGCACATGTAAACTGATTTGTAGCACTTAAAACCGCTTTCTAATTGATTCAATAAGATGGCATAGTCTTTAGCAGGGGTACGAATATGTGGATTGTGATCAACCAGTATATCACAAATGTAATGCAAATAGGTCACATGCTATTTAGAAAAATGTCTTAAATGTAAGTCTATCATCAGTCCTAACTATGACATTGGACACTCAATTGGCAAACAATTCAAAGTGTGCTCAAACACATGAGCTACCGCAAAAAAAAAAGCAAAATTAGTTCAAAAAGTTTATAAAATGACTGGGAATGCTAGACTAAAAAAGACACCAAAAACTTATAACTATGTGGAATAGGAGGAGGACTTATTTTCACTGTATCATATTTAAAAGTAAGGTCAGTGACCATAAATGTATAGAATTGCATAAATGCCATAAGGGTTCATGCTGTTATGTTAGGTCTGCCAAACAAGTGTGTTCAGCCGTGGTCTAAAGTGTCAAATGCTGCATTGACAGTTTTTAATCACCGGCCATTAATAAACCATTAACTAATTTTATAAATTATTAAAATGACTGATAAACTATGTGGCTTAGGATAAGCAGTTTTTTTCTAGAATTTTTGAGACAAAAAGAAAACATTTGTGTACAGTTAGACAGTATTTAAGGATCCAGGTTTGGCTTTTTAGGTAATGGTTTAATAATGCCGCATAAGCTTTTAGCTACTTGCACGAATACAAAATACGCATCTTTGTTTCCACGTTAGTTGATTTCCTTAACTTTACAACAGTGGCGGGCTGTCAGGGTCTTCAAGGCCTTCTCTGCAAGCCTAAAAATTTATGAATTACAGAACGATATTAATTATATTTCATCTATAAACACAAATTAAATTATTCCAAATAGTCTATCAGCTTGCTTTTAAAACGTTTTCCCAGTCGTGCCACTTTCAATCATGTGTTTCCTTATTAAAGAATTTAACTAATCACATTTGAACATTAGTAGTTGTCAGGGTTTAATAAATCTACTTAGGGCTTTTACAATCTATTTATAAAAAAACTAATAAGATTTTTATAGCAGTAAAATAGTTGACAGTGGAATAGGTGTGAAATGCACGGCCCGCCACTGACTTCCAACAATTTGGACAGTCCTATGTACAGTGGGTTGCAAAAGTATTCATACCCCTTGAACTTTTCCATATTTTGTCACATTACAACCACAAACATAAATATATTTCACTGGAATTTAATGTGAAAAACCAACACAAAGTGGTATACAATTGTGAAGTGGAAAGAAAATTATACATGAATCAAAAATTTTTTTACAAATAAAAAACTAATAAGTGCGATGTGCAAAAGTATTCAGCCCCCCTGAGTCAATACTTTGTGGAGCCACCTTTTGCTGCAATTACAGCTGCAAGTCTTTTAGGGTATGTCTCCACCAGCTTTGCACATCTAGTGACTGAAATTCTTGTCCATTCCTCCTTGCAAAACAGCTCAAGCTCAGTCAGATTGGATGGAGAGCGTTTGTGAACAGCAGTTTTGAGATCTTGCCACAAATTCTCAATTGGGTTTAGGTCTGGACTTTGACTGGGCCATTCTAACACATGAATATTCTTTTTTTTAAACCACTCCATTGTAGCTCTGGCTTTATGTTTAGGGTCGTTGTCCTGCTGGAAGGTGAACCTCCGCCCCAGTCTCAAATCTTTTGCTGACTCCAACAGGTTTTCTTCCAAGATTGCCCTGTATTTGGCTCCATCCATCTTCCCATCAACTTTGACCAACTTCCCGGTCCCTGCTGAAGAGAAGCACCCCCAGAGCATGATGCTGCCACCACCATATTTGACAGTGGGGATGGTGTTTTCAGAGTGATGTGCAGTGTTATTTCTCCGCCACACATAGCGTTTTGCATTGTGGCCAAAAAGTTCAATTTTGGTCTCGTCTGACCAAAAGCACCTTCTTCCACATGTTTGCTGTGTCCTCAACATGGCTTCTGGCAAACTGCAAACGGGACTTCTTATGGTTTTCTTTTAACAATGGCTTTCTCCTTGCCACTCTTCCATAAAGGCCACATTTGTGTAGTGCACGACTAATTGTTGTCCTGTGGACAGTTTCCCCCACCTGAGCTGTGGCTCTCTGCATTTCATCCAGAGTCACCATGGGCCTCTTGGCTGCCTCTCTGATCAGTGATCTCCTTGTTCGGCCTGTAAGTTTAGGTGGACGGCCTTGTCTTGGCAGGTTTACTGTGGTGCCATACTCTTTCCATTTCCGGATGATGGATTGAACAGTGCTCCGTGAGATGTTCAAAGCTTGGGAAATCTTTTTATAAACCTAAGCCTGCTTTAAACTTCTCCAAAACCATATTCCTAACCTGTCTGGTGTATTCTTTGGACTTCATGATGCTGTATGCTCCCCAATATTCTCTTAACCAACATCTGAGGCCGTCACGGAGCAGCTGTATTTGTATTGAGATTAGATTACACACAGGTGGACCCTTTTGAGTCATTAGCAGTCATCAGGCATCTTCTGAATGCAATTGGTTGCACTCAGGGAAAAGGGGGCTGAATACTTTTGCATGTCGCACTTATTAGTTTTTTATTTGTAAAAAATGTTTTGATTCATGTATAATTTTCTTTCCACTTCACAATTGTATACCACTTTGTGTTGGTCTTTCACATTAAATTCCAGTGAAATATATTTATGTTTGTGGTTGTAATGTGACAAAATATGGAAAAGTTCAAGGGGTATGAATACTTTTGCAACCCACTGTATGTAGAATGGAATTGCCACCAGGGAAACAGAATCATTGAATTACATCTAAGGAATATTCATAAAATCAAAGATAAAGTCAAAAGTTAATTTAAATAGATAGGGTTTTATAAAAATCATGTCTTTTTCTGAGAAATAATTCAAATTAAAACAAATTTACAGGCTTTAATGAACCATGTTTAAAGGTCCGACATCCACTTTCAGTAAAAACTAGTAAATCAGTAGATGTTCTTATTAACTCTTATTATTGCCTACTTTAAGTACAAGAGTTTTTAAATGAGTTCCGATTGCATTCATTACAAATTTTTTTTTTTTACTTATAAATCTTTGCTGGTTCGCTTCAGAGCCACTAAGATGTGATTCATGAACTATAGCAGGTTCGAGAGGCTTCAAGTAACCACTTAATTCAGGTTTCTGTAAGGCAAAGGACATTAAAGAAATTATCAGTGATGATTTATTGTATTAGAGGTAATGATAAGCGTAATGTAATATTTAAAATGTTTATTAAACTGTTATTTGCAATAAAATTGATGAGCTTATTATAATGTCATAAAACATTTTAATAGCAATATTTAGTATTCTATTGCTTACATCATTTCAAAAATCAAAGCACTAATGGCATTTTGTGGTTTAACTCTTGAAAAGTTCACCCTCTGAGTCATGGCAGTATGGACAAATGCCAACGATCTGCCCTGTTTAAGGTCTGAAAGGAGATTTCACAGCTTCCTGAGCACAGTAATCCACTGTTAGTTCAAAATGGCAAAGTAAATGCCACCCAGAGAGGGAAAATAAAGTATCTCCACTGAAGTGTATTACTGACACGAGAGAATTTGTTGTGAATGCTTAAAGGTGCTAAGTTGGTTTCATACAGATATCTTTGCAAGTGTAGTATTGACCACATTTAACACCTGCCTTAAAATAAAAAAAGAAACTTGACACTGAAGCTTACTGCTAGACTAATCACATCAGATAAATGCCCCAGAAATTACGTTCTCACAGCCTGAACAGGGCGCCAATCCATCGCTGGGCAAAACCCACTCGGACAGAAAAAAAAAAAAACACTTTAGAGCAGCCAAATCACCTTAAATCCATGTTTTTGAACTGTGGGAAGAAACTGGAGAACCCAGTGAAAACCCATGTGGAAGCGAGGAAAACATGGAAATGCCACCCAGGGATTTTAACCTGGATAACACAATAACAAATAAATAAGCAGTTAAAAAAGACAGATTGCTTGAAAATGCTCATCAAACCTCTAAGAAGAACCTCTTGCATTCTTTCAAACACTTGTATTTATCCATACTGCTGTATTTATTCAAATAGAGAATCTTAACATCAATATCATGTTTTTTTTTTTAAAAGTCTGTAAAGAAAAAAAAACCGAGAAGAATGAGTTAGAACGAGAACTGCATTGTTTTTGGTTGAACCAGAATATAAAATATACATCAAATGATAAAGTGATAAAACTGGCTTAAATTGTCTATTGTTTAGGTTTATAGTCACAAATGTTACTAGTTGGCGACTTGTAAACGCTAGTGTATCTGTGTTTTGAAAGCTTAGTGGTTACTTAGAACTAAACTCAAAATTAAGTTGAGAAGTTTCAGTTATGCAAAATAATTAACTGAGTTACAGGAACTGGGAAATGTTTATTGCAGCATCTTTTCATAACCTTTATATCCAGCCTGTCTTAAAAATGTTAACAGTGGTATGGAATGTCTCATTCCCAGGCTGGAATGAAACATTACACATGGTGATTAACATCACACTCGGACAGTTGTATGCTGAGCAGACTCCCTTGTGATAAAGGCAGCAATCAAATCAAACTACAGAAGAAAAAAAAATCCTACATAATGTCCAAAAAATCAGCAAAGTGCAGCAGAGATACGGATGATGAAAGCACAGAGCAACTTAAAGTCAAACAGCGGACATCAGAACAAAAAGGCCATCCTAATAAACAATAGGGTATCCAGATGGTTTATCCTCTGGACCCTGCATACCATTTATATAAATACATTTCTTGAGGATGATTTTAATATTTTATTTTTTGTCTTTTACCAAAAAAGATTTCCTTTATCTTGTCATATTTAATTGTATTATGTGTCATGCATTTTTTTTTATTTCTCAAGAAGTGGCCAAGGCTCCATCATTGCAGCTTCAAAATAACACAGAAAATTATCACAACCTTACAAAGTATGTGCCCTAACAATCAAATCCATAAGTTACTTTACATTACTAATTACTGCATTAAAATTGTATTTTTAGTAGCCTTGTTATTTCTTAAACCTCTTTATATTTCTTTTACATTTCTAATTAATGCATTCACAGCTCACTCCCATGCAGAGATTAAAACTCAAAAATAGGTCATATTGTTATCCCTAACCTAAAGAAGATGTGTTTGTTGCTCCAAAAGTCATCTGAACAAATCCACTTGTACAGAGAACTCATTTAGTTTGCATTAAGCTTCAACAGATGCAATGAGCCCAAGTAAAAAAAAATAAAAACAAGCAAAGAACCCATTTGGAATTGAAAAAATTTTTATATTGTTTAAAAGAATCAGTGACTCATTCTCCACAGCTTGTATAAGAGTAAACAGTGTTAAATTATAAACAGGAATCACAGAAATAGGCTGTGTGTCTGAGATAAAAGTGATAAGCAAGTGCGATATGTAAGAAGCAGTCTGTTTAAATTTCAGAACGTGTACTTTTATGGGTGTCAGTATTTGAGTACAGAGGCAGTATTTTTAAAGATGTTTTCAAAATGATGTGCAGCTGAAACTATTAGAGCTACAATATTAATGTAATGTATTAATGAAATGGAAGTAAATTATTTACTGATAGTTACCTGATAGAGTTTATCTAATCCTTAAGGTGGAAGATTATAAAAGGTTTTAAAATCAACACTTTATTGTGTTTTATTTTATGATATTTACTTCAGTGAGTTTTAAACTTTCCTGAGGTTGCAGGCCATGTATCTGTACTAAATAACTAAAGTTTGAATCAGCCTTCACTCACATTATTATAACTAACCCACTGAAATAGACATTAAATTACAGATACTCAAAAAAATGAGGAGTAGACCTAATGACTTTATTGAAGGATCTTAAATCTCTTAAAAGGCAATCTTCATTGGTGTAGCTCCTAGTGTTAATTTGTGGACTTCAGTGTAATTATATGTATTAAAAAAAAAAAAAAACGCATTCTAAGGTGTATATAAAAGTACCACAGAAGGTACCTCTCTTGTGATAAACTGTAACAATAAACATCATTTCTGTAATGCTTCAGGGTAGTATAATTTAACCCATGATAAAAAAAATGCAAGTTAGGTCCTCAAAGCAGTAAAGCAGTATATGAACTACTTCACAAAGTCCTTTCTCTAACTCACATGCTACACCAACCACTTCTTTTTACCAAAACAATAAGGTGTTGAAGGATGCTGTAGTACAGGAAGGCCTCTTTCTTCCTTCATTCATTAGTGTCTCCTCACCTAAGTCAATGAGAATTAATTTAGCAGTAAGATAAGCCCCATTTGACCTTTCCACCTGTCTGACATGGTCTAATGTACATGTAGAATACCCAGCCAAGTTGAAGACATGACTTAAGATTCAAGGTTTTTGTCATCACTTTTTTTTTTTACTTTGGTTTATGTAAGTAGTGTATTTTTAATGTGTACTTTTACATTTATTTACATATTTATTATTTAATTAGCAGTTTTACTCCTGATTTCCAATCCTGTTCTACGGCACACTTTTACCCCAATTACAGAAAATGTATATTGTTTCTGCTCTGAAACTTTAAATCAGCAACAATCACTTGCAGTTGACTTGCAAGGCTTTTCCCTTTTCAGGCAAAGAAAATCTGTTCATTTTTTTGGCAGTCTATCATGCTACCCAACAACCAAAGGACCAAAGCAGTTGATAGACAGTGGGGGATATTAAACTTGATGCTGAATGTCATACTCTCACCTGTCTTTAGATTTTTTCAGATATATCCACTATAAAGAAAGTAATTTGTAACTGACCCAAGTAACCTTATGCCACTTTTCCATGCTCTGTTGTGAACATTGAGATTTAAGTAAACTGCTACTTTTTAGACACCCTCAACACTTTTCTGCTTTTGAATCTGCTACAGATTCTCTTATCGAGCAATCCTTGCAGTTGCTCACCAGATTCGTCTCATCACTCATCAATCAGTTATATCCATCACAAAAAATTCTCTACTGTGTGCTCATGTACCTACTGCAATATCCCCGTACAATACTGAGTCATACCTATTCTAAAGACTCCCACTCTAAATACCTCAGGCAGGAAAAGCTACAAATCAATAGTTTTTCTAGCAAAAATTTAATTGTGGCATATAAATCAATTATGATTTTCCCGTGAATTACTCTGTGACTGTTTATATGAATCAGTAACATTTTAAAACTGTATGTTAATTAAATCACTATAATTTTCTACCTCTTTGCTTAAATTTTGTTTTTCATAAAATTTTCATAATACTTCAAATTAAAAAATGCTATTGTGAAATTTTCTCATTTTCTTTGAACCAGATAACCTAAAAGAGCAAAGAAGCATGATGGTGTGTGTGTGTATCATACTGCAGTTTTTTTAATTAAATCTAAGTGTAATTAAATCTATAATATTTTACCGTTAACTTGTTCACTTGTTATTTCAACTTATTATTGTTTATCCTTCAATAAAAATAATTAGTTTAATGATCTTGTTTCTTTTTTTATTTTATTTTTTCCTACCAGTTAATTTCCTCTGGAAGTCTCAATCTACGTAAATTCCCTTCCCCCGCTTTTTGCCCATCACTGCTGTCGGTGTCTGTCTCATCTAATTCTGTCTTGCTCTATCTGCTTTCCTTCCTGTCACACTGACACGGATGCTGTTTCTTCTCTGTGTCATCACCACTCCCCTCAATTCACATCTTCACAGATCAATGGCCAGTTACCATGGCAATGAAACAACCCAGTCACTTGCAGCCTGATGCATATTGGAAAATGGAAGCTACGTGTATCCACCAGCCATGGAGAAATAGAACTTGAGCTGAACCAGAGATGGGTTTCATGATTCAGGTAAGATATGGGTGAAAAAGTTACTTTAAATTACAATTCACCTGATCGTTAACATAGGAGGCATTCAGTATGAGGCTTGGTCTGGTCACAATTACATCATTTATCATTTTTGCTGTGTGAAAATGTCCATATTTATGAATATCACAATGTACTAAATGTTGACCATGATCAGATTTTCACACGTTTTTAAAGTAGATAAAGAAACTTCTGTTATTATTGTTGGTCATATTTTTTGACACTGGTCTTCAAATGGCAAAAATTATATGAGCATTTAGTCATTTTTGGTGTAAATCCCTTGTTCAGCAAAATCTGTATGTCTATAAAGATACAGATTAATTTATGTCCAATATTAAGGTATGACCAATATGGCAGCTTTATGTTCAAAAAAAATTTTGCCTGGATGCTCAGATCCAATCCATAAAAATAACTAAAATGTGCCATGACCCAAAAGATGCAGTAACATCAGCAGAACTGACTGACTATTTCTTTTAAGATATACATAAACAATGTTCTTAAAAATGTTGGCTGTTTATATGGACAAAAATCTAAGTTTGATTGCTGTTAAAAAAGGAGTTGGGACAAGTACACTTGTATAAACACTGATATAACTTCAAAAACAGTTTATAGTACTTCTCTTAGTAGAAAGTACTTCTCTTAGTCCATTTTCTCAGCTGAATAAATGTGTTGAAAAAAAGTAAATTAAAAACCCTCAAATCATCAGCTGAAAGCTTTAATCTGGAACACATTTAGTAGTTCTAACACAACAATATTGTTTATGTAAGATTTAAAAGCTTTGTAATTAACCTACTGCGAGTTAGAAACCAGTAAAAAAAATGTAAACATAGAATTTGCTTCAAATCTTCCAATTCTGACAGAAAACCTTAGGAGTAATTTAACCGTAATACTGACAAAATCAGCTAACATATGCCGCTGGGCAGATACAACCAAGACAGTATGCCAATCTATCACCGAGCACACACTCACTCACTCACTCACTCAGACATGCACACTAACATATATGGGGCAATTTAATTAGGGCCATTTAGAACAGTCGATTTACCTTGTATCTTTGTTTTTGGACTGTGAGAGGAAGCTGGAGAACTGGAAAACTCCAACCAGATCGGGAGTCAAAATGCTGATAAAAAAAGGGTTTAATAAAGAAAACACTGTAAAAACAAAACATATACACACACACACACACACACACACACACACACACACACACACACACACACACACACACACACACACACACACACACACACACACACACACACACACACACACACACACACACACACACACACACACACACACACACAGCCAAAACAGGACGCATCAAACGATCAAACAGGGTAAGGCAGGTTAATGTAGGCAAGGTGAAACCATGTGATGAGAAAACACAGCAGATGACAATGAATCTAAACAAGAGTCAATAAACTAATTAAAAAAGGCTAATTAGTAAAACAGGAGACGTCAACGAGGAGAAAACTAACAAATGTCTGCTCAAAGGCGCAAATACTGTGCCAGTGACACACATCATGATCATGATTCTGCATTTTATAATCTGTGAATCATTACTTCTGCTCAACTGGCCAATTTTTTTCAATTAAAATGACATCATAAAACCTGTGAAGATGGGTCCTGAGTGTGGGGATAAATCTTACTAAATGGAAACCTTCTTATATGTTATTGTTTACATTTGTAACATATTTTCATATGTTTAATCAACTGCATATATAATAATGATTATTAAGTATATCTGCTGTATGGCTAGCTGTAACTCATATGTCAGACAACTATACCACAGTGGACATTTTAATCTTGTTCCAGTGTTCTTTCTCTGTACAGCTCAAGCTTTTAAGACTGATCAATCAGAGCCAGTTTCCTGTTCATTCATCTCTCACCTCTTTTTTTCCCCCCAGAAGCTCTTTCTACAATCCTGTACTTTTTCCCAGCCTTTGTCCAGAGTAAACCACTGCTATGCACAATGAGAGCATTACACTCTTTAAATCTCAGTATTTCTTTTCTTATTACTTTAGTAAATAAAAAAAACTTACATTGAAAGCTGGACTGAAATTAAAATGTGCAAAGCAGATTGTTGAATTATTAATCCAGATAAACAAAAATGTGACATGGTAAGAGTGACATTAAATATTCATTCATTCATTATCTTCCACTTTATCCTCTATTAGGGTCACGGTGGGGTTCCCCAAGCCCATCCAGGGGAGAACGTTTCGGGCACTGGGCAGACACACCCAGGACAGGGCGCCAACCTATCGCTGGGCACACACTCACTCCCACGGACACAGAAACCCACACGGACGCGGGGAGAACATGGAAACTCCACCCAGATGGGGATTCGAACCAGGAATCCCTAGCGCTGAGAGCCGAACGTGCTAACCGCTAAGCCACTGTGCCGCCGACATTAAATATGAAATTATAAATTCAAATGACCTTTGTCATATAATTTGTTTGAGAACAGAACTCATAAATATGGGATTTTGTTATAGAAAACATCTCCTACAGACACATGACATAAAGACACCAGCCATAAAAGAATCTAGACACAAAGCATTTAGGTGTCCTATTAAATTTCAAACTTCTTTATTGTGTAGCCAGAGCAAAGTCCATTGTTCATAAGGTGGCGGTCTGGTTTTCACAAAGCAGACACACAAACCCATCCACATTTAGGGGAAGTTTATGTCTCCAGTTAACTTACTAGCATTATTTACACCACCAACACATTATAGAACACCAAATAATGCTTGCTTTGCGGTGGTCCTATACATTATACAACATAGTAGGGAACTAACAAAGTATGCAGAGAAACAGATGGACAATATTCCATAACAGTTGAATTACTATATGCATCTATATAATACGTGAAACTGACACTGAGGGTAGAAACAAGGAGGTGTAACTAATAGTGTTGGGTAATTGTATGGAATAATAGGCTTATTTTATTAGGAGGACACCTAATGGCGCTCCTCTGTGCACAGCATGACAAATAGTGGTGTTCCTTACTTGAATTGTTTGGAAAAGCCTCGAATAAAAGGTGATTGGGTGGAAATAATTCAAATATAATTTAATGCAACATTTTGATTAGGAATGTTTTTATGCACTGTTGGTTGTGTACGAAGTGCTTGTGGCATAGCTGAAATTCATTGAGGAACTATTTACTCTAAGAATAATGTTAAAACAACAGTTACACTCAAATTCATGTATTTTTTTTTTTTTTTTTTTACAGAATTTAAAGATTTTGTTTTCCCTAAATAAGCTGAACTTCAAGTCAGTTTTCACAAAAAAAAAAACTTCAGTTTTACAAGTTGTTTAAAGCATTTTTTCTTAGTTTGAATTTAAATGCAATCTAAATGCAATATCCTGAAAAACAGTCTATCTAGTGCATTATTACATAAAGCACAGAAACAAAATTTGTCATTGTAATCCCAGTTCAATTATGGAAGAGAGATGAGGTGAGGATGGGATGCCCAAAAATGGTCAAACTCATTTTGCTGTCATGGGAATTCTCCAATCTATCATGCTGTCACAGGAAGCAGAACTTGTTAAATTAAAAACCCAGGATTCATGTTCTACCCCATCCTAATATATTGTAAAACCTTCTGACATGGTTGTGTAATGCCAGTTGAACAGATTGTCTAAAGAATAGAGAGAAGTGATTTCTACTTTTATTGTTAATCATATTTTATTACTATCCACTTAACGTATAGATACACTACTTTTTCTGCATATTTTTTTAGTCCCTGTTACTAAAGTACATTCAATTTATCTAGCACTTAGTACAAGGGTGTTTTGTCTCAAAGCAGCTTTAGTTTTTTAATCCTGTTTGTTTTTAAATGGAAAATTCTTGTGAGGACCAGGGTTTGGCAGGGTGAGTTGTGGGTTGCATATGCATATCAATAGCTGGCTGATGGCCTTCTATGGGTTAACCAAAAGTAGGAGTCTTGTCCCTTCATTCATTCATTATCTCCCGCTTTATCCTCTATTAGGGTCGCGGTGGGGTTCCCCATGCCCATCCAGGGGAGAACATCTCGGGAGCTGCGCAGATAGACCCAGAACAGGGCGCCAATCCATCGCTGGGCACACACTCACTCAGACACACTCCATATGGGGCAAATTTGAGAATTCAATTGACTTGATCCATGTTTTTGGACTGTGGGAGGAAACCGGAGAACCCGGAGGAAACCCACGCAGACACGGGGAGAACACGGAAACTCCACCCAGATGGGGATTCGAACCAGGAATTCCTAGCGCTGAGAGGCGAACGTGCTAACCATTAAGCCACCGTGCCGCCAGTCTTGTCCCTAGGTAAACCAGTATGATCCCATTGATGAGAACCCTAATAACATCGCAATATTTTCAAATTGGTTGGTGGATAATTTGTAGCACCACAGTGACCCTGATAATGACGCTGATGGTGGTGTGTTAGCCACCGTCACAGCTTCCTGTGGGCAGCTTCCTGTGAGAACTGCTTAATGAAGAGATCATTATAGCGTAAAGGGAACTAACAAAGTATGGAGATAAAAACTGAAAAATGAACAATAAGTATATAAACATGGAGGTGAACTTAATGATGTAGATGTGGTGAGTGAATTGCTGTTTGCTGAGATATTCTACATACTGTATATTCATATATGTATATAAAAAAGCCCTAACTTACAACTGCAGTTATATATAGCCTTTAAAATAACAAATTACAGAAGGGGTTTTTGTGTGGCAGAATTGAAATTAAAATTCACTTGGAGTTTGATATAAATGCAAATGGATGAAGATTCACCTGATTTTTATTTCTATTGTTTTTATTATTATTATTATTATTATTGTTATTGGTATTCTGTAAGTTTGCTTTTTTCGTAAGGTTCACCCTCAAGCTTTGAACATTAAGGAAATAGAGGGAGTGGCTCCCACAATAAGTAACTTCCTTTAATTTGTTGTCGTCATCATCATTAAAAGATTTATATTTTTTTCTATTTTTCCCATGGTGTTCATAAGAAATACTGAAGTTTTGATATGATTATTATAATTTCTGTCAAAAAACAGATTTATAATTTTGCCCATTATCTCCTTTGCTTCTTGTTTATTGATCTGTGATTTTGTACCATGTGTATAAAAGTGAAAAACTGTTAATCTGTTGCTCCTGCACATTGTTATTGCATTAATCTTAATTATACCATGGACTTTAGTTCAACTGTGCAGTTTAAAAAAAAATAAAAAATAAGGAAACAGACACTGCTGTATAGTGTTATACTTCGTTAACCTGCTCTATTTCTTTTCTCTGAGAAGTAAAATAGCTGTAACAACTCTTTTTTATTAACTAGTACATTTACAAAGAACATAGACCCTGAAAGTATTTTAAATGGTTATGTAATTTATGATTAACTTTGGTTTTTTTAAGAAAACTTTTTAAAAACATGCTTCCTAACAAAAAATTGTAAATATTTTTTTCATATTTACTGCATATGAGCAGGAAGTAAGAGCATGTGAGTGTAACATGCTTCCATTCTGCGTTTCTCAAATCTGTTACACAATGAAACGGTACTTAAAGCCAAGTTCATTTCCTAAACATAATTCATATTGCTATTCCATAATTATAACATTTCATAAAGCATCAAATAAACACTGATGAATGTGATTCAAAATAGACCATCAAAAGTGTTTATGCATGTTTTGGCTTTATGAAGCTATATTACGTTTTGAAATGCATACAAATGTGTAAACATACTCTTCTTTGTCTTATGCAATTTTTGACCAAAATAAAAGCACGTACGGAAATTAATCTATGCAGAACAAATGTTACCTATATTACATGAACTTAGGCCATTTACCAACAGTGAAAAACATCACAATGAAAATCAGTGCATGAATATGAAAGCTAACACCTGTATTCTTTAAGTCCCTGGAGACCTGTTTCATACTCTTGACACATGATTGAAGTGTTCTTCCAATTGAGTTTGCACAGGTGCAACATGAGTGAGAGTAACTAGTAATTAGTGCATATTGAAATGCAGTGTTTTTAGGTGACTAAAGTGCACTAAATGATGCAATTTTTGTAAAGATGAGATTTAAATAGTTGGAGTTAGAACAATGGAATTGTGCTTAGAGTTTAGCAGACAACATGATGTTGATAAATGAGCTTCAAGTTTGAAGAATTATGTTTATAGTTATAATGGAAAGTGTGGGGGGTGTACATACTCCAATACAGCATAATGGCTTAAAATACAAAGACTTTTAATAGCTAAAAATGATGAAGTGCTGACTTTCCTCCAGTCAGCTGATCTAAAACCCATTAAGAAATTATGTTGTACTTGAAGTTGATCATTTAGCAATGTCACCAGATGTTCTTAGGAATACTGTGATCACATTGATTTCAAATGTTGGATCAAGTGGAGCATCCAATTTTATACAATAGACTGAACTTGCTGTCATTACAGCCAACAAAGAACATACAGAGTACTAACCAATTCTAAAATTCATGCATTTGAATAATTAAAGTTTCACCCAATTCATCTGATGTCATAGTTTCCAATAAAATTTAATGTAACCACTTCAAGTAATGCACAATGGAAGAATTTTAATGAGTGAGCTCAGACCTCTGGCCCTGACTGTATAACTGTAGAATCCAAGATTCTTCATGCTCATCCAGTTCAGTCAGCACATGAATAAGAAACCACCCATAAAGAAATCATTTCAGAAACAACATTTAATAAATAAGCTTTTTCTCTTTAAATGTCAAACACTTGGTAATTTTTGAAAAATACCATAATAATCTCTCACAGTTCCGGTGTAATTATAATCATATACATATATACTTTAATTATACACATGGTACCTGATTTGGTTTGTTGTAATCATGTAAAGGTCTACAAAATAAAAGTCATCTGTCTGCCTTAAATCTCAAAAGTGTATAATAACTTTGAAAATGACAACAAACAAAACTACTAATAAATGTGAACAACTGAATAATTGGTTGAACTATTCCATCTATATAAAAACTTTTAAACTAAAACTGTGGCCATGTTGCACAGCGTGATCGTAACTGGGACCTGAAAGTGTCGCACTTACCACTGAGACTCTGTGCATGCATTATACTGCACTTAAAGAGGTCTCTTTTCAAAAATATATAAAAAAAAGATTTACAATAATGAACATCTATCAAATCAAAAAAATATTTTTAATTAGCTGTACATCACAAAAACGCTGTGCTCTTTCATAGATCAATACACTGCTGAATACCACACATGCTACTTATTTATTTCTGCCCCCTGAGACGTACTTCTGCAGTCATCACCTTTCCCACTGCAGCTTCCTGTGGCGCAATCTGCCACTTTTCTCCTTGGCCATGTTAATGCAAGCATTGCGCTTGTTGTTCTGCAAGTGGTTCCAGTATTTTATGAGTTCACTGGGCTGGAACTGGTGGGATGTGATCAGGTGACTATACTTGCAACTGGAGTAGGAAACTCTCCAGTGGTTGAAAAGAAACTCGTTGGGGGGCGGCACCGGATCGATACGTAGCTTAGCCAAACAAATGCCGACGTAGACATCTTCCAGATGTAGTCTGCGAATGCTCAGAGAGGCCTGGTAGATCTTCGCAGCCATGTCTCCTGAGAACACGTAGCCAGTCCCAGAGCAGAAAATGGGGTATCTCTCACTAGAATAGAGTTCGGGAGGCATGTACCACTTGCTGTCTTTGTTGCGATTTGGTGCATAGCCTCGCATCAAGTAGCCAGTGAAGTAGCTGTTTCGAGGTGGCAACTCTGGCTTGAGTAGCTTTTGAATTAAATACTCTGTGTTGACAAACATGTCGCTGTCAGTTTTCATGACATACTTGGCATTTGGACAATACTCAGCAACCCAGTTCATGCCCATTAGGGTCTTGATGGTAAGATTGTAATAGGTGTCCATGTATTCTTGCTGGATGATGTCATGGTGTTGTAAGCTCTCGTCCTTAATGGCGCTTTGAGGATAACTATCAGGTTTGCTTCCCAGACCTAACAAAAAGAGCCGAACAAAGCCCAGGCCCATGTCCATGCTTTCATTTCCCCACGTTTGTCGGATGGCATTTCTGGCCTCTACTTGCCTGGGCTCGGCTGCAATAAGTAGAATAAGAAAGGGGTTGCTGTCCCTGCATTTGTAGGGCTCATTAAGTACGTAGCGGTATGGCCGAGGAGTCAGCTGCTCTCCTACACCCATTTCTCGATGCAGGCTATTGGTGTTTGTGTCATTGTTGTTCGTAGAGACCATTAGTCCAGCCACACCCTGAGCAGCGACCACAGATTGATGAGAGCTTAAGTTTACAGGCGGCTTTGGTGGAGAGTAAGGAGTCTCCCTTGACAGGCTTCTTAGTGAGCTTTGGTTACCTTCGGCACGTTCCTTAAGGGTATGCGAACCGCGCACAGTGTAGGCTACAGAGTTTTCTCTTAGTCCCGGACGACTGGGTAACCAATCTTGGCAATTAAGAAACACAGAAAGGAGTAAAACAAGTAAAAGTAGGCCAACCACATGTGCACGGAAGAGCGACCGCTTGACATTACAGGTCATCTTGATGGGACAGCAGTGTCGCCGTCGCCACTGCATGATGGAGATTAAGCTGCTTAAGAACAGCAGGGTTCACATTCAAAACAATCACAGAAGAGAAGTGGGCATTCTGTGGGTCAAAGCTTGTAGATAAAGTTGCTCTTGCCCTCTGATAAAGCTAGAAGAGGGGTGACATGCAGCCCAGGAGAGTTGGTAAGACATGGTGCCCTAAATTAAGTGATGATGCTTCAGATGGATGGCTGTCTGCTGCTTTAAACCAGGGTTTGAGTTACCTAGAATAGAAGAATAGGGGTGGGAAATTATTAGCGTGGTGAGACAAAATGTCCTCATTAACAATCTCCTCAGTCACCTGTTCCCACTTGACTCTCATTAACGGTGATACTATAGATTGCTTTTGGCTCATTAATCTTTCGGTCACACAGAACAGCCTTACACAAGCCTGGTGCTTGGTAGCAACATTTAGAACATTAAAATAATTGCATTTCACTGAGGAAACTAGCCGGTGTGTCATAGGACCTTAGTGCCTTGCTTAAAGATAAAATTGCAAACTGTCATGCAATGATAGTGATTCGGAACACAAGTTCCCAAACGGTTTCTGAGGCAGAGCAAAAAATAATAGAAATCAATTAAAAACAGAAATAAATCCACAGTTGTTGCAACAGCAGGTGAGGCACTCAGAGGTAGAAACATATAAGCTTTTAGTAACATTGAAAATATTAGCACAAATGATAATTCCAATAATAATTATACAGGATTTTACAATGTACTATATTTGAATGAACAGTCTACATATGCTCTCTTTGCAATCATTTATGCAGGTTTGATACGTGCTGCCATCATCCACTATATGCTCATATCATATTGTGATGTATTTGAACAAAATTTATAATGAATATCGACGTAATGCCCAGCCTTCCTTTCCTTTTAATTAAAGGCATGTTGATATTTCAGCTTCAATTATTTTGTCACAGGATGCTACAGAGAAGGGCTTGAGGGAATCATAGACCCAACCACATGAGACAGAACAGTACATAAAAGCTAAAATTTATTAAAATAACCAATAACATATTTCAGAGCAGGCCACCCTACTAATCATACAAATTATTAGGTGTTTATAAGTGCTTCACTTTCGTTTAATGTGTGATATACAATAATGTTGTTAATTACGCAAAAGCATCCAGAAAATTACATAATGTAACGACAAATATGTAAATTATAGAAAAATCTAGAATATTTAAATAAGTTTCTATAATGAGAAAATCATAATGACTTAAACAGAGTGTGCCCTGTTTCTTTACAGATGAATCACCTCAAGAAGTTGTCCCAAGAAAAAGTAATAAGGGTAACCTGAATAAAGATGAAATGGATTGATTGTAACAATTATTTTCCATTAACTATATACATGTACTTTAAATGTCCTCACACGATAACCAGTCCAAATATCCATTTTCCTTTCGCCAAGATAAAAAAAACAGCCAAAAAAAACCCCAAAAATTTAATTCATAGTTTTAAGATCATTAACTATGTGGCATGGACTTAGAAACAAGCTTTTGTGTTAAGAAACCATATTCTATTGGACATAAAAATGTATTCATTTCACAGTTGTAACTCGATAATGCATATGAAACAAACTGTATGCAAATATTTTACATACAAATACGCTGACATTGATAACTGGTAGTACTCCTAAAATTTAAATTCCAGGTTGTCAGTGTTCTTAAGATAATTAGCCATTCATGAGCGCGAGACTTGTAGAATGAGACTACAGTAATGACAATAATGATTGAAATTATCCTCCATTGTAAGTAGCAATTGTACAATAACTAAAGGCACATAAAGATGACAGTCTTCAATTTTCCTCACTCATTTTTGTAAAAAGAAAATGTTTTGTCACATATAAACACACAGGCATTAAGAACACAACTTGATAGGCAACAAAGTTATCTGTGTCCTTGAGCAGAACCTTCCACACTCATGGGTGCTGTATCATGGCCAACCCTGTGCTCTGAATGTTGAGATTATTGATAATTGCTGTACACAAAAGCATCCAGAAAATTACATAATGTAACAACAAATATGTAAATTGCAGAGAATGTAAAAAAAAAATGTGAAAAGTTAATGAGTAATGAGAAAGTAATAATGAATTAAAGCAGAGGGTGCACTGTTTCTTTGCAGATCACATCAAGAAATCATCCCAAGATAAAGTAATTAAGGTAACCTGAGTAAAGATGAGATTGATTTTGATTGTCTATTTTAACGTAACAATTATTTAAAATAATTTAAAGAGTTTTGCATTCTTGATTTTAATAAAGAACTGTGTTTAGTTCCAGCTTAGTTATATAGCTTCTACGTCATGGTTAATAAGATATTGGTATGCAAAAGATGCTTTACTTTCCCTGTAAATGTTAATCTCTAAAGACTTTTCCCATTTCTCAAGACAACTGCATTATGGCATGCTAACCTTTTCAACCAAATCTGCTTACCCACTGAAAAGGTGCCGAGTCGTGCTTCACGTTAAAGGTTAACACACTTCAGAATCAAGCATTCAAACCATTCAGACTTTAGTTTACCCTTCACCAACTGAGATTTAATAACAATCATTGATTTGTTTAAGATTTTGTTTATGATTATATATACAGGGTATATGCTGCTATACTTTATTTTGGTATATTTTACATGTAATATTTTACATTTAAAATGTAACGTCTCTTATCATTTTCATTTTTACTTAAAAATTGCTTGAATTCTTGAGATCACAATTTGTTTCACCATTCATCATGTACCGCATATGATGCAAATTACAGTAGACTCCTTGAATCCTTAAAATAAATAATAATAATAAAAAAAGATATTTAAATGCAACAACTATGTTTTATCTTTAAACTTACTTACGATATTTAAGAAACCTTGGTGTATTAGTGGACTCAGCTCTCCATGGACTCAGTTCCAAAAATCAAAATGTAAAATAATTGTTAAGGCAGTTATTAGATCAGCATTACACCATCTTAAGAATATCAGTAGGATTAGGGATTTCCTGACTAAACCAGACCTGGAGAAACTTATTGATGCTTTATATCTTACAGCTCAGTTTAATGAATACGAATCTTTAATGATTAAAACTCTGTAAAGCACTTTGTATTGCTTATGTATAAAAGGTGCTCTATAAATAAACTTAAAATTGAAACATCAACAAACATTAAGGATTAATTTCAGAATGTCAACAAATCGTAGCTTGAATATTGTGCAATGTATAGTTTTAAAAAAGTTATTAGGGCATATTTTAATAAATTTGATATGTGTATGTAAATAATCTGCATACAGGAACAAATAGGAACAAAAAGGCATGTATTATTGTGAATATCTCATTGGAAAGAGGTGTTTTTATGCACGATGCAAAGTATTAAAAAATTTAAAAAATTACCTGAACAACGCAGTCAGAGGAGTCCCTTTTTCTCAATATGATCACAACTGAACAAACAGATCAGCCAACCAGACATAGGGACTGGAACTATCCATGTTTCATAAGTACTTTTAACCATTTGCAACCATAATTTAAATAATGCAACATCTGAAGTTGCTTTTTCCCATTAGACATAATAAACAGTCTAAATGATCTATTTTCCCCTTCTGCCAAAACAAATAAACAAAGGAACCAGCCAAAATTTCAGTTCAAGTTTTTTCATAGATTTAAGATCATGAACTATGTGGCCAGAGTTAAGAAATCATATTTTATTGCATTTAAAAATGTGTTTTGTAACAGTTGTAACACCCATCCATTCATTCATTCATTATCTTCTGCTTTATCCTCTACTAGGATCGTGGGGGGGGTTCCCCATGCCCATCCAGGGGAGAAAGTTTCGGGCGCTGGGCAGATACACCCAGGACAGGGCGCCAATCTAATTGCTGGGCACAGTTGTAACATGTGTAACACAAATGAAGCGGACCGTATGCAGATTTTTTACATACACATATGCTTATATTTATAATAATTTGATAGCATTAAATGTCCATGGTGTCAGTGTTCTGAAGAAAATTGGCTATTTATAAGCAAGACTTGTACTACAGCAATGACAGTAATTATTCCAATTATCCTCAGACGCAAGTAGCATTTCTTAAATAACAAAAAGCACAGACAAATATTACTGGCTACATTTCTTCTCACTGTTTTCAGTAAAAGGTATGAATCTGAAATCACCTTGACGTCAGAACTAATCACAGAGCTAAACTAAGTTAAAGACCTAATATGTTTTGTCGCCTTTAAACACACAGGCATTAAGAACTCAACTAAAGAGGCACAGATAATCACACACCGGAATAAATGCAATTGCATGAACTTTTACTCACATGCTGTGAATCACTGCTCTGTGGGAAAAAACTGAACTCAGATAAAATCTTAATCATAGTTGTTTATCTAACAGAGGTGATTGTGTCCATGCATTGTTACCAACAGACAAGCAACAGCTCTACCTCATGGATTTACTTAAGGTTTTACTTTTGTTAATTAGTTTCCATTTAAAAAATAAGATTATGAAAAATCTCAATTAAGAAAAAGTCAACATCTTCCAAATGATTACAGGCCTTGAGTGTAATAACAAAACAACCCTTAAATCTTGTTAATTAAAATAAATCTCCCAAATTCATTGCTCAGTATATGTGTGTATATTTAGGCTAATAACATCCAGTTTATGATTGTGCTGTTTATTTTGGCTTTCGCAGCTCCTTCAGTGCCACTGAGATGCATCGTGATGTACTAACATTTCATATTACAAATACAATATGTTTAAATGCATCTCTAAACAACTTCAAGTGTGGAATGAGTGGTCGTATAATAACCTTCTCCAAAATCTGTTGCGCTGTTTACACCTTAAGCTGATTTGTTGTGATCTTCACCACTCCAAATACATGTCAATACCTTAAGTAAAAATAAAATAGAAAAAGAATTCTGCTCCAAATAACATTTATAAATATTAGAGGTGTATTTTTATCCCACAGCATGCCTGCTGTAAAACTAATGTAAAGGTAAAGGATAAGGATTTTTTGTTGTCAATTGTCACTATGAATCTTGGGACATATATACATCCATTATTTTCTGCTTTATCCTCTACTAGGGTCATGGGAGGGGGGGTTCCCCATGCCCATCCAGGGGAGAACGTTTCGGTCTAAAAACTACAACATCTCACAGGAATCCGACATGTTAAACACAAGGGGTTGAGTTCACACTTCTGCAGAAACTATGAAATAATGTAAGCCAGCTAACAAATCTAAAGTTCTATGGTTGGGTTGTTATATTGTACTGTAAACTGGTTTCAGTATCTTTATTTTTTTCTTTGTGCTGATTTACAGTGTGTTGATGTCTAACACAGCAAGATGAGATAATAAGTCAGTGAAGTTTTGTAGAAATGTTGCAGCTCTTTTTGTACATTTATAAGAACTGTGAACTGAGAGCTTGCCTCTGGCATAGCTCTACAGCCACAAATATCTATCAGCCAGGTGAGAGGCTGGTTTGGGGATGCCCTGTTGTTGCAAAAGCAACCTCTATTTTCTCTTGATTGCCCAATTAGCCAACTGCAATTGTTTTTAAAAGTTGGATATATATTGGGAAAAAGCACATGACCGAGGGGAATCTCATTGTACAGTGGCAAGAGGAGCAGAAGAAGTGGGCTCCAATGTCTATTTTATAATTAGAGACTGTACAGACATTATTATTTAGTAGGTTAAATAGTTTGTAAATATCAATATATCATTTGACAAAAAGTACATATGCATATTTGCATATATTGTGTGCTCATTTTTTAACGAAAGCTTCAAAACAAGGTTAAAAGTATAGATGATCGGATCTGACACTAGATTAAATGCGAAGACTGGTGGATGAATACAGGCATTTTAGTTAATTGGGTAAAGGCTATTAACATTACACAATAATTTTCAACCTTAACTAACCACTTGGTCCCACATGTCACACAATGGTCATTATTTCCACGATTTACAGCCATTATGCTTAAATGTTCTAATAGCACCACTTCACACAGTGGCTGTGTCAGTGGCTAACAGCTCTACATGCCCAAAGGTGCAAAAATAAATATATATATATATATATATATATATATATATATAAATTCTGAAGCAAATGTTTGGGCTTCACCCGTTTGTTAAATTTTGTATTTAATTAATTTATGTAATGCAAATATGTGAAGACACTGTGTACACAGAACAAGCACATAATGCGCAGGTTCAGTTTATTTACTGAATTTAACACAACATTGTGGGTTTTTTATGAATTCAACATAAACAAAATATTAATTTTAATAGTTTGAATTAAATTACTGAACTCTTACTCCTTTTCAGAATAAATATAATCCTGTCTGTTTACACTTGTGATCAAACAATTCACTACGCAAAATAAGGATTTATCATTTTAAATGTTTTTGCAGAGCTTCATTTTGTTTAAAATAAATCAAATTATCTGGTGTAAATGGTTCCATGCCATAACTATTCAACCTCTGTATAATATTGCTAATAATCTATTGTCTATGGTCCTTCAGCTGCATTGTTACACAAACACCACCTAGAGATGTAATCAAAGTCTGCCATAAGCAGTGTGGAAATTGATGAGCATCACAAAAGATTAAAGAAGAGATCATTTAATTGCACAAAAAGTAAAAGCCCAACAGACAATAAGTAATCAAAAAAATAAATATTGTTATAACAATAATATACAGCTGGATTTATAGTTAAATAAACGTCTATTCAACTTCAATCACCTTGTTCATAATCTTAATTAAAAGGTAAGGATTTTATAGGCTGCAAATTAATGTAATACGAGCATTTGATATCAGCCATCGATCCTACGTTCTTTAAACGTCGACAATTAAAAAAAAACATCGGTAACGTCTTTTAAATAATGATTAACAACTATAACAAACACCCCTTTCAAATAAACAAAACAATACCGTTATGGCTTTAACTAAAAAAATGATAACCACCTATGTTTTAATAGTAGAAGTGAAGTTTGGTTTCTGTCATCTTTTTAAAGGAGACTAATGCAAGTAAAAGGATTGTTTACATCTCTAATGATTGTGTTGTTTTAATGCAGTGTCGGTGCAGCGTTTTCCGTATGAATTCTCAAATCAGCCCCTGTACCAAAGGCAAGTAATAACGAAGAGAAAATGCAGCAGTTTAGGTCGAGATCATCGCTGATCTCTGCTCATCTCCAAGGCCTTCTTGGCCTGATATGAAATCGGTGCTGGGTGGTGGCCGGTGTGTCCGTGTGTGGAGTCCGGAGCTGAGGGCTGTTGTTCCTCACCCTCCCGGTTCATTTCAGATTTCAGTGTATAGAATTCCCCGTTTATAATTTTAATAAGGTACATCAGTGAGCATGCAGCGCGCATAATTAAACAGGCTTAATGTGCTATGGTTTCAATCTGGACTCAAAGACTTTTATTTTTGTTGCTAAAGCAGCTTGAATAAGACTCCACAGCGTCGTTAAATCTGATGCTGTTGTAAGATGATGCGAGAAAACGAGAAACCACAAATATAAATAAGGGTAACACGTACCACAGATGTGATGCACAAGTCGTTCGGATCTTCGGGTCGCGCCATCACTGTGGTTGAAAACTACAAAAAATAGTACATGGTTCTCTCCGATGGTTCCTTCAGAACCCCATTGCTCAAGTACACCGCATTCTTTGCGCAAAGCAAAGCAACGCTTCAAAATCCTGTCGCTGTTGCACAACCAGCTTTTTGACTTCCATCCAATTATCACATCGTCTTCGCCCACATTCTACGACCGTTCGTGCTTGAGGCGCTTTTTTAATTTGGGATCCTTACGTTAAAAAGGCTCAGTGTCTCAGCACCAGATCAACTTTAACACGCCTCTTCTCATCTGCGCTGCACGCGGGTCTGGTGGATGCTCTGGAGATCTGGAGGAAGGCGGTGGCTTGTTCACAGGTTCACGGAATGAAACAGAACAGGCTCTGTGCGTTTTGATTTCGACATCTTGCAAAGAAGCAAATAGCATCTCTCTCTCTCTCTCTCTCTCTCTCTCTCTCTCTCTGTCTCTCTCTCTGTCTCTCTCTCTCTCCGCTCGCCGGTTAGCGTGTGCGACCACAAACAACCAGGAGGCTGCTGACAACCGTCCGCCTGAGGAGGCGAGCCTGCGACGTCGCTCTGACATCATCACGTCCGTTTGCCGCTCGTCACTTGCCCCGCCCCCTCCCCATCACTCCTTTAGGCAGCGTACTAGAGCTGTGCGATACCAAAAATTTTGGTATCGATCCGATACCAAGTAAATACAGGGCCAATATCGCGATATTCGATACCGATACCGATACTTTTTAATATTTAAGCTTCATTGATCCAAAAGACCTAGTATAGAATTTCGCCAAACATTGTAGGTGACAACAAAATAATGTATCCCAATCAACATCTTTGTTTAGAAACAATGGAACAGTAATAAACAAAGTTTGCTTTAACGTGAGGAAAATATATATTTTTGAGGTACAAAAGGAGAAACGACAATACGAATATAAAGTAAAAATGCTAGACAGTTTTTTCTTTCTTTGTTTCTTTTTATCAAATAGAATTGTTCTTAGGCAAAACAATAAAAAAGGAATTTTCACACACAAAAAAGACTTGAGTATCGATCTTTTTACGCAAGTATTGTTCAATACCAATACCAGCGTTGGTATCGATATTATCAATATTTGTATCGATCCGCACAGCTCTACAGCGTACTGTAGCGGCTCTGCTCCAAACCACCGACCTGCAGCCTGTTTTCAATTTTTCGCCGTGAACCGAAATATTGACTGAGAAAGGACTGACTGCAGAGTTATTTACACTTTTACTCCAGCATTTAACAGCTTACCTTTTAACTTCCATTCCATTTCTACATTTCATTATCTTCCACTTAATCCTTAGTAGGTGGTTTAGTGGTTAGCACGTTCGCCTCTCAGCGCTAGGGATTCCCGGTTCGAATCCCCATCTGGGTGGAGTTTCCATGTTCTCCCCGTGTCTGCGTGGGTTTCCTCCGGGTTCTCCGGTTTCCTCCCACAGTCCAAAAACATGGATCAAGTCAATTGAATTCTCAAAATTGCCCCATATAGAGTGTGTTTGTGTGAGTGTGTGCCCAGCGATGGATTGGCGCCCTGTCCTGGGTCTATCTGCCCAGCGCCCGAGACGTTCTCGCCTGGATGGGCATGGGGAACCCCACCGCGACCCTAATAGAGGATAAAGCGGGAGATAATGAATGAATTAATCCTTAGTAGGGTCACTAGGGTTCTCCATTCCTATCCAGGGAAGAACGTTTCAGGCGCTGGGCAGATAAACCCAGGACTGGGCACACTCTCACACACAGACACACACTATATAGTGGCAATTTAGAGCAGCCAATTCACCTTGAATCCATGTTTTATGACTGTAGGAGGAAACCGGAGAACTCCACCCACATTGGGATTTGAACCTGTATCCCCTAACCACTAAGTCACCCAGGATGAGATTCCAGTGGCAAAATGTAAGCAATAACACTGACCATTACTCTGACTCTAATCATGACCAGCCTCAATCAATCAATATGTTGTTTAGCCAGTCACAAGAAATCACTACAATGTACTTGTAGTGTTTTTGAGTTGGAGGAATGATCCTAATACAACATTTCCAAAAAAGAATTACAAAAGTTGATGAGAAAATCACAAGGAGCAGAACAAAAGGAAGATACTCCATGCCTATAACTCTCTCTCTCTCTCTCTCTCTCTCTCTCTCTCTCTCTCACACTCTCTCTCACACACACACACACACACACACAACACACACACACACACACACACACACACACACACACACACACAAACACACATACAATTCACATTTTTAACACTGGTACAACTTGTACTTCAGCCTTTTACATTTACTGGCCTGACACAGCTACTGTGCAACTGCTGGTGTTGTGAAACAGCAGCTCTTCAGCAAGATATTATTGGCACGAGTAAGAAATTCTCAGCACAAAGCTTTGTGAACTGTTAGCCAAGAGGTGTAATGATACATTTCTCCTGATTGATGTTTTGACCAAATAGCAAATGGTCTATCGACACCAAAAGCTGCACTATAATAAGCGATTTAAATGTGCACTTTCAAGGTGCAAACAAAAAAATATTTATGAGACCCATACATTGCAAAACAAAATTTCTGACATATTGATAAAATTTCACAAAATGAAATGGAAAATCTATATCTAATCTTTTTAATCTGCTCCTTTGCTTCAACATCAACAGCTGACCATCTGTGTTTGTGCTGTGGTGGCCTACGTAATGGAAGTCTTTCTTGCTCCGGCACGACTGAAAATAGTCATTTTTGTAACCTATACATAACAATAAACCTAATGAGAAGTATTTCCTCTTGAAAACTTTTCCTCTTAAAGTAAAATAATGTTGAATTAGACTTTCTTGGATGAACTCTTATTCACAAAAAATGCGCAGTACACAGGTGAATTTGCCCCAGCATGATTAGTAATGCTGTATTATTAAATATACTCAGTGTTACTGTAAAACTCTAAATATTCAGGTCTGGCCTTTTTTCACAGATACATGTAGGACACAATATGAGATTTTCCATTTCAAGCTTGTTTTCAACCAGTACGCACATTATTTATAATTCGTTTTTTTCCCTTTAAATTGGGTCTTATTATTTTGGCATAATGGTTTAGTGACAGAATCTCGTTTAATTTCTAAAGCTGAATTTTTTTTTCATAGGTGCCATTTGCACCAGCTGTGCAACAGAAAAGTCAACACTCCCACTCTTTTGCTATGAGCAGGCCACTCACCAATTCTATTCAAACTTAGGCTTATCCATCCATCCATTATCTTCCGCTTCATCCTCTCTTAGGGTCGCGGGGGGTTCCCCATTCCCATCCAGGGGAGAACGTCTCAGGACACACCCAGGACATGGCAGATACACCTAGGACATGGTGCCAATCTATCGCTGGGCATTCACTCACTCACACAAACACACTCTATATGGGGCAATTTGGAGAATTCAGTTGACCTTGATAAATGTTTTTGGACTGTGGGAGGAAACCGGAGAACCCAGAGGAAACTCACGCAGACACAGGGAGAGCATGGAAACTCCACCCAGATTGGGATTCGAACCAGGAACCCCTAGCACTGAGAGGCGAATGTGCTAACCACTAAGCCAACGTACCACCCTGAAACCATCGTTATAATCAGTATAATTGTTAATGCCATACTGTATAAATACTTCTTTAGAAACAAACCAGGACCCTAAAGACTGTGTAAATAAGATTTGTAAATGTATTTTATAAAGAGGATATAGTATCAACTTTTGAAGTGTAGTGAAATTTATTTAGATGTATTTAAGCCTGTTTAATTTTAAGAAAGTTTTTGTTTTATGTTTTGTTAAACAATGTCTTTTGGCAGTGTCAGGGGGTAAATGATTGCTATGAGGTTGAATGAGGTTTATTAATATTCAACTTAAAGGATAATTTTAAATCTACAAATCTCAATACACCTAAATGCAAACAAAAAATAGATAAATCATCATGCGTAAATTCTCTGCTTGTGGCCTGGTATAAATTATACTGTTATGGTATGACAATGATATGATATGATATGATATTTAAATATAATTGATATGATATAATTATGCCTAGGTTTAAGTGGAAGCATTTATCAAATGAGGATTGCCACCAGCCAAATAGGCAAATCTATCCATTTTAATAATCTATTAATATAATATAATTCATAATATATTAATATATTTTAAATAAATAATATAGTCCCATGGCAGCATGGTGGCTTAGTGGTTAACATGTTCGCCTTTCAGCGCTAGGGATTCCCGGTTCAAATCCCCATCTGGGTGGAGTTTCCATGTTCTCCCCGTGTCTGCAGGGTTTCCTTCGGGTTCTCCGGTTTCCTCCCACAGTCCAAAAACATGGATCAAGTCAATTGAGATCTCCAAATTGCCCCATATAGAGTGTGTATGTTTGTTTGTCTGTGTGAGTGAGTGTGTGCCCAGAGATATATTGGCGCCCTGTCCTGGGTGTATCTGCCCAGCACCCGAAACGTTCTCCCCTGGGCATGGGGATCCCCCCCACGACCCATTTCTGTATTTATAAATTAAACTAACTGAACTGTCACAATATGTTCTAAAATGCTAAATACTGACCGCACTATATGCATAATGCCCCCAGTGATGCATTTAGCATATTGTATTCAGGGTCAGTATATTGAAAGAATTTAATATTATTTACATATTATGTAAATTAAAGAACACATAAAAGGCCAAAGTAAACACATAACAAAACCTTGACTACAATTTCATAAAAGACAGTTTTTCAAGTGTATTTTCAGGTCATTATCTAATACAAATTGCTATCAGAAGTAATGTTCCGTTTCTTTTCATTTCCATGCCTTAATGACATATTTAGGTAAACAGTCATTAGGAGCCACAGTGCTCATCATCAAAAGCTCTTGGGTCTGTTACTCATTAAAAATAAAAGATGGCTGAAATGAAAATTCCAAATTAACTTACAGATTATAATTTTAAGTATTGTATAAATAAGGTTACATTTAAAAAAACAAACAGCACAAAGCGTGTAGCTCTGTCATCAGCTTTCTGAGGTGTTGTATAAGTGCAGCTTATACAGCCTAAAAGGAATGAGAAAAGCTCCTCACAGCCACAGTCTGAGAAAGCCAGACACAAAGGAGTTTTTTAATTGGTCAGAGCTTGAAAGGGAATTGGCTTCGAAGCTAGCACCACCCATTAATGAATTAATGATAGCAAAAGCCTTTTAACTCACTTTCTTTTTCATTTTTCATGTTATTTAGACTGGTAGACTTGAAATTAATAAATGTACTTTTCTATTTTATTTAGTTTGAGATCAGAAAGATCTGGCTGATCCACACACTAATTGTTTTTGGATTTAATGGGGTAATGACTTACAGTACAGGAACTGAAATTTGAAATGTGTTAATGTTATTGACATAGGCTTAAAGCTTTTAGCTAGATTTTATAAAACTCTGGTAGAGGAACTGATTGAGCCTTCTTAATCTCTGAATTCAGATTTATTTCCTAAAGGTTCTGTCTGTTTTTGAGACAATAACAGAGAACTAGCAGACAAACAGGAGCTAAAAAAGTATATTTAGTTAAATTACTTTGTTCAATACAGAACCTCAGAAAAACAGGTCAGGTATACTTGTACTAGCCTGTCCTCGAGTCCGGCTTTGCCCGGGCTTGTGATGACGCTTTCTGCAAACGATGTAAACATTGATTTACGCGTAATTGGTCGCTTCTTGATGGGTTTTTTGGGAAAAAGAAACTTTATTTAACTAACATAGACCAAAACAACTTCCACGTCACCTAAATATAATTTCCACCAATCACTGGTGCTGCTTTTCAAACCACATAGTGTTGGTGAGACACTTTGAGCCACTTGTTAATGGTCTGTACTGTCAGAAGCTGAAAGTAAAAAAATACAAATTTAAGTTTCTTGTTTGAAAGTCATTATTTAAAGCTCTTGTGAGAATTGTAAGATTCTAACTGCTTATGTTTAGTCAGTCATTTACATTTACAGAGCTCAATTGCAGTGAGAGGCCTCGTTTGACTGTTGAATTTATTTAAAACATTGTTCACCAATGAGGACTCACTGTTCTACCAGCCCATTAGAGCTGATGTGCTATTTTGAAATTAGAACATCAAAAAGACCCTGATAAAAAACACATTAAAGCAGAGACAGAAGTGGGACACCGACAAGCCTTTCCCGAAGGAATAAAAAATAAATAGACTGACTTTAACTTGCTAGTGTTACCTATTCAATAGTACACTAACCCTGTTTTGACAAGTCTTCTTCTCCTTTGACAAGTCCAATGTATACTGAATATTTTACATCTATATTCATTAGACATACAGATTAGCTACAATAGTAAAATCACCCCCTTCTTTCTACACACACTGTCTACACACATTTCATCAACACAATTTTGTATAGAGAGGGGCACTTTATATTTTTACAATTACAGACTGTTGTGGTGCTCTATATTCCTTTTATGATGTAAATGTATTTGAAGTCTGAGATGGTGGCATATATATTGCTGCACAGGATTCTTCACTCATCAGTATTTACAGAACTGCTGCTGTCAGGATATTTTGGTTGGTGACAGCATGGTGATTAAATACCCCAAAGAAATTATGACTAGAGGGAATATCAGATACAACAGATATTATAAATTGAGTTTATAAAAATAATTTTATTTCAGGTTTTCAAAACATTTATTCTGTATAATTAATCTTCAACTGTGTATATCTGAAATTAACTTAGTACAATGGTGCTACAGTGGTTAAAATGAGGTTCATGTCAGAATGGTTTACTCCAGCAGCTCCAGGTTTCCCTTCACAGTGAATCACTGATATAAAATTGCCCCACGAAAGTGTGTGTGTTTGTGTGAGTGTTTGCCTTGCAGTAGACTGACAACCAGTCCAGTGTGTGTCTTCTTTTTGTCACATGAGTGCTAGAATTGGGTTCAGCTCCCCAACCACTCTGATTAGGAAAAATTAAAAGAATCATAAAATTGAAAGTCAAACAGATGAATGATGAACATGACATCATTTGTCTTTAAAAGTTTATATATATATACACACACAGTGAATCAATGTTTTTGGACAGAGGAAACCCATGAGGACACGGGGAGTCACCGTTCATGCTATTTCAAATTAAAATTATTATTTTAAAAGCAACATAGACACATTGTTACAGCCTATTGTGCAACTGTTTCCCAAAAACCTTTCAGTAAATAAATTTATATAGGAGGGACAATCACATTATTTATTTCACACTATGGAATAAAGTATCGTAAAGTAAAGTAAAGCAAAGTATTACCTACACATTACCCTAAACAGGTGTTTTCATAACGTAATTCTTTTCCTTAAAGCAATAATAACTACCATTATTATAGGCTTTTTATAAGATTTTGAGGTGTGTGTGGGGGGGGGGGGGGAAGGAGAATCTTTCATTCTGAAAAGTATTTGTGAGTTCAGAAACTGATGTTGAAATACAGGCCCTGGTGCTCAATTTCCAAATCAATTCATTCCAGTGATGTTTGATACAGTTTACGTCATGCTTTGTAATTGAATAAATTTGATGTTTTAGTATAAATTAACAGGTAATAATGAATAATAATGAACTAATTGCTTGAAAATGCATCTGCAGATCAAGGATTCACATCAAATAAAGTTATGGAACTTTACACTGTCACATAATTAAAAAAGTAAAAAAAAAAAAAAAAAATTTGCATATTTTGTCTTTAATAGAGTAATTTTAGAAATGTAACTATAATCTTACCAATCTTACTTTTTAACTCCAATTTCCATTGCAAAAGTTTTTTTTTAATATATTTATTTAAAGAAACCATTTTGTCTTAGAGCCTCCTCTAGTGGTAAACGTCTGTCTGGCACTAATTTGGTTAATCATTTGGAAGTTGGCCTTTTTTTGTCTTTAAAAAGCCCAAGTTGGAAAACAACCCATATTTTGTGAAGATTATTACTTTAATTAACTGATTAACCTTACACAAAACATAGGTTCTTAGAAACAAAATTAGGTTAAACTGTCCCTTCTATTCCTTGAGCAAATACTCAACACTTTGCTTGTATGATTTAGTATAGAATCATAAAATAATAAATATCACAAAATTAGATTAAAATCCACAGACAGAACAGCAGCAATAAAACATGTGCAGGTAAGTGCTTTGTGTTTGTAGTTTAAAGTTAATTTTAATTTACACATATACATTGTAAAAGAATTATATGCATGCTTTTATTTTATTACATGTCATGTATATAGTATTGTATTTTATTTTACTTTATTCTTAACTATTAAAACTGATATATTTCTACTAATACTTGAGCAATATGGTCCCTTGTCTGTTGTAAGTGAATTTCCCCATGGTGGGACTAATAAATGACTCACTAATATTATTTACATTTACTTATGTTTTACCTTTAATTCAATTCAGTAATTAATTTCCATCTTTGAGGCTATGTATCCAGAACTACATATATTACTGTATGTTTTCCCTCACATTTTCATCTTACACTGATTATTGTGATATTGTCTTACACAAACATTTCGATGCCGTGGTTATATTTAAAGTTATATATTAAGTAAACATAAATTAACACATTCACTACAAAAAACAAATGTTTAAAGTGTATTTTTCATTTAATTTCTAGCATTAAATTATAGTGGTAAAAATAAATACAAACTTCAGCTAAATACTAATTGTTCATAAAGAACAAAACAAAAATTCATCAACAATTACAATCAAATATTAACTTCACTGAAAAATCATCGAAAGTGAAAAAGTAAAATGGTCAGTTAAAAAGACATAACAAAAAACAAATCAAATAAATCATTGTCTAAACTGAGAATTAATATTATTAAACATTGTGCTATACTCATATGTTTGCCATTACCTAAAAATGACATTTACTTTGTATTTTGACAACAAATATTTGTATTGTAATGTATGAATTATGTTTGGCTACTATAAGACAAGTGTAGGAGTGATTTAATGTGTGTGATTGACTGTGGTGTGTATTTCTCAAGAGTTTTTCAAAATAACCAAAATCTGCTAATCTCTGCTTATCTCATGCTGAATAAATATTGTGTTAGTAATATGGGGAACTTACTGGATGTTATTAATCATTTACACAGTTTGTGGTCAGAAGCCAAAATGCTTCTCAGCTTTTATTGTTTATATATATATATATATAGATATATATGTGTGTGTGTGTGTGTGTGTGTGTGTGTGTGTGTGTGTGTGTGTGTGTGTGATATGATGTCCCAAGCATAAAAAAATAATAAATACAAATTAAGTTTTTAAGTTTATGACCTAATAAAAAAAATTTGCTCCGTTTTTATATCATATCTTTTGTAAAATACAGCTTTTTATTTGGGAATTGCATTTTATTACACAGAAATTGTAACTCAGGATAATACTTTTTCATATTATTTTTAAATTTTGTGATAAAACTTTAACTGTGTGCCTTAACTTTGGTAAATGATTCACAAAAGACCATTATTGATCTATTCAGGTTCACAGAGATAAAACAAACAAAGAGAGCACAGAAGTTTTGACACTGCATTTGACTGTAGGGCTGCAAAATGCAAGTAGCTTTACAAATCCCTGTTTTTATCCTTTGGGGATTTACAGTTGCCTTAGCCCAAAATCAAGGTAGGATAATTTTGGTTTCATCAAAGAAGGAAAACAATGTTTTCATAGTTGTTTCTTACAAATATATTTTATTGAATATGTTACTAAACTTTTTGAAGATTCATGTAGTAAACTGTTTTTTTGTTTATATTTTTTATTACTTTAAGTAATGACTGCTTCCATTTAAAAGATTAACAAACCCAACAAAATCAAAAGGTATTATATAGAAAATGTTTTAACTCACTGTAAGAAAATCAACAAAATTTGTGCAAGCATGAAAGATCTTGTTTTTAAAAAATCTTTACTTCACCCTGTTATCGATTGCAATTATTAATAAAGGCATTATTTATATTTATATATATATATATATATATATATATATATATATATATATATATATATATATATATATATATATATATATATATATATAAATAAACCTTCTAAATATATATAATCCTTCTAAAACAGGAAAAACAGATATAAATATATAAATAATGCCTTTATTAATAATTGCAATCAATAACAGGGTGACGTAAAGATTTTTTTAAAACAAGATCTTTCATGCTTGCACACATTTTGTTGATTTTCTTTCAGTGAGTTAAAATATTTTATATATAATATATTTTGATTTTGTTGGGTTTAAAAGGAAGCCGTCATCCTGTGGGAGATGTGTTAACTTATTTTTACATAGAAAATAAAACTTGAAATTTGACCAGAATTGTACAAACAATTGCACAAGACTGTATCTTTGACCTAAATCTCACTGATTGTTTGACATTATATTTGAACACCTTCTAATCAATATCATTATTTTTACAGAGTGTAGCAAGAATGATGCGAAATTTGCCAACACGAATATATATGATCTTAAGGACAGTTATAATCATGGAGAAAGTGTAAAATTGAGTTGCGTTACGGGTTACGTTGGATTTTTAAGGATTGAATGCCAAAATGGACAATGGGAAAAAGTTGGAGACAAAGACTGCAAAAGTAAGAAGACCTTAAAATGAAAGTTTGATTTTGTGACAATTTTAATTTCTATGTAAAATAAATGTTGTTTAATTCCTTTAGAAAAACTATGTGGCCATCCAGGAACAATAGATAATGGAGACTTTACCTTTGTAAAAGACACAGAATTTGTGTTCGGAGCTACAGTGAAATATACCTGTATAAAAGGGTAAAATATTGTATTGTCAACTTAATATTTTCTTACAATGATACATTTTAATTGTGATATAAAGTGCAAATACAAAGCTTAAGAAATAAAATCTGCTCAACATAAAATATTTTATTAAAATTGCTATATAAAAATATCACACATGAAAATAAACACATTGCTACAACAGTTCTACAAAAATCTTTGACTTTAATTTTGACTGACGTAGGAACATAGATATCACAGCAATTACACTAGATGTATTGTGACACCTACACATTACACATTCCAGTTTTATAGCATTTTCTTTTGAATATATTATCGTTTCAAACTATAGCTGCTTCCAAGACTTTCTACAACTTTCTGCGTTTGTTCTTTAATGTTGTTCATCACAAAGGTGTTTAAGTGAATTGGGGTCCATCAATGTTTTCTATACCAAAAAAAAAATGTGTTAATGTATACCGAACTTCAAAATCTTGAAACAGATTGGGATTAAGAGAAAGAAATTATGTCCAATTACAGCACATCATTATTAATAATTATTGTGAGGAATTAACATTAATTAACTTCAAACAGTTGATTAAACAGTCTCATTCACAAATATTCATACCATTTATTGTTAATATTAATAATATTATAATTAAATGTAAGCCGTGTGACCCCTGTTTAGAACAATGTAAGTGATGCACGGAAGTTACTTGTAAAAAGCAACTTACAGAATGATGACAGCAACACCATTGGTAATGTCTTCAAAAATAAATTTACTGCTGTGAGATGTATTTTAAGCTTTTAACCTTTTAATGTTCTTGAAGGTATTTTATGGTCAGCAGAATTCCTTTACGAAACTGTCGAGAAAATGGGTGGGACAATAACCTCCCAATCTGTGAAGGTAATAACATTTCTTTTATTCTTTCAGAATGTGTCATTTAGAGTTTCACTTGAGAATCCAGCCATAATGATCAAAAAAGTTAGGCGAATGTGCTAACCACTAAGCCACATGTCGCCAGAGACAATGGTCTTTTTACGTAAAGTTTAAATGTTCTCTCTGTATTTGTGTTATTTAGTTTCTCAGGAAGCTCATACCCAAGGCAAATGCTTGCAGGTAAATTAGAGATACTAAATTGACCCCAGGTGTAAATGTGTGTGTGAAGGAATTTCTGCAACGAAGTGGTAAACAGTTCAGAGTGTTTCCCTGCATTTCTCCATTCAAACCCTGTGAAAAGCTCTAAAACTTTTAAGCTGATTTAGCAAATGGGTATGACATGTAAAATATGTTTTAAATATAGAATTTATGTAAAGTGTGAATGTGTAGTTATTGGTGTTTATGATGTAGTGTGTAGTTCAGACAATTGAATGAACCGAAAAATACTGTAAACTGACTGCTTTTGGTTTGCTACTGTATTTCTATTTATACAATGTACAGTTGGTGGGAAAGGACTAGGAAATGCTGTCGGCTCTGCACATACAGTGTATTCTTATGTAAACATTCTACTACTGCACATTATCTAAAGCTGTATTATTTTTCTCACTTTTAGCTGTTAAATGTCCTCCACTTGCAAATTTACAACGTATAACTGCAATCGGCAACATCCAAAATCCATCATACAGTGAAGTTGTTCGCTTTGACTGTCCTCAAAAACTAATGTTGAGCAAAAGAGTGGAACTAATCTGCACTGAAAATGGAACCTGGAGTGACGAGGTTCCAGAATGCATAGGTAAAATTTTTAAAAACATTTTAGCTTTCAAATGTCATTAAAGAGGCTTCAGTCATTTTTACTTGTTTACTCATGTTTCATGTTAACCTTTCAATTATGTTTTTTTTTATTATCTGAATTTTACTTAAAATCCATCAACCTCATTACCATGTAGATGCATTTTATAGTTCTACAATTATTCATCAATTCATTAATGAAAGCTAGTAATCTATAAGTTTCACACCCTCAGGACCCACAGATCCAGTACTGTTCGGGTAGATAATGACTTAGCACAGTAATGACTGATGTGTTGAGATAATGTAGCTCCTTTAAAATCCATCCATCCATTATCTTCTGCTTTATCCTATATCAGGGTCGCAGAGGGGTTCCCCATGTCCATCCAGAGGAGAACGTTTCGGGCGCTGGGCAGATACACCCAGGACAGGGCGCCAATCTATCGCTGGGCACACACTCACTCACACAGACACATACACACTCTATATGGGGTAATTTGGAGAACTCAATTTACTTGATCCATGTTTTTGGACTGTGGGAGGAAACCGGAGAACCCGGACGAAACCCACGCGGACACGGGGAGAACATGGAAACTCCACCCATATTGGGATTCGAACTGGGATTCGAACTTAATTCTACTATTATACTGTTCTAAAACATTTACATACATTTGGTCATTTAGCATATGCTTTTATCAAAAGCGAGAACAGGGTTGACCAACTCAACCCTGGAGCTATGAGGGTTAAGGGTCTTGCTCAAGGACCCACATTGTTAACTTAAGTGGGCCTGAGATTTAGACCAACAACCTTCAGTTTGATAACCCAACACCACTGAGCTACCTACATCTACTAATCTAAAGGCAGATTAATGGTTTAGTTGTAATAAGTGCTTCTGTAATAGTCATGTCATCTCTTTATCTTCCACTTAATCCACTACAAGTGTCCCAGGGAGGTTCCCCATGACCATCCAGGGGATAATGCTTCGGGTAGATATGCCTGGGCAGATACACCCAGGACAGGGTGCCAGCCAATCCATTATTAGGCACACACTCACTTACAACCGGCACTATATAGGGGCAATTCAGAGTAGCCAATTTACCTTGAATTCATGCCTTTTTTAAATGTGGGAAGAAAGCTGAGGAAACCCACAAGGAACATGGAAGAAATGGAAATCCACCCAGGTGGGATTTGAACCTGGATCCTCAGCGATGCAAGTCAGAAATGCTAACCACTAAGACACTGTGCCATCCTCTTCTCTAATAGTACATTTTTAAATTAAAATAATCCAGAAATAGTTTTGATGACTGGAAGCATTTCAGCTAGTTACATAGAAGCCAGACAACCCTTAATTTTCTCAAGATGTTGCCTATTAAAATGCACTTTCTAACTTTGAATTATTAATTAAATACTTAACATTTATTAATAATAAATTAACTTAATTTAGTGTCTTCTATTTAATGACTAGTGCAGTTGTGTGAAACTGCAATTAAATGCTTATTTGTGAATGAAAGGCATTTCATTAATTTTAATCTAAAGAATAATTGATCTTATCTGCGACTTGTCAGAGTTCATAGTCTTTGTGTCTGTTTGCTAAAAAGCAAGAGGTTTTAATGAGTAAAAGAAATGAAAAGTCTCTACTGACCACCCTCTGCACTGGCTCTGCCATCACAGTTTCATGTATTTCCTTTTTTTTTTTTTTCTCTTAAGCACACATCCAACCTTCTTTTTTTTCATTTATCTTACATTATTTTAATTCCATCATTTTCACAACAATGTTTTATAAAGTGTAAAACCATCTTTTCTTTGCAGACATAAAATGTGAGAAACCAGAAATCGAGAATGGCAGAGTTACGTCTGTTAACAAAGAATTCAGAGAAAATGATGTGCTAACTTACGAGTGTAACCAACACTACTCTCGTCGTCCTGGAATTATTAAATGCACCAAAAATGGCTGGACAATGAAGCCAGAATGTGAAAGTAATAACTTTTTTTGTTGTTGTTTTCTACTTAATTTAATGCGTTTTTGAGTTTGTTTTCTGGTAACAAAAATAAATAGATGCAATGAAGTACATTTGAATTGCATTATATTTTTATTTGTTCAATGTTGTCTTTTTTATCTGTATACATTTTTATATAGAGGTTATTTGCAGAATTGAACCGAGCCCATCTGGAGTTAAGTACACAGAACCAATCGGAAAAAATATTTTTGAAGTTGGAGAGAGCGTTACTGTTTACTGCTTGGATAGAAACATGTTCGGGTTTACAAGGAAAGATTCTACAACAGTACGCTGTAAAGAAAATGGGGAATGGGAAAGTCAAATACGTTGTCAAGGTAAGAATTGTCCACAAGCCTGAAACTTTAAAAACATTTAAACATTAAAGATGAAAAAGTGAACAATGTTATAAAAGTACTGTCTGTGTTTCAGCAATCTATTGTGAAAGACCAACAATTCAGAATGGAAATTTTGAAAGGTTATGGCGTGAAAGTTATGAACCAGGTAAACAACTGACATACACATGCAACAATGGATTTGAACCAAAGGATGAACAGGTCGTCACCTGTAACGTGGAAGGAAACTGGAACAATTTGAAGACCTGTAAACGCAAGTATCAGATTGTAATTCTTTGTGATTTAATCAGATGTGGTACAGCTTTCAGAATTAAACCGCATCACTCATAGCTTTGATGTCTGCTGTTAATTATTTGTCATTAATCATCGGATGCTGTTAAAAAATGCGAGCAAGTCAGATTTAGCCACGGGACAAAACCACAAGAGACAAATAATATTTAATAAATAAAAAAATGAAACTCATGTGCACCTTACAATAAATAAATAAAAGAAACAAAAAGGGTGCATACCGACTTGGTAGCTGCATCAACTGTGCTAAGACATGGGGATTGGTGGAGCTGACCATCCAAGCTGACAGGTTAGGCCTGAGCAGATATTGTCACTTAACTGAACTTTTCGGTTCAGGTGGGAGGTATATCTTACTGCACTGTACTACTACGGCTACCCAGGAACTCACTTGCGTGATCACCCTGTTTCTCCGTACAACGAACCCATTGGGTGTGCTGCACACACAGCCCTAACAAAAATCAAAGAGAAACATTTTGTAAGCCAAGCCATGTGCAGTAACCATATGTGCAATTTAACTCTCCTCAAAACACAATAGTTGTATGTTCAATGACCCAGAGGTAAATTTAAGAATTACAAGCTTTTTAATGACTTCATTCTGGAAATAGCTGGAACTAGGTGTAGTGAAACAGAGATGCATTTGAGCCTTTATTCACGACAGTGTCATGCACATCGCTAAGCAGAAACTATTTTGCTAGAGATAATGGCCATGTACATGATGTTACATTATCATGAGATCCAGGGGCAGTTGTAGGCTTGTGGTTAAGGAACCAGATTTGCGACCTTAAGGTCCCCAGTTCAAGTTACTGTCCTACCAAGTGCTGTGGCTGAAGTGCCTTTGGGCAAGGCACCCAACTTCAATTGTTTCCCGGGCACCATGTACAGGGCTTGCCCACCGCTGCGGGCACATGTGCACTTCAGTGTGCATTTCACTGTACGGATGGGTTAAATGTGGAGGACAAATTTCATTGTGTGTAACCCAGAAGACAAAATAGATTCTTTTTTAAGGATGTATAATAGTTTTATAATGTTTTTGATCTACAACTGCATAATACTAAAAAACTTAATAATAATTGTAATAACAGTTTTTCTTTTGTAACAGGAGAGAGCACTGAAGAATGTGACACTCCCCCATACACTGAAAATGCTGTTATCATTTTATTAGAGACGCGCAAAGCAAAATATCAATGTCGGCACAATTTTAAAATGATGGGGAACGCCGAAATTTCCTGCACAAATTTACAGTGGGAGGCTCCACCAACATGTACTAGTAAGTAAATGCTGTGAATAATTAAAAACAAACACAATATATATTTATTTTTATTCATATTTCATATTGTTATCTTATGTGAAAAGTTTGTGAAAACTTAACTCACAGTGTGAAGAGATTTGGAATACCGTGGACAGGTTTCCAGTTTACTTCAGGGAAAATGCACGCACACAACACATTCACACACATGAGGTAAAGTCTTTGTATCTAGCTTATATACATCTTTGGACTGTGGAAGGTAAATACAGTTCCTTGAGTATACCCACATACAATGGCGGAATGTCACAGTTCCACACAGGAAGGGTTTTGTCTGCTCTACCATGCGACCTAGGGATATTCCTTATATTTCACATCTAAATTTAGATTTAAACATTTTTTTCTTGAAATTTGTTTGTCTTGAATTGTTCTATACATCAAAATAAAAAAAAAAAAATAGTGTATTTCTTGTATGTGTTATTTGTTTGATAACTAAACCATTTTTGTTTTTGATATTCTAACATCTCAAACATTTTAGTTTAATTATGAGATGATTTTTCCACAGCATTTTCAAAAATGTGTTACTATTAAAGAAATAATAACTTGTGTGTTTCAGCCAACTGTCATCTACCACCATACATTGAAAATGCTGTCATCACCTCCTACATTAATTTCCAGTCAGCAACATATAAATGTCGAGACCAGTTTAAAATTCAAGGGGACCCCACAATTACATGTATTGACTATGAATGGGAAAAATCACCAAAATGTGTCTGTGAGTAATAATTATTGTCATGTAATCTGTATCAACCAGAGGTGCAAATAGCTGTGATAAATAAAAGCTCCTTTAAACTATTAGTATAATAATAATAATGATAATAATAAATTGAACACACATGTACATATTTATAATATATATATATATATATATATATATATATATATATATATATATATATATATATATATATATATATATATATATATATATATATAAATAAAATTATTTATTTAGTTATATTTGTTTCCTGTTTTATGCATTACACTTTATAAACTTTATAAACAGTTCTCTTCATGAAAGCCAATTCAAATATTTTGGATTAAATGACAAAGATTTCTTTTTGCTTTAGGCTGTGTGCCTCTAATTGTCCCTTCAAACATTAAACATTTAAACATTTTTAGCGTATGAATAACTGTATATATTTTTACAATATAATTTCACATCATATTTTGATTTATTTTTCAGAAGAACCTCCTCCTAAAGGACCTCAAGGAAGATCAGTGTTCATTATGTTTCCTTTGCATTTGTGCCTTAATTAATAAAAGTTTATTAATTACTGAGCTTAAAAACCCCAGACCTATTTGAAACAGAAACACAGTGAGATTGTTGACTATGCATGACACTGTATGTGTTTCAGTGTATTAAAATAAAGTCTTTAATGAAACCTTTATGGGTCTTCTGCTTTGAAACAGTTCACATTTGATTACAATAATACACCGGATTTCATTTTGTGTGTAAAGATAACAACTTAAATGAACTTGTAAACTTTAAAACAAAATGCAGGCTACTTGGTTTTATTAGTATTACAGAGTAAAAATCTCATTAACTTCCATGTGATTTTCTACTAGTCTTGCAGAAGGGGCACATCCAGGGGAGAATGTTTTGAGCACTGGGCAGATAAACCCAGGAATGGGTGCCAATCCATTTACTTGGCACACACTATATAGGGGCTATTAAGAGCAATACATTAAATTTGAATTAAAGCAACCTAGGATGATATAAAAAAAATGAAATTATTTAATACAGGTCTTAGAGACTACAAAATTTGAAATCCTTTAGAATTAAGAATAAAGGTTATTTTTATGATAATTTTAATATTTAATATCACCTTTTTCCTCTACAGTACAACATTGTAATTATTTTGCTAAAGCTTATTTTAGCAATTCTGTTTTTTACACCAATGTTTGTTTTTGGATGCAAATATATTCAAGCTGTTTGGATTGGGGACAAACAGGATATTAAAAAATACATTTACAATGTTCTTTAAAGCATCTTTGAACAATTTGTAAAAATTCATACTGTATAAAGAACTTAATACCACGAGAATTGAAAACAATGATAATGTGTGTGGTCAATGGTGAATGACATATTTTGAATGTCCAAACTGACTGTTTCCTTACAGACCATGTCTTAGAATATATCCCATGTTCATGTTGTTTGCGTTTCTGAGTCTTTATTATGTTTGACTCAAATATCAAATGACTTCAAAAGTAATGATCAAATCACATATATAAGCTACAAAGCTCATTTATTACATAACTTTGTTCCAGCATATTTACAAAAATATTAGCACATTTTACCAAACACTAAGTGTACAATGTTTTTTCTGGAAATTGTTAGTCATCACTAAAAGTATGACCAGGATTTTTGTAAACAGCATTTAATCATTAACTGTTTCGTTGATTGCACAATCTGGCACCAGTCAGCTTTACAGAAAGTATTGGATAATACACACAAATCAATGCAAGGGTTTACATTGTGAAATACGACCTATAATAAAAGGTCTACTGTGAATATCAGTCAACTGAAATTACAGAAACAATGGAGCTGAGTTTTACTCTATTTTGCCTTTATTTCACTGTATATGCTTCAGCAAATGAAGGTAAGAAAAACATTTTACAGCCACAGATTTGTAGCCTTGATGTAAATGTGTATTAAACACCAGTAATGGAGGATATTTGTGTGGTTAATAAGGTTTGATTCAAAAATCAAATGATGCCATGTCTGATCTTTCAGCTTGCTCAGATTTGATTCCTGAAGTGAACAATGCAGATGTTTTTTCTGACACTTTAAAGCAGAGTTACACTAATGGAGACAAATTAACATACATTTGCCAACGAGGATATACAGGAAAAATCATTTTTGTTTGTGATGAGCAAAAATGGGTCAACACTCGCAATGCTAAATGTTTGCGTGAGTAATTTTTATATGTATTATACATGTTTTGATAAAGTGCAGTACATAAATTTCTTAAGCAGGAATTGAGGTACTTTTACAAATCGATTTTACTTTATAATTTACTTGCAATTATTTAAACTTGAGCCCTAATTTCAAATGTTAGTTAACATTTTAAATACAGACAAGTATTCAAATTGTAATGATAATGGCTGTTATTATAAGTGTCAGACAATGTAGAAAGAATCTTTATTATTTTTAAGTGCTGCACAGAAAATAACCTCAATCTGTAATCTACCAACATGGTTTAAAAGAACAATCATTACAAAGAACAAGGCGAGAAAGGGGAGCCGGTGACTGAGTGTCTATTTATAGAGGTATAACGAAAACATGCACAGACTAAAGATTGATATTAACATGGACAATTGCCCCATAACATTTTATAACATATTTTGGATCCAACGCCAGAACCAATTTATTTGTTTACATGAACATTATATTTAGTCATTAAGCAGGCGTTTTATCCAAAACAACTTACAAATGAGAGAAAAACACAAGTGAGTAGTTAACGAAAAACACTATAAAATTATTAAACTAGACAAGTGTTACTCGATCCCGCCTTTTTTCTTTGTTTTTATTCTGCTTTTAGTCAAAAAAGGAGATGAAATACCAGAGTTGATTTATAAACATGTATCAGATTTGTGGGGAGACACGGTGACATTTAGATATAGTTTCTATAGTCTCCCCTTGTCTGCATGGGTTTTCTCCAATTTCCTTCTACAGTGCAAAAACTCTAAATGTTCCCTATCTAAAAGCACTCTGATATAGTGTCTGCGTGAGTAAGTGTGTACTCAGCGATGGATTGGGACCCGTCACATGTATATGCCCAGCACCCCATGGGTATGGGGAACTCCCCTGCAAACATAGTATAGGATTAAGTGAAAGATAATGAGATGAATGTATCTGATCTGTTCTTTTCTGTATGATACATTTATTTAGTGTTATCATTAAAGTTCTGTTTTACAATTTGCACAGGTCGACGCTGTGGGCGCCCTGCTGACATACCTAATGGGTTTTTTGAGATAACAAATGGTACAGAGTTTGTTTATGCAACCACAATTGAATACAAGTGCAATACCGGGTTAGTGCAAAGAAGTATAAATTTGAATTCACACATATTTAAAAGCTGTTTTATTTTATTGCTATGACACAAATGTTTTTTTTTAGGTACAGGATGATGAGTCTTGTTAGCAACAGGACATGTTTGGTTGGGGGCTGGAACAACCACTTGCCAGTGTGTGAAGGTACCACTTGATTTAGCAGTTGATTTATTTATTTAACTAAAACATTATGTATGTGTGTGGGGGTGGGATAAATACAACAGTGGCCAGGAAAGATGAATAAATTATTAAATAATGTTTAAATTGCTTTATCATGGGGATAACGATTAGGAACAGGTCTTAAATGCATTGTCAGTCTATTGCAGGACAGATAAAAACACATTCCATAAGCATTAACACCTTTAGTTGACTGTTAGAAAAATATAAGACAATCTTTTTTTCCCCAGTTGTAGCATTTCAATCATCTGCCCAGGTATTTGGACAATTGTATGCTCTCATCTTTGTTGGGACAAATATTTGTATTTGCCTTAAATATTTTTTTTTTAATAATATTCATTCATTATCTTCCACTTTATCCTCTATTAGGGTCGCGGTGGGGTTCCCCATGCCCATCCAGGGGAGAACGTTTCGGGCGCTGGGCAGATACACCCAGGACAGGGTGCCAACCTATCGCTGGGCAAACACTCACTTGCACAAACACACTCTACATGGGGCAATTTGGAAAATTCAATTGACCTTGATCCATGTTTTTGGACTGTGGGAGGAAACCGGAGAACCCGGAGGAAACCCACACGGACACGGGGAGAACATGGAAACTCCAACCACATGGGGATTGTAACCGGGTATCCCTAGCGCTGAAAGGTGAACGTGCTAACCACTAAGCCACCGTGCCGCCCTTTTTCAATAATATTAAATACCAAAATAAAAAAAAGAGTTAAATGTTAAAGCATTGTTTTTTTGTTTTTTTTTAGAAATAGTATGCCAACCCCCTAAAGTTAAAGGTTACCTGACAGTGGAAGGACTTAGCGATTATTATAAGCCACTTAGGGCTGGAACTAAGTTGAAATTCACATGCAATAGCCCAGGAACCAGACTAGAGGGACCAGGAGAAATCACATGTACAGAAAATGGAGAATGGAGCAACTCATTTCCCAGATGTGAAGGTAAGACCCCTGAAGCTGATGACTAAGTTATAATGCAGGAATATGTAAATAGTTAATAGAATTAGTCGTTATAGGTTATAGACACAATGTTTAAGCTTAGTTGTTATTAAAAATAAAACAATTCTGCATGACAAGACTATCTGGACTGTTTTTAATCTGAGTTAGATGACACAGTGACATAAAAAATTACCTTGTAGCAAGAAGATCATGAATTCATCATCATAGGTGACTTTAGCCAATTCTGTTTGAAGTTTGCATGTTCTCCATGTGCATAAGCCTTTTCTTCACTGTTTAAAGACATGTACGGAAGTTTTTAATGCATTGCAGCATATGCATACTTCATTACACTCATCAAGCACTGGTTACCACATTTGTGCACAGTTAATATCATTTCTAAAGCTCACTCCAAGTTCTCCTACCCACATACATTTCTGTACATAGAACTGCCTGGTACCAACAAACATGTGGCAATCAAATTTACTAGCTGCTTCTTACAAACTATATCAATCACTTTTTAGGTAGTAATATTTAAGGTTAGGAAAAGTTCAGGTTAATAGTAGCTTTCTTGATGGTTTGTTCTCCATGTCCAGAATGAATGTCAGGTAGTCTGTATTTGTTGACACTGCTTTCCTTTTACAACCTTTTAAAATGATCAAAACAGAAATAACTTGTGAGCTTGAAGAGGTTCACAATGGGGTGGCTGTTAGTGGACGTCCAGAAAACAGTAAAACGGTGAAGTACGGACACAAATTACAGTTCTATTGCCTTCAGCCCCGGATGGCACTGAGAGGAGACAGGGAAGTCACCTGCTCAGGTGGAGGCCAATGGAGCAGTTCTTATCCAATATGTGAAGGTATAATGCTCTACCTCTTTTCAACCATGCTGTCTTGAATACATGTTCATTAGAACAGACGTTTCTATAACATTTTTACTATGATAAGTGGCCCAGTGTTAATCTAATGTGCTTCAGTAAAATGCTACATTTTGGTTTTACGAGCCCCCAATATTTACCTACTGATAAATTTCAACTAATATAACACATTAGTGCCCCCTTTGTTGGGTTCATACCATATGCATGACTTCTTTTTCATATTCTTAACTATATATTTCAATTAAATTAATGCTCTTTACAGACTTTAAGTAAAGTGTAATTATCTTGTTTTAAGCAAGAATAGTGAAACATCCAAAGAATCAAAAGTTTAAATTAATTCATATTATAATGCATTATGTAACTGTTATTAAGCCTTATGATAAATTGTTAAAACAATTTATGACTATAATTATGAACATCTATATACATTAACAAAAGCTTATAACAAATGTTATAAAGTGTTATGAATACTTCATAAATGCACTTCTAATGCATTACAAATCCCAGATGTAAAGAAAGTGTTACGAAAATTTTCACTGTGATCCTGTGTTAGCTACAAAGAAAATATTTTAAAACTGAAATAAAAATGTTCTCATGGGTTCAGCTTTAGTTAGTATAAAACTTCAAACTTTATTAAATAAAACAATTAAGAGAGATGCTGTATAACTACATGTTCATGTACTGTCACCCTTTCCAAAGAGGTTACCTGCAAGCTTACGCAACAAAGAAATGTTGAAATTGTAAAAGGAAACCCAGGAGTTGTTCCACCCTACAGCCCTGGCCATAAATTAGAATTCCGGTGTAAGAACTTAAACTTAGTAATGATAGGAAAGCCAACAACCACATGCAGACACGATGGAAAGTGGAGTAATCCTTACCCTATCTGTGCAGGTAAAAGAAATACAGAAAATCCTTTATTCCGCTTGTATTAAATTTTAACTTTGGAACAAAACAAATGAGACCATCTTGTCTTGTTTTGTGTATTAACAGAGTCGGGTTCTTGTGGGCCTCCCCCATCATTTGAATTTGCATTTTTAAGATCTGTGCAAAAACCTTACTACCGTTCTGGTGAAATAATTGCTTACAGTTGTTCTGAGTACTATACTGAAAACAATAACAACATTCTGGGTTGCAACAGAGGAACGTGGACTGGACACGTCAAATGTTTCAGTAAGTACAGTGGCGATAATGAGTTATAAAGATCATTTAGTATAATAATCAGAATACCTTATTAATGCCTGGTGTAAAATTGCTAAATTATCCTTAATGAAGTAATGTACATTATGTACAGAAGTCTTAATTATAAACCAAGGGCGGCACAGTGGCTTAGTGTTTAGCACATTCACCTCTCAGCACTAGGGATTCCCAGTTCGATTCCCCAACTGGGTGGAGTTTCTATGTTCTCCCCGTGTCCGTGTAGGTTTCCTCTGGGTTCTCCGGTTTCCTCCCACAGTTTAAAAACATGGATCAAGTCAATTGAGTTCTCCAAATTGCCCCATATAGAGTGTGTTTGTGTCAGTGTGTGCCCAGCGATGGATTGGCATCCTGCCCTGGGTGTATCTGCCCAACGCCCGAGATGTTTTTCCCTGGATGGGCATGGGGAACCCCACCGCGACCCTAATATAGGATAAAGCGGAAGATAATGGATGGATGGATGGAATTATAAACCATACAAATAGCTCTGTATGAATATCTTTATTAATTGAATCTTATTTAATTATCTGAAAATAAATCATAAATCTGTATGATCAGATATCTATACTAAGAAAATAAATATCAAGTAAAGATTCATTGTACTGTATGTTGTAATCTGTTTCAGAACCCTGCATCCTGAGCATAGAACAGATGAATGCCAATAACATACAATCATATATCATGTACTTACGTCATGGACAGTATGCAGCATTTGTGTGTCAGTATGGACGATATCCGAGATATATGGACTTTTATCCGCAGTGTAATGATGGAGTGATGAATCTGCCTGTCTGCGATTGAAACAGCACATACACTACCAACAGCAACAATACCAATATACATTCATACAGTCCAATGATGATAAAGCAACTTTCAAACACAATTACAATTATTCAATTTTGACACGAGGACAATATCAAATAGGATACATTAACATTTGTTAAAATACATTTCAGCATCTATATTCTGTATTGCTACTTTTTGTATATTTTATCTTACAAATCTATATATTTGGGGTAATTTAAAATGTACTATTTAACTGTAAACATCACTAAATGTGTCGTGTTCTGATTCTTAAAGTTTTGACCAGAAGGTTCTTAATTTAAATCACTGTTCTACTATTCAAAGTCAAAACCAAACTATTACTATTCAAGTGCTGCATCGTGTCAACTTGCATCAATGCAACATATATAATCACAATTAAACTGCAACAGAATCAGACCTTGCTGTTTAATTGCGATCCATATAGGGTGGGGGGGGGGGGTGGGCAGATAGACCCAGGACAGGGCGCCAATTTATCACTGGGCACACACACGCACTCTATATGGGGCAATTTGGAGAATTCAATTGACTCTGATCCATGTCTTTGGACTGTGGGAGGAAACCGGAGAACCCGGAGGAAACCCACGCGAGAACATGGAAACGCCACCAGGATTGGGATTCTAACCAGGAATCCCTAGCACTGAGAGGTGAACGTTGCTAACCACCAAGCCACCCAATACTAAACTTTGTTTTCATTTATTTAAAATAAACAACTAAGTCACTTTACTCAGAAACACCTTTGTTTCTCTACATACTTTTGTCAGTCCTCTTTATAGTTCGTAATGATCAAGACCCCCAAATATATATATTTATGTGTTATACATCACTAATTTTTGATTACACTCATTATATACAACTGTAAGCAAAAAGGTAATCGTTACAAAGATACAGTGATTTAGTGGTTAGCATGTTCACCTCTGGAGATTCAGATGGAGATCCACCGATCTTGGTGGAGATTCCATGTTCTCCCCCATGTCTGCGTGGGATTCCTCTGGCTTATCTTGTTTATTTCAAAGTGGATTCAAGGTACATTGGCAACTCTAAATTGCTCCTATATAGTGTGTGCGCCCACATTGTGTCCAGTGCCCGAAACATTCTCTCCTTGATGGGGAACCCCCCCTCCCATGTGTTCAATACACACTTTGTTGTGATTGTATATGTGAGTTATGTAGTATGTACATTATTCATTTATGAAAAGAAAGGATGCAGTTTACATAACTACAGCTAGGACATTTATTGAAAATTAAGTTTATTTTTACATTTCCAAGCTGCCACTGTTCCGACAAATTCAAAGCCATTTAAAATACAAAGTGAAAAATAAAAAAGCATGTCAGAATATACATTCATTAAGCGAAAGAATACAAACAGTCCAGTCAAAAAAACAACAAACACAAAATAACAGAACACATGTACAACAATATGGTGTGCTTATGGCCTCAGACCAAGCGTGCTGACCAGCATCTGAATGCTGCCTAAAGGATCCACAAGATTCTTCATTTTTCCCTTCTGAAGAACCCAATCTGGAGAAAACCTATAAAGATATGCATTTTAGCAATTACTTAAAAAGTTTTAACAAAATAAGTCAGACACAAAGCTTAAACACCTCATAATTTATACAATCAATTTTTCATCTTCGTTCCTTTCTGACTTAACAGTCATTACATTTACACTTCAGACACACACACACACACACACTTTTGGCCTTTAGTTTACAAGAGTAATACAAGGAGGTTTATTAGAACAGAATTAGGGATCTTTTTTGGAAATAATCACGATTAAAAACATAATTCATTTTTCGTTTGATTGTAGTTACCTCAATATTGTCAGGTGCTACAATAATGAAAAATGTTTTAAGTCAGTAGATGGAACTTTAGAGCAAGTGGTGCAACTCGTAGGGAACAAAAATAAAGATCCAGTTGCAGCACACTTGTCTGTTTACTTTGTCCTCACAGAAAAACTGAGTTCTCACAAACAGATTCACCAATATGTACTTAGTTTTACAAAACTTTTTATTTTGAGTTTAAAAAATTAGTTTAAAATTTAGTTTAATATTTTGGAATATTTTGTGTTAATATTTCAGCAAAAGCCCTGTGTTTTCCTTTAGCAATAGCAAAATGTTATTTTGTGTCTACAATTTACATTACATAACGATCATAAGACCTCAATTGTTCCAGTGATTTTTCCACTTTGTTGGTACACTTTATTATTGCATAATAATTGTGATTTCTTAGACGATAATCATATCATAAAAATCTAATCGTCTCATCCCTATTGTAAACACAAAATCAAACACTGTACAGCTCTTTTGTTGTTAAAGACTTAATAGTTACAGACTTGATATAGAATCTATAATTATCAGAACTGAGGGTTTGTAATTGTGAAAATCTAAGTCAATAAATGGGTTTCACCCAAAAATGTAAAACTTGAAAAAGTGGCACAGACAATAAAAGATAAATAGTGTAAATTAATCGTTTTATTCCCTGTACATTCTATCCATTTATTATTGATTCATTACCCTTTCTTTTTTCGCTAAAACACACATTTATACATGATCTGTACATTCATTTTGTCCACACGGTTTTTCCCGCCACTATTAGTTCAGCTTGCTATTTGGGGATACAGGTTGGAACACTGCAAAATTGCTTTAAGACCATGTACTTAAAGCACATAATAAACTAAACTTGAACTTGGCACTAAAAAAGTATTTGTTGAATCCCACATTTATTGAGGTTTGGTTCACCTACAGCTAAAACTGAATTTTAATTCATGACAGAACCTGCTTTAATATTTTCACATACCTGACTGCTGATTTGGATTTTCGTGGTGTGGCTTGAGGAAGGAAGCTTCCATTTAGAGAGACATTCATCTTCTCTTTAACTTTGGTTCTTTTTGAATCCATTTTATATTTTTGAAGTGTCAATTGATAGATCCTGTTAATGCGGTCAGTTGCCTTTGGGATCATTTTTACACCCTAAATTAATAAACAGAGTATTAGAAAATGAAATGAAAAGAGTTGCAATGTAAATACACTTACAATAAATATGAATGTTCACATCTCTGATGGTTACCCACTAAACATGAGATCCTGCTAAATCAATAACTCACCAAAGCTCTGCTTTGATCCTGAACCAAAATGACCAGAAGGAAACAGGCCTTAGTGAAGATGCTTCCCCCTTTATCAGCAACTTTATCTCCCGCTTTCTCCCGATACATCTGGAGCAGATCCAGCAGCGTCTCCACAGAGTCTTTAACTTGATATACAGCATCGATTGTTTTATTGTACTGTCACACAAAAGACAAAAACCCTCAAGGAATGAATAATCATATTGTCTACATCACAATTTACTAAAACATTAAGAAAAGCCTCCCCTCCTGTATCTAAGAAAAGCTGAGCTTCCACCCCAGTAAACACATGGTACACAAATAAAGGTACAAATATGAACACCATAGAGCACTAAGTGTACTCCATTTAAACCAATGTTTTTATAATCTAAACACAGACATCATGTAGATGTTCATGTTGATTATATGCATTATATAGATGCTTTAAAATCAATATACCAAATTTAATAATATAACCTGGTTGGGGCACCCAGGATGGGAACAGCTGCATTAGGAGGTAACCCTATTACATTCAAGCAACTGGTAGTTAGAGACAAAAGGACCTACACTTGGTAAACAAAGGAAACCAATCCAATGACATACTTTAGACAGATTGAGAAGAACTTGGATGGTCAAGCTGATGATCTCCATTGAGGGTACACTTCGGTTACAGCTTCGAATAAGCGTGAAGAGCGTCAGGGTCACACCGCTGTTCACCAGTCTCACACAACACTCAGGAGAAAGTCTGGTTGCAGTTTCTTAAAATCATAGAAAAGTAATGTTACAGGATGCTCTGATTTAATTACAAAAATGCAAACAAATTGAAAACAGGACTAAAGATTGTTTCAGTTCATTGCCATATCAGCAACATAATGGCTATATTATTATACTTTATACTTACCCAAGTGCTGCAGTGCCAACAGAATGTGGGCATAATTCTGATATCCTAGCAGGTAACTCAGAGCCATAGTTGTCTTATTACACAACTTGTCTTCCTCTTTGACTTCTTGGTTAATTTTCCTCAATTTATGTCTGATCAACACAACTTTTTTTGTATCACAGAGTTTGCGTGACCGATGACCTCGCCAAAGAGCCTGCACATAAATAGAATTTGATCAGAGCTGGAATTTTATCTTACCTGTGATGTTTTGGTATTCAAGAAAGATCACTTTTTTTTTCTTTTTTTTTTATTTTAAAAAGGTATTTGCAGTAATTGCAGTTGATTAATATTTTCTATTAATTTCTAAAATTATATGTTTTACCTCGTCTCCATTTCATACAAGACTCAATAATAATTTAAAATGATAACGAATTTAGTAATAACTAAAAAGGCTCTTTAAAAACAAACAAAACAGGCTAAACCAAACATCTGTAAACATTGTGAATATTAAAATAGTTATAATAACAGGAGTGTAAATGCATGATGTATGGACAAAAGACTTTTGATGACAGCATCTTGTCTTTTGGGAAACAGCACTCCACATTATACAGAACAACATGGTTTATACCTGAAATTTAATGAGAGCATTCCTGTGTCTCTCTTTTCTGCGCTCCATGAGGAATCTCCTGGCGACATGCTGGATAAGAACGGCAGCTTGATTACGACGCTTTAACCAAGCTCTTACTGCTCTCTGTACTGTGATGATCTTCTGTCTTTCTTCCAGATATTGCTTTCTCACAAGCTTGGCTCGGAACTGTTGCTATTAAAAAATACAAATAAAAAAAGATAGGATGGTGAATTACATGTAGCTTACAATATATCATAGAATCAGTCCCACCACTTTTTTTTTTTTTTTTTTTTTGGGGGGGGGGGGGGGGGTGTCTTAAATATACTGAATGTTTATGCAGTTTGGACAGAATTAGTAAGATCAATCTATTATTAATCAATCAATGGTGCAGTATTTGGCACCACGGTGATGTTGAAGCACCAGAATGCTGTTCTTTGTTGGTCAGGACCATCATAGAACAGATATCATTTGGGCAGTGGATTGTTGATCACCTCTGCAGTGACACTGATGCTGTGACAGGGTTTTAGTGGAGCAGTGCTGCTGAAGTCTCATTTAAACACCTGTTACACTGCTGGGATAGGAATAATGTAACAACCAAATAATACCTGCTTTGTGTTGCTACAGAGTTAAGGGGATGTACACAGCATGTACCGTAGTCCACAACGAGATGGACTACAGTCCGTGAATGTACTGTAAGTGGAACTAAGAACATGGACAATAAGTGAAGCAAAAAGGGGGTGTCAAATTTGACCTGCTACGAATAAACATGTATGAATAAACATTTACACACACATACACAACATGGAACACACTGTGGTAGGTTGTAAAATTGTGGCATATAAAGCTCAGTTTGGTCTCCTGGTTTTTACACACTGCAATCATTCAAAAACACATTTTTTTATTGAATACAATTTGCGAAGCATGTGAATTATTTTAACTGTATTTAGACACAGCTGCACTGGGAATGATGAATACCTGAATATAAATGATGGAAGCAATCTGCTTCTTGGCTGCTGTCAGGGTCCAGTGAGCTTTTAGAGCCCTCTGGATCTTCACTGCACACAGGTGATGGTAAGCAATGGCAGCAAAACGAAGTCGTCTGGTAGCACTGGCTGCTTCCTTAAGCTGAACATTACAAATAGTTTATAGAAACAGGAATTATTTTTTTAGGAAAACCAAATAAACTCGTATTAGGCTTTACAATACGGCATTAAAATGTTGATATTGTTTGTGCAATTAAATAGGTGACATTGTTGATAATCTATACTTATCTAAGCACTGAAGTCTGATCTTTTTCAGTTAAATTCTTGGCAACCAATTGAAACTGATCTAATAGAGTAACTAACTAAAGAAAACTTCTCTATTAGATTAATAAAAACTTTTTTTTTAATACATATTATTTCAATAAATACAAGTGGATCAGATTTGAAAAAAAGCTCAGAATATGCAGCTGTTGTAATCAACTGGTTGGAAAAGGAATAGACAAAATTAAAAACTTAAATCAAAATGTAAAAGTCACGTACCCGTTGCCTGGTGATCCATCCACGACAGAAAGCCTGTATGGTGACAGCAGCAGAATTGTATCTCTTCTGGAGTTCTTGCTCAGTTCGAGCACGCTGCAGAGCTCTAAAGCGCCGCTGAAGAAGGATGGCTGAAGCTCTCTGCAGCTTAAAGCTGCGTCTCTGGCTGTGGGCTCGGAACGCAGACTGTATCATTACTGCTGCACTTTGTTCCTGCAAAAAAATTAAGTTTTATAAAGGTAGATTTAATTTTTTTTATAATACAAAGTTCCAATCCCAGAATGGACAACTGAAGGAGTGCAAAAAAAATAAAAAATAAATAAATAAATAAATTGGTTAGTTGATGGTCATTTATTCAGTCAGGATTAAATATACTTTAATGTAGGTGAACGACACATGGTTGAGATCTCTACTGTATTATCAGCTCAGTCTTCGGTTCAAATTCATAAGAGTTTATTTGTTTAACAACCTGATGTCTGTCAAAGTGAATGTCAGGCAAGTTAATGCCTTGTTGTCAGGAACAAGATGCTTTTCATATAAAGTCTGCTTCTCCTTCCTGTGTCTCTATGGGTTAACAAATTCCAGAAGTGCATGCCAAGTTGGAGATACCAAGAAAAAAAAAAAAAAAAAAAAAAAAAAAAAAAAAAGTATGATTACCACTCGTAACCAGTCTTTAAGCTGTACAAGTATTAAACTATAGGCTCAGGTTTTAAAAAGAAATGAGGTAGAAGCCCACATACATTCTGCAAAACACAAAATTGCAATTAAAAAAAGAGGAAAGAAAGACCATTAATAATGGTCCTAACAGGCAAAGTTTGATATACTGCCTGGCCAAAAAAAAAAGGTCACACAGTGTAATATTTAGTTAGACCGGTTTTAAATTTCTTATATCACACATATAATGTGGCATTTTTTCCACAATCTTCAGCAACGACACGTTTATTTCTGTACAGAGCTGCAAACATTTTCCCTTAGGATTTTGTACTGATGATGGAGATGTGGACCACAATTTCTTCTCCAGCATATCCAAAAGATTCTCAATGGGGTTCAGGTCTGATCCACGTGTCCGGGAGTTATCATTTTCACAATGAGGCAGCAGAATCTTTGAATTGTCATTGAAACATTCCTTAGAACGTTCTTAGAACACATAATGTTGCTAAACCCAAACCTGACCAACTGCAGCAACCCCAAATCAGAGAGATTACCTTTAATTAGTATCTATAGATAGTAAAAAAAAAAAAAAGTTTGTAAATGTAATCTGTATAATTTGATGATGTAATAATTTGAAATATAAAAAGATGTTTACAAAGAGAAAGTGTTAAAAAAGTTGCCAAGTAGGACAAAGCTGAAAAAAAAACAACTTTTTACAGAAGAGTAAATGCTTAGTTATAAAAAACACATCATGACAAATATTTAACCACTTGGCTGAACAAATCACTGCATAAATGTTTAACTGTCCTCAGCTTGTCAAGGTCTGTTTGATGTAAAATTCCAAAGCAAACTGAACCCACAGCACTCAAAATCAAACAAGCAGTAAAGGACACAGATTCTAAAACCTTTTTTGCAACATTATGTAACACAAAATCTTACACAGACCTTATTTACTCCTCAACATTGCTGGTGCTCACTATTGTCCTGTTTGGATCTGACCTTAATTACCATCCTGTGAGATCTGATCACAAGTGGACAGTAAGAAATACAGACACAATGCGATAAAACACCATTAAATATAGCACTTTTTTATAGTTGAGTCCACAGATCCGTCAACATTCTCAAGTACCACTTAAAAGAGCAGGACTCAACATTGTATCTGGTTATTGTTTTCCAGTAGTCATGGAACTTATAAAATGTAACAGCATCCTCTGCAGTTAGAGTGCAAAAACAACATCCAAAAATGCTCAGCAAAAGCTGCACTCAGGTTAAAATGCTTGTGAATTGTGTCATGTAGGAAGTGCAACATTCTCATGTACTGATTTTCATCAAGGACTATTTTTTTTTTTTTTAATGCAGTTTTATGCAGTGTGATCTTCCAGAACACAGCTGTGATCTTGCACTCCCAGCACTGACAAACTACAAATCTGCCAAGGGTGATAAGAACCTTTCATCATTTCAGCTGTGTACAATAAAACATTGGATCTCACTACTATAATCTACTATATAAACTACTATAATCCCTGAAGTAACAATAGTTGCCACAGCCTTCAGTATTCCTCATAAACAGCAATTTCTACACCCTCTAGAATTATCCAGGCAATGGCTGCCACAAATACAACAATCTCTGCAATGTTTTGTTCAATGACTTGCCTCATCATTATTTCACCAACTCTTTAATTCTTGCAAACTTAGGTTGTTATTACCAATAAAGTATTGTATAAGGAAGATTTAAAAAAATGTAGCATATAAAGCTGCCAAGAACCAACTCATGACCTCAAAACTACACTTGCAAGAACCACAGCATCTCCCCCAGGCTTCATCCTAAATGCAGAACATATTTACCTTCAGAGCAGTTCTCCTGACTCGAGAACCTCTCCACCAGGCCTGAATCACAACAGCAGACTTTTGGCTCATCAGAAACTTGCGGCGCTGTTCCCTGGCCAGCAGAGTTTCCCTCCATCGATTCTGTATAAGATGGACACTGCGCTTCACAGTTAGAAACCTGAGAGGTAACAAATAAATTAATTAAAAAAGTATAAAGTATAACAATGCAAAATGGTTTTAACTCACAATAATATTAAGGTTGTGACATGTTACCTTAATCTCTGACGTCTCACTTGCATGCACCTGTGAACAGTTGCGATGGCGGCCTGTTTCGAGATGTAAATATGTCGAACTCGACGTCCCCTGAACCACGCTTGGATTTTTACTGCTGCCTGAGTTTGCAAGGTGTGTTTTCTTGATCGGTAGGCGCGAAGCTGTCTCTGTGATCAAACCCGTACATGCGTTTTTTATTCAAATTGTTTTTACAAAATAATGAAATTATAAATACATTGGAATGGTTTAAGTATGAGATGTAGAATAAGATTTTACTTGGATCAGAATTGCAGACGTTTTCAGTTTAAGGAAGTGTGCACGTTCTCTTCTGCACAACCGTCCAGATCTAAAATGCTTCTGTATCAAACATGCTGTGTTTCTCAGCTGCTGAAATTTGTGTCGCTCCAAATGTCCACGATAAAAGGCCTGTGAAAGTAATGAAACTAATTATTTTATAGATTAAATTTTATTATAAATTTATGCGACTGGCACTACCAGCATACTGATGGTACACAATACACAAGAGCTTCAATAATTTACCCATCAGCAAACCCCAGAGACCCTTAAGACTATGCATCTACTGGGAGATGTAGACCCCACACAAACAAAACAACCAAAAAAATAAGTAAATAAATAAAAACAAAGAACTGTGTTCAGTACACTAAGCACTGCACCACTATTCAAGCCTGTAAGGTTATATATATATATATATATATATATATATATATATATATATATATATATATATATATATATATATATATATATATATATATATATATATATATATATATAGGCGGCACGGTGGCTTAGTGGTTAGCACGTTCGCCTCTCAGCGCTAGGGATTCCCGGTTCGAATCCTCATCTGGGTGGAGTTTCCATGTTCTCCCCGTGTCCACGTGGGTTTCCTCCGGGTTCTCCGGTTTCCTCCCACAGTCCAAAAACATGGATCAAGTTAATTGAGTTCTCTAAATTGCCCCATATAGAGTGTGTTTGAGTGTGTGAGTGTGTACCCAGCGATGGATTGGCGCCCTGTCCTGGGTGTGTCTGCCCAGCGCCCGAGACGTTCTCCCCTGGATGGGCATGGGGAACCCCACCGCGACCCTAATAGAGGATAAAGCGGGAGACAATGAATGAATATATATATATATATATATATATATATATATATATATATATATATATATATATATATATATATATATATATATATATATATATATATATATATATATATTCATTCATTATCTTCCGCTTTATCCTCTATTAGGGTCGCGGTGGGGTTCCCCATGCCCATCCAGGGGAGAACGTCTCGGGCGCTGGGCAGATAGACCCAGGACAGGGCGCCAATCCATCGCTGGGCACACACTCACTCACACATACACACTCTATATGGGGCAATTTTTAGAATTCAATTGACTTGATCCATGTTTTTGGACTGTGGGAGGAAACCGGAGAACCCGAAGGAAACCCACGCAGACATGGGGAGAACATGGAAACTCCACCCAGATGGGGATTCAAACCGGAAATCGCTGAGAGGCGAATGTGCTAACCACTAAGCCACCGTGCCACCATATATATATATATTGTAAAAAGATTTTTTTTGTTAAAATGCGTTTTTAAAAAAATTAATAAATTCAGCCATTTGTATGGTTACCATTTTCATACTATAATACAACTCTGTAGCATGGAGCACTGTGGGTAGTGTTTTGTATTTTTTCTTACAGTGAAAGGGGGCCAGAGTTATTTTATTTATTTTTTTGGTATGAAAGCCAAGGTTATTTCTGTGGTTTGTTTGCATGTTCTTCCCCCACCTGTATATGTTTCCTTTTGGAACCTTCAATGTCCAAAAACATACCAGTATGTGAATTGGAGATACTAAACTGCCCAAGTGTGAATCTCTGTGTAAAGACCTCACAATGTGACCTCCCTCCCTCCCTCCCTCTTTCCCCACTGTGTTTGTAGATGTTAATCATCTATACATCACAGAGAAACAACAAACATCAGTTTTTCATTATACAAAGTTGAACTCAGTTAAGCTTACTCATAGGCAGTTTTTTTTAACATATCTGACAGACCAACCTGAATAATGATTGCACTGGATCTCATCTTTTGGAATTGCCGTTCCATAAGGAATCCGCTCATTCGAGCCTGAAGGATTCGAATGCTGTCTATTGTCTTAATGTACTGTTTCCGCTGAGCCACTGTAGCCATGTGACCCCTGAAGAAGCGCTGAATGGTGACTGCTGCAGCCCGATAGCTCAGATAACTTTTCCGGGCTCTGAGGGTCTTGTAATGACATTGAAGCCTGACTGCACACCAACGCAGCTTCAGGTAATGCCTACGTTGCACATGCATCAGCATCACAGACTGGATCTTGATAGCAGCTAGCGTTCTCCTCTGGTGCCGCTTCACCAGCATGAGCCGCACTGCTCGCTGCAGTGTCAGAGTTGCTCTTTGAACAGCTTTGAATTCATTCCGATGTTTTTGGACCAGTTTGCTTGACCTGTACCACTGCTGTATACAGACCACAGATTTCTGCATCTTGGAGAATTGTAACATACATAAATGTCTCCTGTAAGCGGACTGAATTGACACAGTAGCAGCTTTTGTCTTCAGAAAGCGACGCCTTTGAATGGCCATCTTTAAAAAGACCTGGATTTTTCTTGCAGCTCTCATTTTTTTGACAATGTCCCTGGCATGCTTGGCTCTGTAACTCTTTTGCAAGCACAGGGCTGCACCTTTTAAACGCTGGTAGCTCTCCCTTTGCTGATGGCCGACTTTCCAAACCCTAAATCTTTCCTGGAGAACATTCACAGCCCACAGTTGCTTCTTGAACATGGATCTCTGATGGTGCATCCTTACTGCTGACTGAATGATGGTTGCAGCTTGGTGCATCTTGGATACATGCAGGCGAACAGATTGGCCTCGAAAAGCTGCCTGAAGAACTAAAACTGCCCTGCGCATCTGCACATATTGACCTCTGGTCCTTTTAAATTCAATATAGGACCTGTAATATCTCTGGATGATGATGGCGGACAACCTCATAGCCTGGTACTTGGATACTTCCCGATGTTTTTTGAACACAGCCTGAATCAGCGTAGCTGCACGATGCTGGAGTATCAGATCTTTGCGGACTTTCCGACTTCTGAAATAGGACTGAAGCGTTACTGCAGCCTGACGCATCATTACAAACTGTTGTCTCTGTCTCCGAGCAGTAAGTGTGCAGCGGAATCGTTCCTGGATACAAATAGCTGCATATCTCATACAAAGAAACCGAGTCCGAGCACAATGAGCCCTGAAAGCCTTCTGAATGATAATGGAGGCTTGTTTTTGCCGATTCAAAGTCTGCCTGGACTTCATACCACGAAATGCTGCTTGTAAAAGGAGAATAGCCTCCTTCTTTTTGCTTAAGACCTCCATCTCACGTTTCATCATTCTATTGGCTACATGACGTCTCTGAAGGGTCTTGACTGCCCACAGTGTCTGACAATATTGTCTCTGACATAGGTACCTCCTGATATTAGCCTGTATGGTGAGAGCGGCTTTATTTTTGATTCTCATCTGCTGACGAATTTTCATACCTCTAAAATATGCCTGAATCACAGTTGTGGCATTACGTTTGGCAAGGAACTCCTGACGTGTTTGTCGTCCTACCAAAACTGAGCGAAATACCTGCTGAGTTAGTTTAACCGCTGCCATCAAGGCCAAGAACCGCTTCCTATCTTGGTGGGCTCGGTACATCCTTTGAATCACTGTAGCAGCCACTTGCATGGTGCTGATTTCTCGTCTCGTCCGATTTCCTCTAAAAGCAGCCTGAATGATTATGGCACTCTGCCGCATCCTCAAGTATCCTTCTCTTTCGGCTTTTGTCTTCAGATGCGACCTTAACTGTCGTTGGATCAGCACTGCAGCAAGTCTCATTGCCTGGAACTGCATCCTCACTTTGTACATTTTGTATGTTGCCTGGATCACTGTGGCAGCCTGATGTTGCTTCTGAAGTTCTCTCCTCACCCTCATGGCTCTATATGCAGCCTGCAGCGTGATGACTGCTGTTCTGATGGCACAGAACCTCACGCATTCTTGCACTGCTAATACTTTAGACCTGTATTTCCTTTGGATGAAAACAGCTGCTTGTCTGACTGCCTGGTATTTGCGGTGTTGTTTGTGGGCCCTGTAACTCCTTTGAATAACCTCTGCAGCTCTGTGCATCTCTTTGATCTGCTGTCTCACCTTCATGCCATGAAAAGCCCCCTGAATGCATAAAGCTGCCCTTTTTATCTGCAAGTAATGCATTTTAGCTTCTCTCTTCTTCTGGATGGCACGGAACCATCCCTGAATGATGGAAGCTGCCCGTTTTTGCCTGGCAAACTTCACCACTTGGGAATGTCCGCGGAAGTAAGTCTGAATCACTGTAGCGGCTCGGTGCTGTTTCTGAACATCCCGGCGAACCCTCATGCCTCTGAATGTGGACTGTATTTTCACTGTGGCAGCTTTTAAGTCTAGATAGGATGTCCGTGTGCGCTTGGTTGTGATATGAGCTCTGTAATGACGCTGGATGAGAGTGGCAGCACACTTGGCAGCAAGAAACAAGACACGCAGTTTATACATCCTGAAATAGGTTTGGATCACCGTTGCAGCTTCATGCTGCTTTTTTAGTTCTCTTTTTACGCTCCAACCTCGATATACAGCCTGAAGTCTTATTGTCGATTCCCTGAGCTGTATGTAGCACGCCCTCTGAGCTCGTCCTGCTGCGTATGCCCGGTACCGCTGCTGAATGATAATGGCAGCACATCTTTGAACAAGAAACCTTTGGCGGCATTTAAACCCTCTGCTGGCAGTTTGAATTACAGTGGCAGCTCTGTGTTTCCTGATCATATCCTGTCGTACTGCCATCCCACGATAAGCACTCTGAAGCATCACTGCTGCTGTCACCATGCATAGAAATTCAGACCGCTGTTCTCTTCCCGCTCTAAAAGCCCGGAATCGGGTCTGAATCATTAAAGCTGCATGTTTTACAGCCATGAATTTATCTTGAGCAACATTTCTGCGATAATATTTCTGAATCACTGTGGCAGCCTGATGAAGTTGCTCCATTCTCCGGCGCTGTGCTTTGCCTCGCCAGGTGGCTTGAATTTTAATGGCAGCATGTCGAAGATACTGGTATTCCCTTTGTAAGTCCTTACCAGCCCTTTTAGCCCTGTATCGCTGTTGTAGAAGGATGGCTGACCTTTTCAAAGTTAAGAAAGTCCTTCGAGCCACAAGTGATCTGTAAGCAGTTTGAATTTTAAGAGCAGCTCGACGTTGTTGGACAATTTCTCTGCGAACCTTCCATCCACGTAAAGCTGATTGAAGCTTTGTGGTTGCAGATTTGATGGTGCAATACCTTTGTTGCTCCACGTTTCTTAGCAGGCAGGCCCTGTACCACTGCTGAATAACAACCGCTGCTTGCATTATCTTACAAATCTTTTTTCGGTCAACAAAGGCCCTAAAAGCCCTCTGGATGATGATGGCAGAATGATTCTGCTTCTTCAAAGCTCGAAACTTCTGTCTCTGGCAGCTTGCTTTATACCATGCTTGAATGTACATGGCACTGGATCTCATAGTCTGATATTGCTTCTGACATTTATTCATTCTGTACCATGTCTGAATTTTAACAGCAGCATTACTCCACACAGCCATTTTTCTCAAGTGCCATTTTCTAAAGGCGGTCTGAAAGACATAACCGACACAAAAGATATGTCACACACGGCACTGTATTGGTCATCCAATTCATCCAAATATAATGAGCCAATCATTGTTGTGTATGAATTCACTTTAGAATCTTCACATTTAAAATTAAAGTGGGATAAAAGAGATCGCCGTGATTTTTATTGTGACATGATCGTTGGTAAAGTATACAGAAATGTGGAATAAAAGTAAGCCGGCTAACCAATCAGAAATGCTTATCAATGATTAAGCTTCTAAAATATTATAAAGTTTTAAAACATTAAGACATTAAGGGAAAGTACAAGTGCAAAATATAAATATAATAAAATTGTGCATGAACTAAAAGAAGATTTTTCTTTTTGGTTAAAAATACATGCAATTAATTATTACTTCATTAAGGACAAAAAAAACAAATAAATAAGTATCATACCTGAATTAAAACAGCTGCGTTGTTTTGTAAAGCAAACTGCTTTGCCTCTTTCAGCCTTCTCAACTCTGTACGAGCTACACAACGTCTCCAGAAGGCCTGAATGATGACTGCTGCACGGTTCCGTCTCTTCAGCCTCCTCTTTTGGATAAAGCAACGCACGAGCATCTGGATTTTCTCTGCAGCCTGATTCCTGACCTGTTCAGATATGTTGAATAAGACAAACATTGTTTCTATAGATCAAGACAGGCTGTAAGAACCCAGGCATTAGAAAGAGGATGAACATTGATCGTTACCCGATTAAGCTCCATGTCCTTCTGTAGTTTGTACCTTCTCCATGCACTCTGAATAACTCGCGCAGCTCTGGTCTCATTGCGCAGATCCAGTAGTCGGGCGCAAAGGAAGGACAGGTAGCTCATAACCACCTTCAAAATATGAAAAAGCAGGAGGTTATTTTGAGGTCATCATAAGTAGAAAGGCAAACAAATATGATTAGATTGTATAATAACAAAACTGTACAGAACAGAGATGTGACAGTAATAAAATACTAATGGAGGAATGATGATGGCAAAGTGAATATTACAAATCAGAGTAGCTGTGGTGAGGTGTTCATAGTGTTAATGTTGGATCCACTCTTACCATCACTATTAATTTATATACTGATATTACTAGTAATAATAGTAAGAGGAGCAGCAGTACTAAAACACAATGTGTGTATGTATATACACACACACATCTTCCAATTTATCCTGTACCAGGGTCGCAGGGGGGGGGGGGTTCCCCATGCCCATCCAGGGGAGAATGTTTTGGCGCTTTGCAGATACACCCAGGACAGCGTGCCAATCCATCACTGCCCACAAACTCACTCACACAGACACACTCTATGTGGGGAAATTTTGAGAATTCAATCTATGTATGTGATATATATATATATATATATATATATATATATATATATATACACACACACACACACACACACACACACACACACACATACATACGCTTTTAGACACATTTCATTTATTCTTGAGAAAAAATGAGATGCACCTTTTCATTTGGGATGGTGTTAGACATGTACTCTGAAGAGATCATGGCAGGAACACCTCCCAGAGAAGACACCGCTTTACTTGCCAGTTGAAAGTTTATTTTTTCATTCTCAAGAAGGACTTTAAAATTAACCTGTGGCATCTCCAAACCTGAGAATGAAATTACAGAATAAAACTAGTAAATTAAATAATCAAACAATACAACAATAACTAATAATAATAATAAATTTAAACAAATAATAAGTAGACACCATTATGCTCCAAGGAATCCAAGGAGCAGTCTGAGTCACTGACAGAGTTGTTCAGTTCCAGTTTTCCACGATGCCCACACTCAATGGTTTGGGTGGTCTCCTGTCTTATCTCTTCAGATTGCAGGTAACTTGGATGGTAGTGATGAATGAGATAACACAGAACTCTACCATCAGAGAAGGAGACAGTGAAGTTCTCAGCCTAAAAAAAAAAGAAATAAGTGTTTAATTACATTCTCTGGACAGTGATATATGCAAACTGGAGTGCCTGGAGACCCACAGAGGCATGGGGTGGGATGGACTTGCAGACATTACACAGAAAAGACCCTTGTTTGCCTCAACCAGTTAAGCACCTTGCCACCCAGTATTAAGAGTATTATTAGCATAATCAGTTTTAATAATAAATAGTAATAAATTCTGGGTCTGTGCTCTGGTGTACATACAACCCCCACTCACCACCCCCATGGCATCTTATATCATAAAAAGTTATAATCTCGAGTTTTATATATACGCACCTTTAACCCGTAGAATTCACATACAGCATTGACCCAGTCCATCAGCAGAGTAACCCTCTCACTGGGATGTTTAAATGTCATCTTTGCTTCTTTAATCTTCAAGAGTTTATCATCTCGTAAAGCAGCCAGCCTTTTATTTGTTCTCCACGTTCTCCTGAGAAAGCCGATTTCTTCTTTCAGCTGCTCCACATTGAGCAAAACCTCAACCTGAAACAAAAGGGGTTTAAATTTTTGGTACACATTAAGGATGGTGTCGCAACAATAAATAACAAAGTAAATCACTGAGGACAGTTAGACTATGATTTTACCAGCACATGATGTTACAGTGTGTATGTATATGTATATATATATATATATGTATATGTATATATATATATATACACACACACACACACACACACACACACATAGGCCTATAAAAGTATACATAGGCCTATAAAAGATTGGTATAATAATATAGCAAAGACTACAGAGCACATTAATCATCACTGAGATCTGTCTGTCTGTCTAGTTTGAAGCATCAGAGATTAATTACAAATCACGCACCACCAGGATATTTGTCAGACATTTTAAACACGAGTGCATTATCGTACAAATATTTTACCACCTTTAAACACATTTTTACAGGAGGAGCATGTATACATGTACATTCATTCATTCATTATCTTCCACTTTATCCTCTATTAGGGTCGCGGGGGGGGTTCCCCATGCCCATCCAGGGGAGAACGTTTCGGGCCCTGGGCAGATACACCCAGGACAGGGCACCAATCTATCGCTGGGCACACAAACACACTCCATATGGGGCAATTTGGAGGTATACATGTACATTCTGGCTAATTTATTGAAGTCGTATGGTGTTTTTTTTTTTTTTTTTTAATTAAGACAAAGTATATTTAGCCTATTTATTGTATGCCATGGGGGGGGGGGGGAATTCAGACTTATTACAGATTACTGTGTAAAGGGAGAAACGTGGACAAAAGGAGTGAAAATTACATTTTAACTTCACTGTCTTGATGCAACAGAGGAAACACAAATTCCTCTTAAACTATCTGGACTTTCTACAGAACAGTAAAAAAGACTTATAATAGTCGAATAATAGTAAATAAAAGTACCTGATAGGCAAAAATGATTTTCCACAGAAGGTTGAGGGTTTTCTCTCTGTGTCCATCTACGATGTCTTTGGCTTCAACTACAGATCCTGCAATGAAAACCTGTGGTTATTGGAGGCTGATTGTGAGCTCTCATTAAATAAATGAAGTAGTGAGAATTACTAGCACCGTGCTCATCTCTCAGATCCACTCCCTTCTCTTTGAGCACCTGCAGCGCAACGTTAACATTATGAACTTTCTGAAGACGACTGATAGCGGGCATGCGCAGCTTCACCGACAGAGACCAGTCCTGAGTGAAAATCTCCACGACACGCCTGCAAAATGTTCCACCAAAAATCACTTAAACAATGAACTCTGAATAAGAGCACGGAGCAAACAATAAAGTAAAACAGGACACATGGACAATAATCTAATGTATTACAGCCATCTGTTCAGTTAAGTTCAGTTCAACAGAGATTCAATTTGATGTAAAAATTCAAGCAAAATATAAACAAACTAAAAGCACGTAGTATATAAATAAATTGTATTATACAGTTTTAAAGGCAACTAGACCCTTCTCACTTCGGCTTTGTGATGACATTTAATGAGAACATTGTAAACTGAATTCATATATAAATTGCCCTTATTTGTGATTTTTTTGGGGAAAACTTAATTTAAAAAGAAACTAAAATTTTCTCCTGTATACAATAGTACTCATCACCAATCGACGCTATTACTGCTAGAACCACGTAGAGATGAAACATCTTGAGGCCAGTATATAAAACTCTTCAGGCTCCTAAAAAGTATATCAAATGTCATGGTATTTGACTTCACCCTATTTTCCAAAAACATAGTCCAACTGGTTCACTGAGCTCAAGAGACAAATTCCATCTGGTCCTTCAACCTAATCATGATGAAAATTCTCACGTCACATCTTTCATCACTGCTGGTGCTATCTTTCAGAAGCAATTGCTAGAACAAAATTTATAAATGAATAAATATAAACAAATCTAGGCATTGAAACAAGACTGCCGATAACCATGATGACATCATAACATGGCAGCCAGTTTCTTCTTAATTTATTGACTTGTGCTGTTCAAGGCCCTGTAATTTACTTTTTTAAAGTGTCTGCTAAATAACAAAATGTAAACATAACCTTTAGTGGGGTGGTTTAAACCTCTTATAATGGAAATGTAACAGCTCTGACATTGGTGACCTCTTACTGTTTTATATGTATATTTAAACATGTATATAAATCAAACCTTACACTAAACGAATGCCACATCTCAGGTCTATGGCAAGATTCTGAACTGCAAAGTTGAACTCAGCCAGCGGAGTTTGGATGTGCGACACAGGGAGACCTAGGAGACTGAGATGGCGAGAGAGAATGCCCTCACCACTCAGGAAGTCACGCGAAAAAGCCAGCAGCAGATCTTTAGTTGTCTAAAAAAAATAGGGGGAAAAAATAGAAATAAAAATACAAAATCAATAAACATTTAAAGCTTTATAAAATGTGTTTAAATTTGAAACAGAGTAGAGCAGCATATTGCCGCAAATAACAGTATAAGCATTAACTTATAAAAGAGAAACGATGGAATCAGGTTATAAGCACAAGAGGAGGAGTACCTTAAATTCAGCATCCATGCAGAAGAGACAGGGATCATGATCAATGAGTCTGGACTCTTTAGCTCTGTCCAAAAAGCAGACGAGTAGCAGCAACTTCTTCAGAGTGAAACGGGACAGAGTCTCTTCATGTCCTGGTTCATCCAAAAACAAGAAGCAACAAATTAATTACTGAGCGAAATATAAAATTTAAAGGGTCTATTTAGACATTTAATGGTAATAATAATAACCAGGGTTTATACTAATGTAACATCATTAACTTGTGTTCAGATTTTTGAGATATAACCTTTATATAATTTTTGGTGAAATAGCTGCTTTGTTTCAGTTATGTAAAACAGTTCTGGTCTTTATCCATGACATTATTGACAGTTATGCACACCTCTGAGAACATTGTATTGATGTGCGATATACATTATTTTAAATCATGTAACATTAATGAAATTACAGATTAAAATAAAAAGTGATTCCTGATGAGTAATAAACCGGTATCCTGTTGCTCAGTGATCAATGTTCACTTTAAAACCCAGACTAAATTACGTCGCAAGGCCAGTTTCTTAATAATTTTTTAATTAACTTATTTATACATCAAAGCTTGTATCTTTATTATAGTGTGTTTTAACAGTTTTATAAAAGAAATAAGGCACTCAAGGTTTTATATTATTGTATATATAATCATGGGCTACATGTTGTGTACAACACTGTGATTCCTGTGATTATCGATAATGTACACTCTCTCGTACCTTTTTGATTTAATAAACTGATCTTGAACAGTGATCAATATTAATATTACACTTGTGATTTACCATCTCTGTACAGGTGAGGAACTTTGGCGTGTCTGAACTCAGAAGCAATATCTGGATTCCAGAGAAGTCGTCCGAGTATAAACACTGCCAGACCCACAGTGTCGCTGTTACTCTCCAAAGAAATCATCTCTCCAAAGACAGTCTAAAATATAAATAAATACAATTTAACAAAGGCAAAAAAGATTTATTATTTATTAAACTAATCGGGATAGGAAAGAGACACATTGTTTATTAAGCAGATAGACATTAGCAAAATAATACAAGAATGTATTGTTATTGTAAGCAATTCTGGAAAATTACTTTATAGCCTCATTTTTATCTAAAAGTCTTCAGACTAATTACCTCCAGGCCAATCCGAAGCCACAGTGGATTATAGGATAGAAGCCAGTTGAGAACTTTTTGTCTTTCACCTACAGAAACAAAAGAAAAGGCAAGTGAAAATTAAACCAAACTATTTTAAAGGAACAGAATAGCTGAATTCTTATGTGGTGCAACATCCACTCGGGTTTATGAGGTTCAACTCGATTCATACCTATATCCTTCCACAGGTGACGATCTTTACGTATTAGGAGCCTCTTGGCCTCCACCTCCAACTCCAGCCGCTTTATGGCCTTCAACATTTCCTCTGACGTGAACATCTGACAGGCTGCACGCCGAAGTCTGTTCAGGCGCCGCCGTGCTGTATAGGTTCTGAATGACAGCTCCTCTTTTGTAGGTGCTTTCGGGATGTTGAACTTCTCATTTCCCAGAGTTAGAGATAAAGCGTTTACTAGAACAAAAAAAAAGTACATTTAAAAAAATAAATAAAATAAAAAAAGCTGTTACATACAATGAAATAATGACAACATATAAAGACTTGGGATATAAAGTTTTAAAACCTTTCATTTACTATTTAAAATTATTATGTTCTGATGTGGGCGGCACGGTGGCTTAGTGGTTAGCACGTTCGCCTCTCGGCGCTGGGGATTCCCGGTTCGAATCCCCATCTGGGTGGAGTTTCCATGTTCTCCCCGTGTCTGCGTGGGTTTCCTCCGGGTTCTCCGGTTTCCTCCCACAGTCCAAAAACATGGATCAAATCAATTGAATTCTCAAAATTGCCCCATATAGAGTGTGTCTGTGTGAGTGAGTGTGTGCCCAGCGATGGATTGGCGCCCTGTCCTGGGTATATCTGCCCAGCGCCCGAGATGTTCTCCCCTGGATGGGCATGGGGAACCCCACCGCGACCCTAATAGAGGATAAAGCGGGAGATAATGAATGAATGAATGAATGTTCTGATGTGAACTAAACAAAACAGTTATAAGTCAGGTATTCACATAATATCTGGTTCTGAAAGTAGAACATGATGGTGGTGCAGCAATTTGTCCAGGAATATTTTTAGTTAGCAGTGACATGTGCAGACTTATAGAAACTAACTGTTTAAATTATGAGGAAAAAAGGAAAAATGAAAATCAAAAAAAAGAAAGGAAAGAAAGAAAGAAAATGTACCTTTGGTGACTTCAGTAGAAACTTTGAAGTCATCAGGAGTGAGAACATAATTCATCCACCAGGTAAATCCACGTTCCTGCTTCTCAATCCATCGCTCATCATAGAACATGTTCTTTGCAGCAAATGGCAGTGGGTGTCTGGGTAAAGCTGTCAGCAGCAAAGACAATTTCACAAAGCAATTTAGTTAAAGTATGCAGATGATGAAGACAGGTACACAAAATCACACATCTCAACCAACTCAATCTCACACATCTTAACTACTACAGTTTCACCTAAACAGATGTTCTGTCAAACTTATACATTTCTCAAATTATTGTAACTTTTACCTTTTTAACTGCAAATTGTAACTGCACAAATCAAATAAACCGAAAATAAAGATAGTAATTACAATCAGAATTAACTTAATATAATCTCTGTGAGTTTTATTGTGGCATGACTGTCCACCAAACCAGCTTTTTGTATGTCTTTATAACTGCTTATCCAGCATTTCTACACACAGTAGAATCATGCGATAAAATTCATGCGATCATGTTACCTCTCCACTAAATGTTATCTGAATGTTTTCATTGTTCATTAGTTGAATGTTTTACATATTTTACATGTTTTATTGTTCATTACTTGAATACTTGAATGATTTCTTGGGGGGGAAAAAAATTGTTAATTACTTGAATGTTTATTGTTCTGTGTATCGTCCTGTATTTATTGAAATTCTTATGTTTGCACATGTGCACTTTGTGTTGGCTGTTCTATGTAGCACCTTGTTCCTGGGGAACGCGGTCTCGTTCCACAGATATTGAACCGTACTTTATATTGTGGAATGACAAATAAAAAAATACTTGATACTTGAAAAAAAAGCACCAAGTAAACAAGAGTGCTGTTGTTACTAAGATTATAGAGAACATAATCAGTGCATACTGTACTTAATCGTATAAACTATCCAGGATTAAAATTTCTTGATCAGCTGTTTGATACCTGTCTGTGCTGGTTTCATGAAGGTCAGTTGTGATTGAGCCACAGCCACCACTCGCGCTGATTTCACCTTTGAGGTGCTGAATGATTTTACTGGCTGTCCACCTGCAACGAAACAAGACCCACAGAGAAAGTTCAACAAATATGTCTACTATGTCTGCAAAAGTTAAATAAATCCTTAATAAACAGAGGAACAAAGTCAGTAACAAACCTGACTGAGCAATTTTCACGTTGGATTTCCTTGGTGGAACTTTTGTAGAATTTCTCAAGCTCGGTGCTGCTATAAAATGAACAGAGTTAAAAATGCACAAGGATGCACTTAAGATTGAGCCAAGATTGAGGTTATACATGAGCAGCAGAATTTTTCATGTAAAAGAAACAAAAATATCCCATATGACTCAAAGCTAATTCCCCCAGCACTAACTGTAATTAATCAAATATATTGCATCGTAAGTGTGACACTGGCTTAGTGTCCACATGGGTTTTCCTCAGAGTTTTCTGGTTTCCTCCCACAGTGCAAAAACATGGGTTCAACGTAAATTGCCTGCACTAAATTGCCCCTATATAGAGTAGTGACTGTGTGCCAAGTGATGGATTGGCGCTCTGTACTGTGTGTATCTGTTCAGCGCATAAAATGGCCCCAAGGCCACAAAAATATATGATTCATAAATAGAACCAATGCAAGGAAATTGAACATGCATAATGTTCCTGATCAATACTCAAACATTCACTCACCAGTTGTTCTGACTTGCGTTCGTACAGTCCTCGATGTCACTTTCTCAGTGGATGATTTTTTGTTTTCCTTTGTTGACAAACAGCTCTTTTTTACATCAAAGCTACCAGAATCCAGACTGTCTTTTGAGAATTCCTCACTCTTTCTCTTTCTGCTCTGATTTGCTGTCTGAACAGGAGACCTGGCTGGAGAGCTACAAGTTAAAATCTGATGGCTCAAGGAGAGAATGTCAAATGATGTGGAACTATTCAGACAAGACTGCGGATGCTGCACAGTAGAGATCAAAGCCTGATCTTGAAGACGGGGCTCTTGTGAGACTTCGAGTAAAGGCATGTTTGAGTCAATGTCAGCACCTGTGTCCCCCTGCTCAGGGTCAAAGTTAGACTCTGCACTTGGATCTGAGGTTTTCAGAAGAAGTCTCCGTCGGGACGCTTTGGTTCTCTGTGTGTCTGAGTGCTGCTTAGGAGATGTTTCTGCTTTGCTTTTAATGACTGTAGCAGGGTTAAAATTTATCTTGGGTTTAAAACCTTGCTGATCTGGTTTATATAATGAATCCTCAGTCATTTTGGAAGACTTGTCTGCTGCAGAGCCTGATTTGATGTTTTCATGAGACTCTGCATTTTTAATGTTGTAAGACTTAACGAAGAAGGTCAGTCTTGGCTCAGCCACATCAGTCTGAGAACAGATGTCCACTTTGGGTTTGACCTCAGACTCCAAAAAATCTGATAAATTAAAGCTTGAACAAGCTTTTGGAGGGCTCACAGCATTAGTTAGATCAGAATCAATAGCAGCCAAGGCATCCTTAATAGACAAAGTCTGCATTCCAAGTCCAGGATTTTCCCTTAAAGCTTTACCAATGACAGGAAGAGGGCTTTGGAAGCGAGTAAAGGGGTTGGCAAACCTCTCTGGAGTGTTTATAGGGGACAGAGTTCTATTTAATACTCTTTCCTTTTTGTAATCAACTTTATCTAACAGAATGTGAGGACTGTTTTCCTTATCGTTGGCATCGAGAAGTCTGCAAGCTGGCACCAACATTACAATCGGTGAGTTTATTTGCACAGAGTCATCTTGGATGGTTATGGCAGGCGTTTGTGGCATTTGAAGGAAACCAGAATGACCGTCTTTCTCCTTACTGTCAATAGATTTGCGAGAGACCATGTCCTGGTTTAACGGCGTCAGAGGTTTTGATGCTTTATTGCGTTTATATTGTGGTTGCCGAGATACTTGGAAAGTTTTGTTCACTGCCTTGTTTGGTATTGATGCCACTTTCACTCCTACTGAATGGTCTCTTTTAGACTTGATTGAGTCCCATAAACTCTTCTATAAGCAAAAGAAAAGTAGATCAAGCAATTTTGTAGGTGTAAATAAAATTAAAATGCACAGAAGCTTCAGATCATTTGAATTGTTAAACATTGTGTAAACAGAAAATGAGTAAAGAATACTTTTTCTCTAATTTAAAAAAAGTATAATATAAAATACACCTGTCCTTAAAAAACAATATTTACTATTACTATAAGGGAGGAAAAAAATTAATCTTTGTCCAATGTACAGTGCATCCGGAAAGTATTCACAGCGCTTCACTTTTTCCATATTTTCTTACGTTACAGCCTTATTCCAAATTGTATTACATTAATCTCTTTCCTCAAAATTCTACACAAAATACCCCATTATGACCATGTGAAAAAAGTTTTTCAAAACTTTTTGAAAATTTTCAAAACTCTCAAGAAAACTTTTTTCACATGGTCATAATGGGGTATTTTGTGTAGAATTTTTAGGAAAGAGATTAATGTAATACAATTTGGAATAAGGCTGTAACGTAAGAAAATGTGGAAAAAGTGAAGCGCTGTGAATACTTTCCGGATGCACTGTATGTAGAATTTGTTATGGCTCAGTGCTATCAGTCTAAAAGTTGGGGGATCAATACTCAAATTCACAAAGTTTGTTAATATGTGCTCTTAAGCAAGGTCTTTTACCCTCATTGTTCCAAGGATATTTCATCATGACCGACCCAGTGCCCAGACCCCAACAATCAATAAGTGTCCATACAATGATGTAATGAAATGCATATCAGTCATGTAAATCAACTGTTTTTTTTTTCTTAGCGTGCTAAAATTTTGGAGCACTTTTTGTCCTGGTACCCTCAGACAGGAGGCTGGAGCATCAAGTGTAAAACAAACAGACTGAGAAACAACTTGATTCCAGAAGCAGAAAAACTAAAACTCACCACACTGACCCTCCTCAAGGACACCATGATTGCACTAGAATATTTATATAGAACTGAAACACTTCTTTTATTCTCCTTTTATTTTTATACAATTGCTCTTGGGTGAAACTGGGACATTGAGATTGTAATTTTGTTTCACCTCATGTACCACGTGAATTAAACGACAATAAAACCTTGAAAATTTAAATCTGTTCTTATTCAAATCATATAATAGTGAACATGTAAAAGACATGCATAAAACTTACTTTTTTCTTTGGTATAGCCTCTGCCTTTCCAAGCAGAATTGCTTGATGCTTGACGATGCCATTAGCGACAAAGCTGATGAGCTCTCGAACACCACCCTCATCAGTCGGTGTCCACGTTACTGATACGATTATACTGTCTTCAGGCTGTGAATATATAAAACATCATGACACAAACAGCTAAAGTAATGTTTCAATGATAATTACCTGTATTGCTTTTCGGTTCTGAGAGTAAAAAAGGTCAATCTTTAAAGATCATTAATATGATGATTATATTCAGAAGAAGGGAGTCCATTCTCACAGAAGGTGTTCAGATTCATTTTATAAGTAATTCATATAAATAAAAAAAAAACGTTGATATAGGTATATGTATAAAGTATCACCACTCATTATCTAAGCAGTTACTTGAAGCCACTGAAGTTTGCCTACTAATGGAATCAAAGACGATTACATCATCATCATTCTGCAGAATGAAGTTTCTATTCACATAGACTAAGCAGGCAGCCCTGTCAGAAGCCTGTAGTCTGACAGGTTATGCACCTTACACACAAACTAAAGCCTCTAATGAAGGGATACTGGGAAAACACATTAATATTAGGGACTCATCCTCTGTGCATCACACTGATGTCATATCAAAGCACATTTAGTCATAGACTAAGAACACTGAGGTGCACTGATTAACATGTCATAACTACTTCCTCTTCTATAAAAAAGAGCAGCGGACACAATGTAGCAATACAACAGCAATCCTACCTGCAGTTCACATTATAATGCTGTTGTTCAACATTTGTCCAAGACATGTAATATTTTTGCCAAAATAAAAAGTAATACTGAAAAAATAGAAAATGTTGGTAATAGGATTCATTTTGGGTGCTATTTTCTTATTAGGAAAATGTTTTTAATAAATGTATTCTTAACCCGCGTTGGTCACAAGAACTCACTTTGGGAAAATAATCAATTCAACAAAATTTTCTTAGAACAATAACGTAGTTATTATGGTTTACAACATTATCTAGTAATTTAAAAGGGTGTGTGTCTGTGTGGACAGGTTTTGGAAGTTTGTCACCAAATTAGGAGAAATATCAAAATTAGAAAAAGTACTGTACTAATATGAGTTTTAAAACAGTTTACTATAACAAAGTTTTTTAAAGCCTTGATCTCCTATACCTGACTTTGAGCATCAGGGGTCATTCTTTAACACAGACAGGCCTTCCCCAAACTGTTGCATACATTAAGTTTGTTAAAATGGTGTACACTAAAGGTATTTTGGTCTTGTGTGATGACGTAACATATCAGCTTTGTATTCAGATTTATAGTAAAGTTTTACTCACGGGGATCGTGAAGGTCGTCTGTTCGATGGAGAACCCTTTCGCTGAGGGGATCTTGTCCACGGTCACTGTGATCACTACGTCCTCGTTCGGGTTTTCAATTCGCAAAGCCTGAGATTTGGAAGAACCCAGTTTGATCGTCCCGAAGCTGACGAACGGAGATCTGGAGAACTGAATCAGGCTCAGAACGGGAACCGGTGCTGCGGCGTTCTCCTTCTGTCCTCCAGCGCCCGAGCGAGGCGGAATCAAACCTGGACTTATATCCAAAACATCAGCTCTCGCAACCGAATGCGCCATTTTTTCGAATAGTGAGCAAAACTGATCATAACAAACCGAGACGCACCGCACGGCCGTCTGAGTGCAAGCGTGTTACACCAGCTACAGCACGACCGCGTTTGAATCAGGAGGAAATCAACACAGCCAATCATAAACAAGAACGATCGTCTCATGCCCAATCGCGGAGACGAAAACAAAATCTAGCCAATCACAGACGCGGACTATGTTTTAAATGTCGAACGCCCCAAACGACACACCGCAAGGCTGCTGCTTTTGGTCCTGGTGGACAGAGCTGATGTATCTTTATTGTATGTGTGTATTCACTAGAGCTGAGCGATACCAAGAATTTTGGTAACGATACGATACCAAGTAAATACAGGGCCAATATCGCGATATCCGATACCGATACTTTTTAATATTTAAGCTTCATTGATCCAAAACACCTAGTATAGAATTTCGCCAAACATTGTAGGTGACAACAAAATAATGTATCCCAATCAACATCTTTGTTTAGAAACAATGGAACAGTAATAAAGCAAAGTTTTTTTTCTTTTCATAATTTTTTTTATATAGCCCAGTCCACCTCTTATGATATATCTTAATGGAGTCGGCTCCATTAACATATGATTTGGGTAACATTTACTTTGAAAGTTAATATGAACTGCTGTTGAAGATTACCACTCTTATCTACCTGGATATTCTCTGCTGCTGGACTGAAATGCTTCTGCCCGTGACGTCTGACGTTTTTCGGGGCCAGAGAATGGAGGATGTCTCTCCTCTTCTCGCCGTTTCTGCAGCTCTGGGTTTTCTGCTGTGTGGTTTTTCATGTGCTTAAATAAGTTCGTTGTGTTTCCTGTGTACCTAATAGACTTTTTGCAAACTGAACAGGTTGCTGATGTCGCATTTTCGGCTATAAAATACAGCCAAACAGCGCTTCTCTTTCTTTCAGACATCTTTTTTATCTCCCACTCCGAGTCTCTCTCCGTACTGTGACATGTCGACATGGACGGGTCAGGCTGAGCCCACATGGCCGCTGTGTCACATGACTGTGCAACAACAAAAGTGTGTGTGTGCCTGTGCCACAGTGATATCAGCGTTACAGACTCAGAGAATAGACTTTAATAAATCGGCGTGCGCACAAAAACTTGAGTATCGATCTTTTTACGCAAGTATTGTTCAATACCAATACCAGCGTTGGTATCGATATTATCGATATTTGTATCGATCCGCACAACTCTAGTATTCACTCACCGACCATTTTATTTGCTACACGTCTTTAACTCCACACTTAGTGTCCGTTTACTTTCAGTTCCACTATCAGAAAGAACTGTAGCGCTACAATTACAGACTAGTCCACCTGTCTCTGTGCATACACTGTTAGTCCACTTTAGTATGTTCCCAGATGATCAGGTATTTGGGTGGCTGATTGTCAGTACTGCAGAGATCCTGATGTGGTGGAGCGTTAGTGTGTTGTGCTGGTACAGAGTGAGTGGGTCAGACAGCAGCGCTGTGCATCAATCAAAACATACAGGTGTCTGTCCACCTGATGTCTATCATCCACCACCCTAATAATAGCTGGGCTGTGGAAATCCTGATCATCAGAAAACAGAATAAAGGGATTAACAAAATATATAGAAAAACATGGACTACAGAATGTACTTGTAAAACTACAAAGTCCATCTATATAAGTAGAGAAACAATCAGTAATAATTGGACTAAATAATAATAAATAATGGACAGTGAGTTTGATTGTGTATTAAAGTTGCGGGTATTAAATTACCTTTTTTGTTTAAAAGGCCAAAGGTTGATGTTTACTATAAATATTTCAATATTCACATTCAGCTTGGGCGGCACAGTGGCTTAGTGTTTAGCACATTCGCCTCTCAGCACTAGGGATTCCAGGTTCGAATCCCCATCTGGGTGGAGTTTCCATGTTCTCCCCGTGTCCACGTGAGTTTCCTCCGGGTTCTCCGGTTTCCTCCCACAGTCCAAAAACATGGTGAAGTCAATTAAGTTCTCCAAAATTGCACCATATACGGTGTGTATGTGTGTGTGTCTGTGTGAGTGAGTGTGTGCCCAGCAATAGATTGGCGCCCTGTCCTGGGTGTATCTGCCCAGCGCCCGAAACGTTCTCCCCTGGATGGGCATGGGGAACCCCCCCTTCCCCGCAACCCTAATAGAGGATAAAGCGGAAGATAATGGATGGACATTCAGCTTTACAATCTGCTGGCATAACTCTGTCTGGTCCACTGTTCTATTTACTGCTGCACTGCTTTTCATCTAATTTATGCAGAATCATGAAACATCACGTTTCAACATGAAAGATTATGAGCCTGATAATGAGATTCATTCAGGATGAACTTAAACTGATTGAACAACCATTTGAACTCTATTATGAATTGCAAATTCAGAGCATGGTTGCATTTGCAGCTGGTGAGAGTCCTTAATGCTGATTATCAGTGATTAGTATTCAGTGTTGCTCTCTTTTACATCAGGCCACAGTGGCGCCTTCAGACACCATGGCAAGCCAAACACAATGTACACAACATCACAATGTAATATAGTTTTAGTTATTTTAGTTAATTTAGATAATTAAACAACCATAGAAAGTAAAATATAAGACACAAACTATAGAAGTAATTAAAAATAGCTTCATATTTCCACATTTCTTATTAGTCAGTTTGTTTTTGGTATGAAGAAATATCTTGATTTGGTGATCCACTCGGGATCCTCTCGTTTTGAGTTGAAACGAGGATCATCTCAGTTAAGCTCAGGTTCACTAAATCACTAAACTTATATAATAACACCATTTACTAAATTTCTGGGCCCATTAAGAAACATCTGTTAAATATGTAAGACAGCATATGGCATTTCGTACTCATGCATGTATGTTTGAGCTCAACTTAAAATTTAAATCTATTTATATTGATATTCAATAATTCCAGTTCTATTTTTAGTCTGCGTGAATATTAAAACAGTATTTCATTTACAGACAGATTTTAATACTTAATGTTTTAATTAGCTTTGATTAATTTAAAATGGTTTTCCCAATTTTAAATATTTCATGTGATTATGTAACAACTGTGTCAAAATGATAATTACACCATACAATATATTTACCTAATTACCATTTCCACTGAGCTCAGTCTATCTTAAATGCAAATCTAGAAACAGCTCTCCAGATTTGTCACACTTTTAAACTGATCAGAATTCTCATTAATTTTTTTCAGCACGCCTGGTTGGATGATTTATATATACTTTTGTTTATAATGTTATAAACATCCATGTTTACTCCATTCAGTGCTGAATTTTGACTTGCAGCACAACATGTCAAAGGTTTTCTTGAAATACCCCAGCCCTCCAAATACACACATAGGTGAATTATCAGTTTTATTGTCTTTCATTTCTTTTTAAACAATTAGGATAAATTCACAGAAAAACATTTATGTCAGAAACCAGTTCAGATTTGTAATATTGTTTCTGCAATCTATAATAAATCCTGAACTGCCTGGATTGCATTATCATCTAGAACCTAAACTGTTCTGTATTTGTATTAGGTTTTGACCCTTTTGGCGTTTCACTCTCAGCTTCATTACAGACTGTGATGTGCACACACACACACACACACACACACACAGAGATATAAGGACCACCACAGGATCAAATAAACCACTGGAACCTCATCAGGATGAGTTCTCAACATGGGCATGCTATTTTGGTCACCTAGGAGATTTTTCTACCACTTTCATCTCTACCTGTTGCTTCTTGCATTGTGGGCAGAATGTAAGTTGCTTTAATATATTTGTTTTGAAGCAAACACTTAATCCATCTGGTAAACAATTAATTTAGTATGCATTGAATTCAGTATATATATCCAATATATGACTGAATAGTTTTCTTATGCAATTAACAAAATACCAGGGGTTTAACAGAACAGTAAAATCTTCACACTTTTTAAAATTATATTCATATTGTAAAACTACAAATTTTATCATTATTCAATGTATTAAATGCTAATATTAATGCATAACAATCATTTATTCCATGTAACATTACTCATGGACATCTGCCCCAGTACAGAATCAAAATATTAAAAATATAATAAATAAGAAATAAATTGGATTAGATCATAACCTATAATCTTTCAGTCTGCAAGGCTTTCCATACTAAGAGCATCTCGGTTCATTTAAACCCTGTGAAATATGATGTGAATGAGTTGTGGATGCAGACCGTTGCCATGACAACCCATTAAAAGTGTGTGATTGGTTGCCATGGTGCTGCCAACCTTCGGTTTATTACTAAATTTATTTAGTAATTTTTGGCATTGACTCTGAATATTCACCAGGTTTGGGTTTGACTTATTCATCCCAGGAGTGCACAAATTTCAAGAAAATACAGATTTAAAGACCACTGCAATCCTGTCACTTAAATTACTTGCCATCATTTGTAATGTAACTACTAATTTTGTAGTGTAACTGCTAATGTAATTTAATGTGACCTGGCCTCACAGGAAAAATGATCGCACATGGCAGCAACTTAATGTATTTAAGCATGCTAATCTATAAGATGTGCTGAAGTTCAAATCAGGAAGCAGAATAAGGAATAAAGACTTTGATCATGGTATGGTTGTTTGCACTTGAGCACAGTGGTCTGAGTATTTCAGAAACTGATAATCTACTGGGGCGGCACCAGGGATTAGTGGTTAGCATGTTCGCCTTTCAGCGCTAGGGATTCCCGGTTCGAATCCCCATCTGGGTGGAGTTTCCATGTTCAGTTGAGTTCTCCAAATTCCCCCATATAGAGTGTGTATGTGTGAGTGAGTGTGTGCCCAGCGATAGATTGGCGCCCTGTCCTGGGTGTATCTGCCCAGCACCCGAGACGTTCTCCCCTGGATGGGCATGGGTAACCCCCCCCCCCCCCCCGCGATAATAGAGGATAAAGCGGAAGATAAAAGCGACTTACAAATGAGAACATTACAAGTCAGAAGTTATGCAGAAAACCAATTATACTGTACATTCATCACACCTGATTGTTATTAGATGCTGTGCCCCCCCTTTTTTGCTGCCTGATCTTAATCTCTAAGAATTGTCTGCAACCAAGCTGTTTTAATCTCACTGTCATGACAAGTTGCAGGCTGCTTTGTCAGTAGGTGGAGACTGAGCTGAACCGTACTGAACTAATGGATGAGGTCAGAATGCTTTTAGAAACTGATTTGTGAGTCAGGATTGCTTTAGAGAGTTCCCATAGTTTTCTCAGGACAGGATTTTTTTCTATTGAAGTTCTTACACCAATTCATGTTATATAACAGCAATATTACAAATTAATTAATTCAAATAATATAGTAAGAAATGAAGGACAATGTGAACAGACACCTCACAGGGTTCAGGTTTGAACCATCCATCCATTATCTTCCACTTCATCCTCTATTAGGGTTGCGGGGGGGGGGGGGGGGTTCCCCATTCCCATCCAGGGGAGAACATCTCAGGACACACCCAGGACATGGCAGATACACCCAGGACAGGGCGCCAATCTATCGCTGGGCACACACTCACTTACACAAATACACTCTATATGGGGCAATTTGGAGAATTCAGTTGACCTTGATTCATGTTTTTGGACTGTGGGAGGAAATCAAAGACCCGGAGGAAACCCATGCGGACACAGGGAGAACATGGAAACTCCACCCAGATTGGGATTCGAACCAGGAACCCCTAGCGCTGAGAGGCGAACGTGCTAACCACTAAGCCACCGTACCACCCTGAAACCATCATTATAATCAGTATAATCGTTAATGCCATACTGTATAAATACTTCTTTAGAAACAAACCAGGACCCTAAAGACTGTGTAAATAAGATTTGTAAATGTATTTAATAAAGAGGATATATTATCAACTTTTGAAGTGTACTGAAATTTATTTAGATGTATTTAAGCCTGTTTAATTTTAAGAAAGTTTTTGTTTTTTGTTTTGTCTTTTGGCAGTGTCAGGGGGTAAATGATTGCTATGAGGTTGAATGAGGTTTATTAATATTCAACTTAAAGTGCTCTAGAGTCAGGATAATTTTAAATCTACAAATCTCAATACACCTAAATGCAATCTAAAATCTAAAAATAGATAAATCACCATGCGTAAATTCGCTGCTTGTGGCCCTGGTATAAATTATACTGTTATGGTATGACAATGATATATGATATAATATTTATATATAATTGATATGATATAATTACGCCTCAGCGCTAGGGAAACCCGGTTCGAATCCCCATCTGGGTGGAGTTTCCATGTTCTCCCCGTGTCCGCGTGGGTTTCCTCCGGGTTCTCCGGGTTCAGGGTAAACTTCCCTCTGAATATTATATTATTATTATAGGCTTTTTATAAGATTTTGAGGTGTGTGTAGGGGGGGAAGGAGAATCTTTCATTCTGAAAAGTATTTGTGAGTTCAGAAACTGATGTTGAAATATAAGCCCTGGTGCTCAATTTCAGACTCAATTCATTCCAGTGATGTTTGATACAGTTTTTGCCTCTAGTGGAAAACATCTGTCTGGCACTAATTTGGTTAATCATTTGGAAGTTGGCATTTTTTTGTCTTTAAAAGCCCAAGTTGGAAAACAACCCATATTTTGTGAAGATCCCTGATCACTACTTTAATTAACTGATTAACCTTACACAAAACATAGGTTCTTAGAAACAAAATTAGTTTAAACTGTCCCTTCTATTCCTTGAGCAAATACTCAACACTTCGCTTGTATGATTTCGCATAGAATCATAAAATAATAAATATCACAAAATTAGATTAAAATCCACAGACAGAACAGCAGCAATAAAACATGTGCAGGTAAGTGCTTTGTGTTTGTAGTTTAAAGTTAATTTTAATTTACACATATACATTGTAAAACAATTATATGCATAGTTATTTTATTTGTCATGTATATAGTATTGTAGTTTATTTTACTTTATTCTGCATTTTTATTACAGTTATATTTTCAGAGATGCTTTTATTATAACTATTAAAACTGATATATTTCTACTAATACTTGAGCAATATGGTCCCTTGTCTGTTGTAAGTGAATTTCCCCATGGTGGGACTAATAAATGACTCACTAATATTATTTACATTTACTTATGTTTTACCTTTAAATCAATTCAGTAATTAACTCCCATCTTTGAGGATATGTGTCCAGAACTACATATATTACTGTATGTTTTCCCTCACATTTTCATCTTACACTGATTATTGTGATATTGTCTTACACAAACATTTCGATGCCGTGGTTATATTTAAAGTTATATATTAAGTAAACATAAATTAACACATTCACTACAAAAAACAAATGTTTAAAGTGTATTTTTCATTTAATTTCTAGCATTAAAATATAGTGGTAAAAATAAATACAAACTGCAGCTAAATACTAATTGTTCATAAAGAACAAAACAAAAATTCATCAACAATTACAATCAAATATTACCTTCACTGAAAAATCATCGAAAGTGAAAAAGTAAAATGGTCAGTTAAAAAGACATAACAAAAAACAAATCAAATAAATCATTGTCTAAACTGAGAATTAATATTATTAAACATTGTGCTATACTCATATGTTTGCCATTACCTAAAAATGACATTTACTTTGTATTTTGACAACAAATATTTGTATTATAATGTATGAATTATGTTTTGCAACTATAAGACAGTGTAGGAGTGATTTAATGTGTGTGATTGACTCTGTTGTGTATTTTTGAAAAGTTTTTCAAAATACCCAAAATCTGCTAATCTCTGCTTATCTCATGCCGAATAAATATTGTGCTAGTAATATGGGGATGTTATTAACCAACTTACTGGATGTTATTAACCATTTACACAGTTTGTGGTCAGAAGCCAATTTGCTTCTCAGCTTTTTTTTATTGTTTATATATATATATATATATATATATATATATATATATATATATATATATATATATATATATATATATTTACATACATGTGTGTGTGTGTGTGTGTGTGTGTGTGGTTAGCACGTTCACCTCTCAGCGCTAGGGATTCCAGGTTCGAATCCACATCTGGATGGAGTTTCCATGTTCTCCCCGTGTCCGCATGAGTTTCCTCCAGGTTCTCCGGTTTCCTCCCACAGTCCAAAAACATGGATCGAGTCAATTGAGTTCTCCAAATTGCCCCATATAGAGTGTGTTTGTGTGCGTGTCTGTGTGTGTGAATGTGTGCCCAGCGATAGATTGGCACCCTGTCCTGGGGTATCTGCCCAGCGCCCGAGACGTTCTCCCCTGGATGGGCATGGGGAACCCCACCGCGACCCTAATAGAGGATAAAGCGGAAGATAATGAATGAATGAATATATATATGTGTGTGTGTGTGTGTGTGTGTGTGTGTGTGTGTGTGTGTGTGTGTGTGTGTGTGTGTGTGTGTGATATGATATCCCACGCATCAAAAAATAACAAATACAAATTAAGTTTGTAAGTTTATGACCTAATAAAAAAATTTGCTCTGTTTTTATATCATATCTTTTGTAAAATACAGCATTTTTTTGGGAATTGCATTTTATTACACAGACATTGTAACTCAGGATAATACTTTTTCATATTATTTTTTAATTTTGTGATAAAACTTTAACTGTGGGCCTTAGCTTTGGTAAATGATTCACAAAAGACCATTATTGATCTATTCAGATTCACAGAGATAAAACAAACAAAGAGAGCACAGAAGTTTTGACACTGCGTTTGGCTGCAAAATGCAAGTAGCTTTACAAATCCCTGTTTTTATCCTTTGGGGATTTACAGTTGCCTTAGCCCAAAATCAAGGTAGGATAATTTTGGTTTCATACATTTGGTCATTTAGCATATGCTTTTATCCAAAGCGAGAACAGGGTTGACCAACTCAACCCTGGAGCTATGAGGGTTAAGGGTCTTGCTCAAGGACCCACATTGTTAACTTAAGTGGGCCTGAGATTTAGACCAACAACCTTCAGATTGATAACCCAACACCACTGAGCTACCTACACCTACTAATCTAAAGGCAGATTAATGGTTTAGTTGTAATAAGTGCTTCTGTAATAGTCATGTCATCTCTTTATCTTCCACTTAATCCACTACAAGTGTCCCAGGGAGGTTCCCCATGACCATCCAGGGGATAATGCTTCAGGTAGATATGCCTGAGCAGATACACCCAGGACAGGGTGCCAGCCAATCCATTATTATGCACACACTCACTTACAACCGGCACTATATAGGGGCAATTCAGAGTAGCCAATTTACCTTGAATTCATGTCTTTTTTTAAATGTGGGAAGAAAGCTGAGGAAACCCACAAGGAACATGGAAGAAATGGAAATCCACCCAGGTGGGATTTGAACCTGGATCCTTAGCGCTGCAAGTCAGACATGCTAACCACTAAGACACTGTGCCATCCTCTTCTCTAATAGTACATTTTTAAATTAAAATAATCCAGAAATAGTTTTGATGACTGGAAGCATTTCAGCTAGTTACATAGAAGCCAGACAACCCTTAATTTTCTCAAGATGTTGCCTATTAAAATGCACTTTCTAACTTTGAATTATTAATTAAATACATAACATTTATTAATAATAAATTAACTTAATTTAGTGTCTTCTATTTAATGACTAGTGCAGTTGTGTGAAACTGCAATTAAATGCTTATTTGTGAATGAAAGGCATTTCATTAATTTTAATCTAAAGAATAATTGATCTTACCTGCGACTTGTCAGAGTTCATAGTCTTTGTGTCTGTTTGCTAAAAAGCAAGAGGTTTTAATGAATAAAAGAAATGAAAAGTCTCTACTGACCACCCTCTGCACTGGCTCTGCCATCACAGTTTCATGTATTTCCTTTTTTTTTATTTTCTCTTAAGCACACATCCAACCTTCTTTTTTTTCATTTATCTTAAATTATTTTAATTCCATCATTTTCACAACAATGTTTTATAAAGTGTTAAACCATCTTTTCTTTACAGACATAAAATGTGAGAAACCAGCAATCGAGAATGGCAGAGTTACGTCTGTTAACAAAGAATTCAGAGAAAATGATGTGCTAACTTACGAGTGTAACCAACACTACACTCGTCGTCCTGGAATTATTAAATGCACCAAATATGGCTGGACAATGAAGCCAGAATGTGAAAGTAATAACTTTTTTTGTTGTTGTTTTCTACTTAATTTAATGTGTTTTTGAGTTTGTTTTCTGGAAACAAAAATAAATAGATGCAATGAAGTACATTTGAATTGCATTATATTTTTATTTGTTCAATGTTGTCTTTTTTATCTGTATACATTTTTATATAGAGGTTATTTGCAGAATTGAACCGAGCCCATATGGAGTTAAGTACACAGAACCAATCGGAAAAAATATTTTTGAAGTTGGAGAGAGCGTTACTGTTTACTGCTTGGATAGAAACATGGTCGGGTTTACAAGGAAAGATTCTATAACAGTACGCTGTAAAGAAAATGGGGAATGGGAAAGTCAAATACGTTGTCAAGGTAAGAATTGTCCACAAGCCTGAAACTTTAAAAACATTTAAACATTAAAGATGAAAAAGTGAACAATGTTATAAAAGTACTGTCTGTGTTTCAGCAATCTATTGTGAAAGACCAACAATTCAGAATGGAAATTTTGAATGGATATTTCGTGAAAGTTATGAACCAGGTAAACAACTGACATACACATGCAACAATGGATTTGAGCCAAAGGGTACACAGGTCGTCACCTGTAACGTGGAAGGAAACTGGAACAATTTGAAGACCTGTAAACGCAAGTATCAGATTGTAATTCTTTGTGATTTAATCAGATGTGGTACAGCTTTCAGAATTAAACCTCATCACTCATAGCTTTGATGTCTGCTGTTAATTATTTGTCATTAATCATCATATGCTGTTAAAAAATGCGAGCAAATCAGATTTACCACGGGACAAAACCACAAGAGACAAATAATATTTAATAAATAAAAAAATGAAACCCATGTGCACCTTACAATAAATAAATAAAAGAAACAATAAGGGTGCATACCGACTTGGTAGCTGCATCAACTGTGCTAAGACATGGGGATTGGTGGAGCTGACCATCCAAGCTGACAGGTTAGGCCTGAGCAGATATTGTCACTTAACTGAACTTTTCGGTTCAGGTGGGAGGTATATCTTACTGCACTGTACTACCTACGGCTACCCAGGAACTCACTTGCGTGATCACCCTGTTTCTCCGTACAACGAACCCATTGGGTGTGCTGCACACACAGCCCTAACAAAAATCAAAGAGAAACATTTTGTAAGCCAAGCCATGTGCAGTAACCATATGTGCAATTTAACTCTCCTCAAAACACAATAGTTGTATGTTCAATGACCCAGAGGTAAATTTAAGAATTACAAGCTTTTTAATGACTTGAATCTGGAAACAGCTGGAACTAGGTGTAGCGAAACACAGATGCATTTGAGCCTTTATTCACGACAGTGTCATGCACACCACTAAGCAGAAACTATTTTGCTAGAGATAATGGCCATGTACATGATGTTACATTATCATGAGATCCAGGGGCAATTGTAGGCTTGTGTCACGGTAGTCCACCTGGGGTTTAAACGCGGCTGCACAAATACTGCGCAGAGCCGCGGCGCTCTAACGCGCAGAAGGGAGCCAGGCACGCAGGTAGAACAAATAAAGAATATTTATTGAAGGTGCTAAAACACCAAACATACAAGCAAAAAGGACTAAGTGACATCAAACACAAAGACGCGCACGGAAGACATGAAACCCCGGAACTAAATACCCAGACATATCCCACCACGTGCACAAAAGCACCTAATGAACCCGCGAAGCTAATTAACTTAAAATACCCACACGAGACAGCTAATCACCTAAACACAGGAACACAAACACAGAACCCAAACACAAACAAACGCCGGGAAACGGGTGCCCTAGGCACAGCTTGTGGTTAAGGAACCAGATTTGCGAGCTTAAGGTCCCCAGTTCGAGTCCCTGTACTAGCAAGTGCTGTGGCTGAAGTGCCTTTGGGCAAGGCACCCAACTTCAATTGTTTCCCGGGCACCATGTACAGGGCTTGCCCACCGCTGCGGGCACATGTGCACTTCAGTGTGCGTTTCACTGTACGGATGGGTTAAATGTGGAGGACAAATTCCATTGTGTGTAACACAGAAGACAAAATAGATTACTTTATAAGGATGTATAATAGTTTTATAATGTTTTTGATCTACAACTGCATAATACTAAAAAACTTAATAATAATTGTAATAACAGTTTTTCTTTTGTAACAGGAGAGAGCACTGAAGTATGTGACACTCCCCCATACACTGAAAATGCTGTTATCATTTTATCAGAGAAGCGCAAAGCAAAATATCAATGTCGGCACAATTTTAAAATGATGGGGAACGCCGAAATTTCCTGCACAAATTTACAGTGGGAGGCTCCACCAACATGTACTAGTAAGTAAATTCTGTGAATAATTAAAAACAAACACAATATTTATTTATTTTTATTCATATTTCATATTGTTTCATAAGTAGCTTTACAAATCCCTGTTTTTATCCTTTGGGGATATACAGTTGCCTTAGCCCAAAATCAAGGTAGGATAATTTTGGTTTCATCAAAGAAGGATAACAATGTTTTCATAGTTGTTTCTTACAAATATATTTTATTGAATATGTTACTAAACCTTTTAAAGATTCATGTAGTAAACTGTTTTTTGTTTATATTTTTATTACTTTAAAATCAAAAGGTATTATATAGAAAATATTTTAACACTGAAAGAAAATCAACAAAATGTGTGCAAGCATGAAAGATCTTAAAAAATCTTTACTTCACCCTGTTATCGATTGCAATTATTAATAAAGGCATTATATATTGTAACGAGCACCTGCGGCACCTGTCCCTCGTTTTTGGTTCTCATTATCTCACTTGGGTGATTGGTTGGGTTTCTATTTAGTCTGTTTTCTCCCGTAAGTCTGATCACGTCTTTGGTTTGTGGTTATCTTACCCATCGTTACGTTTGTTTGTTTATCCCCGTTATGTTGGTGCTTCGGCACCACTTTTTAATAAATTCAGTTTGGTTTTTATCCCGGTGTTCCAGTTGCCTCCTTCCCGCATTTCTGCCACTGTGTGTCGCTGCGCGATGTTGTCTACGCGTCGCCGGATCGCGGGAGACGCTCATTATGCGCGAGCGGCGTCCGCGATTTCCCTGCGGAGCCGTTCAACTCTGGGGGACTACGGACGGACGTGACAGAAAGACGTGCCAATACATTGGAGGCTACTGGACACCTGGGGTCACCCAACGTGAGCAGAGGACCAGAGGCTGAACCGCCGACCGGACCGAGTCTGAGAACAGGGGACCGCCAGCGGCAAAGCCCGGCTACCGGAGGGCGGCAGTCGTCGAGTCGGGACCGACTGAGGCCGTTCATCATCGGTCCCGAGCACCAGAGGCCGCCCACTTCGGACTCGGAGCACCAGGAGGTGCATGCCCCAGCCTCGCAGCCAGAGGACGTTGATCTGCGCTGCGAGAGGACGCGTCCTCACCGTCAGCTGGGTGCAACCGGTTGTTTCAGCCCGAGGGACTTGTTACCCCCCCGTTTGTTATTTTCTGCATGCATTTATTATTGTTATTATTTTTGTTCTTTTGGCTTGGGTCGCTTTCCCTTTTGCGCGACCTTGGGGTGGGGGTATGTAACGAGCACCTGTCCCTCGTTTTCGGTTCTCATTATCTCACTTGGGTGATTGGTTGGGTTTGTCACGTGTTTAGTTGGGTTTCTATTTAGTCTGTTTTCTCCTGTAAGTCTGAGCACGTCTTTGTTTTGTGGTTATCTTACCCATCGTTACGTTTGTTTGTTTATCCCCGTTATGTTGGTGCTTCGGCACCACTTTTTAATAAATTCAGTTTGGTTTTCATCCCGGCGTTCCAGTTGCCTCCTTCCCGCATTTCTGCCACGGTGTGTCGCTGCGCGGGCGTTCCGCGCAGGTCACATTCGTGGGAGCGTCTCCCTCCGTCTAGACCGGCGGACGCTGTGGTCTACGCGTCGCTGGATCCCGGGAGACGCTCATTATGCGCGAGCGGCGTCCGCGATTTCCCGGCGGAGCCGCTTAATTCTGGGGGACTACGGACGGACATGACATTATATATATATATATATATATATAACCTTCTAAATATATATAATCCTTCTAAAACAGGAAAAACAGATATAAATAATGCCTTTATTAATAATTGCAATCAATAAAAGGGTAAAGTAAAGATTTTTTTTTAAACAAGATCTTTCATGCTTGCACACATTTTGTTGATTTTCTTTCAGAGTGTTAAAATATTTTCTATATAATACCTTTTGATTTTGTTGGGTTTGTTAATTTTTTAAATGGAAGCAGTCATGGATGCTGTCGGCTCTGCACATACAGTGTATTCTTATGTAAACATTCTACTACTGCACATTATCTAAAGCTGTATTATTTTTCTCACTTTTAGCTGTTAAATGTCCTCCACTTGCAAATTTACAAGGTATAACTGCAATCGGCAACATCCAAAATCCATCATACAGTGAAGTTGTTCGCTTTGAATGTCCTCAAAAACTAATGTTGAGCAAAAGAGTGGAACTAATCTGCACTGAAAATGGAACCTGGAGTGACGAGGTTCCAGAATGCATAGGTAAATTTTAAAAACTTTTTAGCTTTCAAATGTCATTAAAGAGGCTTCAGTCATTTTTACTTGTTTACTCATGTTTCATGTTAACCTTTTAATCAATATTTTTTTTATTATCCGAATTTTACTTAAAATCTATCAACCTCATTACCATGTAGATGCATTTTATAGTTCTACAATTATTCATCAATTCATTAATGAAAGCTAGTAATCTATCAGTTTCACACCCTCAGGACCCACAGATCCAGTACTGTTCAGGTAGTTAATGACTTAGCACAGTAATGACTGATGTGTTGAGATAATTTAGCTCCTTTAAAATCCATCCATCTATCCATTATCTTCTGCTTTATCCTATATTAGGGTCGCGGGGGGGGGTTCCCCATGCCCATCCAGGGGAGAACGCACTCACTCACACAGACACATACACACTCTAATGGGGTAATTTGGAGAACTAAATTGACTTGATCCATGTTTTTGGACTGTGGGAGGAAACCGGAGAACCCGGAGGAAACCCACGCGGACACGGGGAGAACATGGAAACTCCACCCAGATTGGGATTCGAACCGGGAATCCCTAGCGCTGAGAGCCGAACGTGCTAACCACTTTAGCGCCCTCCTTTAAAATCATACAATAAAATATTTTTTACTTTGAAGACACTTTTTTAACAAGCCAAATTAACAAGTCCTTGTCTGTACAACACGTTATGTGCTTCAGGATACAGAATGCATTGAATTTTGAGCCAGCACAGTGTCTTAGTGGTTACCACGTTTGCCTGTCAGCGCTAGAGATCAAGGTTCTCCTGTTTCCTCTCTCATTCCAAAACCATGGATTCAAGGTGAAATGGCTGCTTTAAATTGGCCCTAACTAAATTGCCCCTATATAGTATGGGAGTCTGTATAAGTGAGTGGGTGCTCAGTGATCAATTGGAGCCCTGTCCTAGGTGTATCTGCCCAGTGCCCAAAACGTTCTTCATTGGGCAAGGTGAAGATAGTGAGATAAGATTAAACGTTTTTTGTTTTGAAAAGCAAACTGCTTTTAATTCTACTATTATACTGTTCTAAAACATTTACATACATTTGGTCATTTAGCATATGCTTTTATCCAAAGTGAGAACAGGGTTGACCAACTCAACCCTGGAGCTATGAGGGTTAAGGGTCTTGCTCAAGGACCCACATTGTTAACTTAAGTGGGCCTGATATTTAGACCAACAACCTTCAGATTGATAACCCAACATCACTGAGCTACCTACATCTACTAATCTAAAGGCAGATTAATGGTTTAGTTGTAATAAGTGCTTCTGTAATAGTCATGTCATCTCTTTATCTTCCACTTAATCCACTACAAGTGTCCCAGGGAGGTTCCCCATGACCATCCAGGGGATAATGCTTCAGGTAGATATGCCTGGGCAGATACACCCAGGACAGGGTGCCAGCCAATCCATTATTATGCACACACTCACTTACAACCGGCACTATATAGGGGCAATTCAGAGTAGCCAATTTACCTTGAATTCATGTCTTTTTTTAAATGTGGGAAGAAAGCTGAGGAAACCCACAAGGAACATGGAAGAAATGGAAATCCACCCAGGTGGGATTTGAACCTGGATCCTCAGCGCTGCAAGTCAGACATGCTAACCACTAAGACACTGTGCCATCCTCTTCTCTAATAGTACATTTTTAAATTAAAATAATCCAGAAATAGTTTTGATGACTGGAAGCATTTCAGCTAGTTACATAGAAGCCAGACAACCCTTAATTTTCTCAAGATGTTGCCTATTAAAATGCACTTTCTAACTTTGAATTATTAATTAAATACATAACATTTATTAATAATAAATTAACTTAATTTAGTGTCTTCTATTTAATGACTAGTGCAGTTGTGTGAAACTGCAATTAAATGCTTATTTGTGAATGAAAGGCATTTCATTAATTTTAATCTAAAGAATAATTGATCTTGGCGGCACGGTGGCTTAGTGGTTAACACGTTCGCCTCTCAGCACTAGGGATTCCCGGTTCGAATCCCCATCTGGTTGGAGTTTCCATGTTCTCCCCGTGTCCGCGTGGGTTTCCTCCGGGTTCTCCGGTTTCCTCCCACAGTCCAAAAACATGGATCAAGTCAATTGAATTCTCAAAATTGCCCCATATAGAGTGTGTATGTGTAAGTGAGTGTGTGCCCAGCGATGGATTGGCGCCCTGTCCTGGGTCTATCTGCCCAGCGCCCGAGATGTTCTCCCCTGGATGGGCATGGGGAACCCCACCGCGACCCTAATAGAGGATAAAGCGGGAGATAATGAATGAATGAATGAAAGAATAATTGATCTTACCTGCGACTTGTCAGAGTTCATAGTCTTTGTGTCTGTTTGCTAAAAAGCAAGAGGTTTTAATGAATAAAAGAAATGAAAAGTCTCTACTGACCACCCTCTGCACTGGCTCTGCCATCACAGTTTCATTTATTTCCTTTTTTTTTTATTTTCTCTTAAGCACACATCTTTTTTTTCATTTATCTTACATTATTTTAATTCCATCATTTTCACAACAATGTTTTATAAAGTGTTAAACCATCTTTTCTTTGCAGACATAAAATGTGAGAAACCAGAAATCGAGAATGGCAGAGTTACGTCTGTTAACAAAGAATTCAGAGAAAATGATGTGCTAACTTACGAGTGTAACCAACACTACTCTCGTCGTCCTGGAATTATTAAATGCACCAAAAATGGCTGGACAATGAAGCCAGAATGTGAAAGTAATAACTTTTTTTGTTGTTGTTTTCTACTTAATTTAATGCGTTTTTGAGTTTGTTTTCTGGTAACAAAAATAAATAGATGCAATGAAGTACATTTGAATTGCATTATATTTTTATTTGTTCAATGTTGTCTTTTTTATCTGTATACATTTTTATATAGAGGTTATTTGCAGAATTGAACCGAGCCCATCTGGAGTTAAGTACACAGAACCAATCGGAAAAAATATATTTGAAGTTGGAGAGAGCGTTACTGTTTACTGCTTGGATAGAAACATGGACGGGTTTACAAGGAAATATTCAACAACAGTACGCTGTAAAGAAAATGGGGAATGGGAAAGTCAAATACGTTGTCAAGGTAAGAATTGTCCACAAGCCTGAAACTTTAAAAACATTTAAACATTAAAGATGAAAAAGTGAACAATGTTATAAAAGTACTGTCTGTGTTTCAGCAATCTATTGTGAAAGACCAACAATTCAGAATGGAAATTTTGAATGGTTATTTCGTGATAGTTATGAACCAGGTAAACAACTGACATACACATGCAACAATGGATTTGAACCAAAGGGTACACAGGTCGTCACCTGTAACGTGGAAGGAAACTGGAACAATTTGAAGACCTGTAAACGCAAGTATCAGATTGTAATTCTTTGTGATTTAATCAGATGTGGTACAGCTTTCAGAATTAAACCTCATCACTCATAGCTTTGATGTCTGCTGTTAATTATTTGTCATTAATCATCGGATGCTGTTAAAAAATGCGAGCAAGTCAGATTTAACCACAGGACAATTAAATATTAAAAATAATATTTAATAAATAAAAAAATGAAACCCATGTGCACCTTACAATAAATAAAGAAACAAAAAGGGTGCATACCGACTTGGTAGCTGCATCAACTGTGCTAAGACACGTGGATTGGTGGAGCTGACCATCCAAGCTGACAGGTTAGGCCTGAGCAGATATTGTCACTTAACTGAACTTTTCGGTTCAGGTGGGAGGTATATCTTACTGCACTGTACTACCTACGGCTACCCAGGAACTCACTTGCGTTATCACCCTGTTTCTCCGTACAACGAACCCATTGGGTGTGCTGCACACACAGCCCTAACAAAAATCAAAGAGAAACATTTTGTAAGCCAAGCCATGTGCAGTAACCATATGCGCAATTTAACTCTCCTCAAAACACAATAGTTGTATGTTCAATGACCCAGAGGTAAATTTAAGAATTACAAGCTTTTTAATGACTTCACTCTGGAAACAGCTGGAACTAGGTGTAGCGAATCACAGATGCATTTGAGCCTTTATTCACGACAGTGTCATGCACACCACTAAGCAGAAACTATTTTGCTAGAGATAATGGCCATGTACATGATGTTACATTATCATGAGATCCAGGGGCAATTGTAGGCTTGTGGTTAAGGAACCAGATTTGCGACCTTAAGGTCCCCAGTTCGAGTCCCTGTACTAGCAAGTGCTGTGGCTGAAGTGCCTTTGGGCAAGGCACCCAACTTCAATTGTTTCCCGGGCACCATGTACAGGGCTTGCCCACCGCTGCGGGCACATGTGCACTTCAGTGTGCGTTTCACTGTACGGATGGGTTAAATGTGGAGGACAAATTCCATTGTGTGTAACACAGAAGACAAAATAGATTACCTTATAAGGATGTATAAAAGTTTTACAATGTTTTTGATCTACAACTGCATAATACTAAAAAACTTAATAATAATTGTAATAATAGTTTTTCTTTTGTAACAGGAGAGAACACTGAAAAATGTGACACTCCCCCATACACTGAAAATGCTGTTATCATTTTATTAGAGAAGCGCAAAGCAAAATATCAATGTCGGCACAATTTTAAAATGATGGGGAAAGCCGAAATTTCCTGCACAAATTTACAGTGGGAGGCTCCACCAACATGTACTAGTAAGTAAATTCTGTGAATAATTAAAAACAAACACAATATTTATTTATTTTTATTCATATTTCATATTGTTATCTTATTTGAAAAGTTTGTGAAAACTCAACTCACAGTGTGAAGAGATTTGGAATACCGTGGACAGGTTTCCAGTTTACTTCAGGGAAAATGCACGCACACAACACATTCACACACACATGAGTTAAAGTCTTTGTACCTAGCTTATATACATCTTTGGACTGTGGAAGGTAAATAGAGTTCTTTGAATATACATACAATGGCGGAATGTCACAGTTCCACACAGGAAGGGTTTTGTCTGCTCTACCATGCGACCTAGGGATATTCCTTATATTTCAAATTTAGATTTAAACATTTTTTTTCCAATTTCTTTGTCTTGAATTGTACAATACATAAAATAAATACTAAATATTAGTGTATTTCTTGTATGTGTTATTTGTTTAATAACTAAACCATTTTTGTTTTAATTTCACAGCATTTAAAAAAATTTGTTACTATTAAAGAAATAATAACTTGTGTGTTTCAGCCAACTGTCATCTACCACCACACATTGAAAATGCTGTCATCACCTCTTACATTAATTTCCAGTCAGCAACATATGAATGTCGGGACCAGTTTAAAATCAAAGGGCCATCCACAATTACATGTATTGACTATGAATGGGAAAGATCACCAGAATGTGTCTGTGAGTAATATTTATTATATTATCTGTATCAACCACAAATAGCTGTTATAAATAAAAGCTCCTTTAAACTATTAGTATAATAATAATAATAATAATAATAATAATAATAATAATAATAATAATAATAATAATAATAGGGCGGCACGGTGGCTTAGTGGTTAGCACGTTCGCCTCTCAGCGCTAGGGATTCCCGGTTCGAATCCCCATCTGGGTGGAGTTTCCATGTTCTCCCCGTGTCTGCGTGGGTTTCCTCCGGGTTCTCCGGTTTCCTCCCACAGTCCAAAAACATGGATCAAGTTAATTGAATTCTCAAAAAAAATTGCCCCATATAGAGTGTGTATGTGTGAGTGAATGTGTGCCCAGCGATAGGTTGGCGCCCTGTCCTGGGTCTATCTGCCCAGCGCCCGAGACGTTCTCCCCAGGATGGGCATGGGGAACCCCACCGCGACCCTAATAGAGGATAAAGCGGGAGATAATGAATGAATGAATGAATAATAATAATAATAATAATAATAATAATAATAATAATAATAATATATTGAACACACATGAACATATTTAAATTATATATAATTAATTTTTATTTGTTTCCCTGTTTTATGCATTACACTTGATAAAATTTATAAACAGTGCTCTTCATGAAGGCCAATTTAAATATTTTGGATTAAATGACAAAGATTTCTTTTTGCTTTAGGCTGTGTGCCTCTAATTGTCCCTTCAAACATTAAACATTTAAACATTTTTAGCGTATGAATAACTGTATATATTTTTACAATCTAATTTCACATCATATTTTGAATTATTTTTCAGAAGAACCTCCTCCTAAAGGACCTCAAGGAAGATCAGTGTTCATTATGTTTCCTTTGCATTTGTGCCTTAATTAATAAAAAATTATTAATTACTGAGCTTAAAAACCTCAGACCTATTTGAAACAGAAACACAGTGAGACTGTTGACTATGCATGACACTGTATGTGTTTCAGTGTATTAAAATAAAGTCTTTAATGAAACCTTTATGGGTGTTCTGCTCTGACACAGTGTCACACTCGTCTACCTGAGGCTAAGAGCGTCTGCGCAAATGAAGCGCAGAGCTGCAGCGCTCTAACGCGCAGAAGGGAGCCAGGCACGCAGGTAGCAGGAACATAAATTTATTCAGGTGTAAAGATACCACACAAACATGTACACAACCACGAGCTGACATGAAATTCAAGACGCGCACGGACGACGAGGAACACCGGAACTAAATACACAAACACATCCCATCACGTGCACCCAACAACCCAATCATAACAAGGAACTTATTAACTCAAACAACCTTACAAGGAACAAGGAACTTATTAACTCAAACACAGAAAGCGAAAAACAACAGAACCGAAAAACAGAAAAACAGGTGCCCTAGGCACCCGTTACACACAGTTGCTGTGAGTGAATTAGCTTACTGATGCTGTTGTAAAACACAATTCACATTTGATTACAATAATACACAGGATTTCATTTTGAGTGTATTTAAAGATAACATAACTTAAATGAACTTGAAAACTTTAAAACAAAATGCAGGCTACTTGGTTTTATTGCTATTACAGAATAAAAATCTCATTAACTTCCATGTGATTTTCTACTAGTCTTGCAGAAGGGGCACATCCAGGGGAGAATGTTTTGAGCGCTGGGCAGATAAACCCAGGAATGGGTGCCAATCCATTTACTTGGCACACACTGTATAGGGGCTATTAAGAGCAATAAATTACCTTTGAATTAAAGCAACCTAGGATGATATAAAAAAATAATGAAATTATTTAATACAGGTCTTAGAAACTACAAAAGTTAAAAACCTTATCTGTTACAATTAAGAATAAAGGTTATTTTGATGATAATTTTAATATTTAATGTCACCTTTTCCTCTCCTGTTGTCACAGGTGCCTGTGGCACCTGTCCCTTGTTTCCTCCTTAATTGTTTCAGTTGGGTGATTGGTTTGTTTTGTTCACGTGTTTAGTTCCTTTTGTATTTATTCTGAGTTTTCCTTCCCTTCGGTGCACGTCTTTATTTTGTGGTTTATATACCCAATGTTACGTTGTTTGTTTGTTCCCCCTTTTTCGTTGGTGTCCCTACACTAATTTTTATTAAATTCGATGTTTGGTTTTTATCCCGGTGTCTCTTTTCTCTCCTTCCGCGTTCAACCACGTTACGGCGCTACACATCTTCTCCGTGTAGGTCGTATTCCGTGGGAGCGTTTTCCGTGGACCGACGCACACATTTTTCCCCGCGTGGTCGGTACCTGGGAGCGCTCACTAGGCGCGAGCGGCTGAACGCTACACCTCCGCGTTAGCCGCCCTCCTCCCGGGGAAGAACGGACAGCCTCTAACAGAAAGACGTGCCAACGATCTGGAGAGTTCTGGACACCAGGGGTCACCCACCGCTGAGCGGAGGACCAGAGGCTGTATCGCCGACCAGACCGAGTCTGAGTACCGGGGACCGCCAGCGGCATATCCCGAGCACCAGGGGCCGCCCATCTCGGACTCGGAGCACCAGGAGGTGCATTTCCCAGCCTCGCAGCGAGAGGGCGCCGATCTGCGACCACGCTGCGAGAGGACTTGCTCGACGCCGCCAGCAGGGAGCAGCCGGCTGGATTCACAGCCTGAGGGACTTTTACCCCCACTCAAACTCAACACACATCATCTTCTGTCCAGTCTCTAACAGATATCCAAAATGCGACTACATCCCCCGAGGTTTACGACCGCCATTAGCCAAACCGCTGTCAACAGGCCTTTCGTGCCCTTCCCGTTGACCGATGACCCTTAAACTTCACCACTCTGTACGTCTACGCACTCTTTACAAACCCCCCAATTTCGACGCCGATTGGCCAGAGGTGGCGCTATTTCTAAAATACTGCTAATAACTTCCACATATGTACATCTACCGTCTCATTTATGCAATCCCATAATGCTCTACTACATCCTTCACATCTGTGCCCATACATGTCCATTAAAAAAATGTCGACTTCTCCAGATATTTCACAAAGTCCAAAACCTGCCCTTTTCGAACTAGTCTCTGGATTTTTATCCAATCTTCTCAAAATTCATCTGGTCGTACTCGGGAGAATGTCTAGGTAAATAATTATCAAAAAAATGTCGACTTTTCCACTTCCACTTATTTTACACTAATATTTTTTCATTAGCGTCATTAGCATATATAGGCTATATTGCTATAACTCATTAGCCGTTAATCTCATCAACTCCAAATTAAAGAGGTATACCCGCCATGTCCCTCCGTTGATGCAGGCCGATTTTGGTTGACCTAGTCCTTATGGGGCCTCTGATAGGCGCTATAACAGCTACATGTGAGTTTCTCACCAACCGTAAATGCGATCGAGCTCAAACTCAAAAAACATCATCTTCTGTCCAGTCTAAAACAGATTCCGAAAATCAGACTACCTCCCCCGAAATTTAGGACCGACATCAGCCAATCCGCTGTCAGCAGGTCTTTCACGCCCTTCCCGTCGACCGATGACCTTCAAACTTCACTGATCTGTACATCTACACATTCTTTCCCAACCACCAGATTTTCACACCGATTGGCCAGAGGGGGCGCTCTATATGTATGTTCCTACTGCCATGTTGTCCAGACTGTCCATACACGCTTGAACCCCGCTAATCACCGCTTGCGGTTATATTTATTATTATTTTTTTGTTTGTTTGTTGGGTTGCTTTCCCTTTTTGCGCGACCCTTGGGGTGGGGGTATGTCACAGGTGCCTGTGGCACCTGTCTCTCGTTTCCTCCTTAATTGTTTCAGTTGGGTGATTGGTTTGTTTTGTTCATGTGTTTAGTTCCTTTTGTATTTATTCTGAGTTTTCCTTCCCTTCGGTGCACGTCTTTATTTTGTGGTTTATATACCCCATGTTACGTTGTTTGTTTGTTCCCCCCTTTTCGTTGGTGTCCCTACACCAATTTTTATTAAATTCGATGTTTGGTTTTTATCCCAGTGTCTCTTTTCTCTCCTTCCGCGTTCAACCACGTTACGGCGCTACACATCTTCTCTGTGTAGGTCGTATTCCGTGGGAGTGTTTTCCGTGGACCGACGCACGCATTTTTCCCCGCGTGGTCGGTACCCGGGAGCGCTCACTAGGCGCGAGCGGCTGAATGCTACACCTCCGCGTTAGCCGCCCTCCTCCGGGGAAGAACGGACAGCCTCTAACACCTGTACAACATTGTAATTATTTTTCTAAAGCTTATTTTTGCAATTCTGTTTTCACACCAATGTTTGTTTTTGGATGCAAATATAAGCAAATATTTGCTTTAAAAACTATTTTGTAGCAGCTATAAATATTTATATTTTTATATTAGGAATTGTCATGCTTCCTTACTGAACATTATTGGTTGTTATATACATCAGGATTAAGATCCGTAGAATATTTGTGATTATTAACATTCCCTATGCCTTAACTATTTTTTCCCTTACTGTATTGAAACGGCTTCCAATAGATCATTTAATATCCTTTTACATTTTCATTTCAACCGCTGTTTTAGTAGTGTGGGGAAAATGTTTGGTGAATCGCTGTTGCATCAGTTCACTAAATACATTTTCCTTTTGAAATGTCATACTTTTCATTATAGATATTTTATGCGGACAGGTGCCAAATATATAGGGACAGTAGTGTATACATTTACACTGCACAATTGTTATTTGTCGAACAAGGCCGTTGTATTTTTTGTAGATTTTGTATGGTAAGCTGTCCCTGGAGAAGTTTATTAAGGGTGCAAAAAGTGACCATCCGTTGTACGACTGTTGCAGTGTGACCCAAGCAGTGCTGGACAGTTCTGATAGATGTGTCCACCACGTTACTCCAGTGTTTTATTTATTTATTGGAGTTGTTTAATGTATATATTATAGGGCATTGACCCATTTGTCTGGGCAAGATAATTCATTTTAAAATGGAAATAGTTTTAAATTTAATCTGATATTATGCATAATCTGGAAACTGTTTTTGTTTTTGCAAGAAGCAAGCATTGTGGTAAAGATTAGATGGTTTGGTCTATATTGAACTTGAACTAAACAGTATTACCAAAAGACAATAACTAGATTTTCTATCATTAATAATTTTAAAACAGGAGCTCACTCTCACCAGATGCCTTTTAACCACTATGAATAATGCTTGGAAAGTTTGATAAAACTTTAAAATTGGTGCTGATTTTATAACTATGTTTAGAATCTTTATTACTTTTAGGATCCTATTTAAAGTAAAAATGAAAAAAATAAATAAAATAAAAGACAGAAATGAAAATATATAGGAAAAATGTTGAGCAAGTAGCCTTGCACAAAGATTTTATTTCTATTTTATACAGGGTTTGTATGTTTTGTTTTGTTTTCATTAGTTTTAAGGTCTCGGGGTTTTACATTTCATTAAGTGTAAACTAGGTTGGTTATTGGTGCAATCTTTCACTCAGCTTTAAATTTCTGCACAGTGATAATCTTTTAAATATCAACATACTGGTTAAATTAAACTACCACATTTAGCTTTTACTAAACCATTTGTATATCAAGCATTTTGTCTGAGGTTAAATTTCATTCCTTGTTTTGGCCTTAAACATGCTTGTTTCAATGATCTCTTTTGGCTTTAAAACAGAGCACATTATTCCAGAGCTGCTGGAGATCCTTTTCCTACAGACATAAAATTCAATCCTGATCCCATGTCCTAAACCTGTTCTCTAGATAATCGATGTGTTTCAGATTAAATGCGGCTGGATGTAAGGGTGAAACATGATTCTCTAGGAAAGTGGAGTTCCAGGAACAGAGTAAGTGGTGATCAGGATGGATCGGCTGTGAGGATGCTGATCCTCGGGGTGATGGAGACCAGTCCCTAAAGCAAGAAGAGGATGCTTCTCTGGATGTGTCAACAGACCTATTCAGCGCTACAATTACAGACTAGTCCATCTGTCTCTGTGCACACACTGTTAGTCCACTTTAGTATGTTCTCAGATGATCAGGTATTTGGGTGGCTGATTGTCAGTACTGCAGAGATACTGATGTGGTGGAGTGTTAGTGTGTTGTGCTGGTACAGAGTGAGTGGGTCAGACAGCAGCGCTGTGCATCAATCAAAACATACAAGTGTCTGTCCACTCATACTATCACCCACCACCCTAATAATAGCTGCGCTGTGAAAATCCTGATCATCAGAAAACAAAATAAAGGAATTAACAAAATATATAGAAAAACATGGACTACAGAATGTACTTGTAAAAATACAAAGTCCATCTATATAAGTAGAGAAACAATCAGTTGTACCTAATAAAATGGACAGTGAGTTTGATTGTGTATTAAAGTGTACATTTTTTGCTGAAATTATCTTTTTGTTTAAAAGGTCAAAGTTGATGTTTACTATAAATATTTCAATATTCACATTCAGCTTGGGCGGCACGGTGGCTTAGTGGTTAGCACATTCGCCTCTCAGCACTAGGGATTCCCGGTTCGAATCCCCATCTGGGTGGAGTTTCCATGTTCTCCCCGTGTCCACGTGAGTTTCCTCCGGGTTCTCCGGTTTCCTCCCACAGTCCAAATACATGGTGAAGTCAATTAAGTTCTCCAAAATTGCACCATATACAGTGTGTATGTGTATGTGTCTGTGTGAGTGAGTGTGTGCCCAGCAATAGATTGGCGCCCTGTCCTGGGTGTATCTGCCCAGCGCCCGAAACGTTCTCCCCTGGATGGGCATGGGGAACCCCCCCGCAACCCTAATAGAGGATAAAGATAATGGATGGACATTCAGCTTTACAATCTGCTGGCATAACTCTGTCTGGTCCACTGTTCTATTTACTGCTGCACTGCTTTTCATCTAATTTATGCAGAATCATGAAACATCACGTTTCAACATGAAAGATTATGAGCCTGATAATGAGATTCATTCAGGATGAACTTAAACTGATTGAACAACCATTTGAACTCTATTATGAATTGCAAATTCAGAGCATGGTTGCATTTGCAGCTGGTGAGAGTCCTTAATGCTGATTATCAGTGATTAGTATTCAGTGTTGCTCTCTTTTACATCAGGCCACAGTGGCGCCTTCAGACACCATGGCAAGCCAAACAGATCACAATGTAATATAGTTTTAGTTATTTTAGTTAATTTAGTTAATTAAACAAGCATAGGAAGTAAAATATAAGACACATAAACTATAGAAGTAATTAAAAATAGCTTCATATTTCCACATTTCTTATTAGTCAGTTTGTTTTTGGTATGAAGAAATATCTTGATTTGGTGATCCACTCGGGATCCTCTCGTTTTGAGTTGAAACGAGGATTATCTCAGTTAAGCTCAGGTTCACTAAATCACTAAACTTATAAAATAACACCATTTACAAAATTTCCTGCCCCATTAAGAAACATCTGTTAAATATGTAAGACAGCATATGGCATTTCGTACTCATGCATGTATGTTTGATATTTCATGTGATTATGTAACAACTGTGTCAAAATGATAATTACACCATACAATATATTTACCTAATTACCATTTCCATTGAGCTCAGTCTTTCTATAAATGCAAACCTAGAAACAGCTCTCCAGATTTTTCCCACTTTTAAACTGATCAGAATTCTCATTAATTTTTTTCAGCACGCCTGGTTGGATGATTTATATATACTTTTGTTTATAATGTTATAAACATCCATGTTTACTCCATCCAGTGCGGAATTTTGACTTGCAGCACAACATGTCAAAGGTTTTCTTGAAATACCCCAGCCCTCCAAATACACACATAGGTGAATTATCAGTTTTATTGTCTTTCATTTATTTTTAAACAATTAGGATAAATGGGCGGCACGGTGGCTTAGTGGTTAGCACGTTCGCCTCTCAGCGCTAGGGATTCCCGGTTCGAATCCCCATCTGGGTGGAGTTTCCATGTTCTCCCCGTGTCCGCGTGGGTTTCCTCCGGGTTCTCCGGTTTCCTCCCACAGTCCAAAAACATGGATCAAGTCAATTGAGTTCTCCAAATTGCCCCATAGAGTGTGTGTGTGTGTGTGTGTGTGTGAGTGTGTGCCCAGCGATAGATTGGCGCCCTGTCCTGGGTCTATCTGCCCAGCGCCCGAGACGTTCTCCCCTGGATGGGCATGGGGAACCCCACCGCGACCCTAATAGAGGATAAAGCGGGAGATAATGAATGAATGAATTAGGATAAATTCACAGAAAAACATTTATGTCAGAAACCAGTTCAGGTTTGTAATATTGTTTCTGCAATCTATAATAAATCCTGTACTGCCTGGATTGCATTATCATCTAGAACCTAAACTGTTCTGTATTTGTATTAGGTTTTGACCCTTTTGGCGTTTCACTCTCAGCTTCATTACAGACTGTGATGTGCACACACACACACACACACACACACACACACACACACACACACACACACACACACACACACACACAGATATAAGGACCACCACAGGATCAAATAAACCACTGGAACCTCATCAGGATGAGTTCTCAACATGGGCATGCTATTTTGGTCACCTAGGAGATTTTTCTGCCACTTTCATCTCTACCTGTTGCTTCTTGCATTGTGGGCAGAATGTAAGTTGCTTTAATATATTTGTTTTGAAGCAAACACTTAATCCATCTGGTAAACAATTAATTTAGTATGCATTGAATTCAGTATATATATCCAATATATGACTGAATAGTTTTCTTATGCAATTAACAAAAATACCAGGGGTTTAACAGAACAGTAAAATCTTCACAATTTTTAAAATTATATTCATGTTGTAAAACTACAAATTTTATCATTATTCAATGTATTAAATGCTAATATTAATACATAACAATCATTTATTCCATGTAACATTACTCATGGACATCTGCCCCAGTACAGAATCAAAATATTAAAAATATAATAAATAAGAGATAAATTGGATTAGATCATAACCTATAATCTTTCAGTCTGCAAGGCTTTCCATACTAAGAGCATCTCGGTTCATTTAAACCCTGTGAAATATGATGTGAATGAGTTGTGGATGCAGACCGTTGCCCTGACAACCCAATGAAAGTGTGTGATTGCCATGGTGCTGCCAACCTTCGGTTTATTACTAAAATTTATTTAGTAATATTTGGCATTGACTCTGAATATTCACCAGGTTTGGGTTTGACTTATTCATCCCAGGAGTGCACAAATTTCAAGAAAATACAGATTTAAAGACCACTGCAATCCTGTCACTTAAATCACTTGCCATCATTTGTAATGTAACTACTAATTTTGTAGTGTAACTGCTAATGTAATTTAATGTGTCCTGGACTCACAGGAAAAATGATAGCACATGGCAGCAACTTAATGTATTTAAGTATGAAGGGAACATCTATAAGATGTGCTGAAGTTCAAAACAAGCAGCAAAATAAGGAATAAAGACTTTGATCAAGGTATGGTTGTTTGCACTTGAGCACAGTGGTCTGAGTATTTCAGAAACTGGGACGGCACGGTGGATTAGTGGTTAGCATGTTTGCCTCTCAGCACTAGGGATTCCCGGTTCGAATCCCCATCTGGGTGGAGTTTCCATGCTCTCCTCGTGTCCGTGTGGGTTTCCTCCGGGTTCTCCGGTTTCCTCCTACAGTCCCCCATATAGAGTGCGTATTTCTGTGTGAGTATGTGCCCAGCGATAGATTGGCGCCCTGTCATGGGTGTATCTGCCCAGCACCCGAAACATTCTCCCCTGGATGGGCATGAGGAACCCCCTGCGACCCTAATATAGGCTAAAGCGGAAGATAATGGATGGATGGAATGGATAATCTACTGAGATTTCCCATAAATAGGGAAAGGCATCAGTTTCTGTGGTGAAAATGGTTTGTCGATACCAGATGTCAAAGAATAGATGCTGTTTTAAATTAAAGAAATGCATAAAGTGCCACTCCTTAAAATTAATCTGTACAGAAAAACTTTTTTAAAGTGCGTGTCAACCATGTCAAGATAAAAAAGGACACTCTGTCTATTCAACCACACTGTTGTAACTCATGCAAAATAAGGCTAGGACAGATCTGGGTGGATTTTCCATGATCTTCCATGTTTGATGTTTTAGGTGTCGCTCTGCTGAGGAGCTTATCACCCTGCCTTTCCAGTCCATGTCGAAATGGTGCAGAGTGTCGGGACGATTCCACCACAGTCCTGTGTCAGTGTCAACCCCGGGCAGCAGCTCAGTCCATTCAGAACTGCACCTTCAGCCACGTGCTCGAAACTCACATCTGTCAGGACACCATCACCATCACCTGTCAGTCCACCCATGCTCACTCTGGACTGTTTGCATGCCGCTGTGGGTCAGACTCTATACAGTCCTGTTTCTCCAGCGCTCAGATCTGTGCCCAGAAACTGTGTCGCAAAAGTGCCAGATGTTTCTCTGTCGCGTTAAAGGCTCCTGGCTACATCTGCCTCTGCCGACCCGGTTACTCAGGCCTGCTCTGTCAGCGGGAGCTGAATGAATGTGTTCCCAATCCCTGCCTTAACAATGCCATTTGCCGAATCCGGGTAAATGGACCAACATGCTTCTGTGTGCCAGGATTTCAGGGGAAACGCTGTGAGATAAATGTGAATGAGTGTGCATCAGAACCCTGCAGAAATGGAGCTACCTGCATCGACAACACAGGCTATTATGAGTGTCACTGTAGAACAGGATACGCCGGTGAGTGCCTCTTAAAATATTAACACATTCCGCCATCTCGTGGCCAGGGATTGACATTACATCCTCAAGTTTCGCAAGCTTTATATATATAAGCACAACGAAAAATATTTTTTTAAAATGCCACAATCTCTTGTATACAAACCTCTAATTTCATTTCATAATCTTCTGCTTTATCCTCTACTAGCGTCGCAAGGGTTCCCCATGCCCATCCAGGCGAGAACATTTCGGGCACTGTGCAGATACACACAGGACAGGGCACTGGGCACACTCACTCACAAAGACACACACATTATAAAGAGGCAATTTAAAGGGGAGCAATTTAGAGCAGCCAATTCACTTTTAATACATGTTCTTGGACTGTGGGAGAAAACCAGAGAACCCGGAGAAAACCCACGCGGAAAAGGAGAGTACATGGAAACTCCACCCAGTGAATGCTGTGCGGCGGACATGCTAACCATTACGCCACTGATTACGCTATCAACTATGAATCCAATTAAAGCATATTAGTTCAGTTAAATATTAAATAATTAACCAGACAAGATTTACAATTTGAATAAAAACAAGCCAATTTCATACTGTTGTTTTTAATCTTGTATGATTAAGAATGATTCATACTTAACATATTTACCTTAACTTTTATCCATAAAACTAATAACACTATCGCCTCATACTTACAGTCTGAGTTCTGTTTATGTGCCAGGTTGAGATCTTGTACAGTTGAGTGAGTTTGATGTGGAGAAACTTGGATGGGGTCCATCTAACACCTTCAGAACTAGAAATGAGAGTGTGAGCCAGATCCTCCTGTCCAAGTTCACCATCTAAATTCACACAAACGTTTCTGGATGAACGGGCAAAAAAGACCACAGACAGACTTTATACATAACTGTAAGTTCCAGCTGCAACAGGTGGCACCAATTTATAATTGTATCCCCAAAAAATGAATCCTCAGTGTTTAGAGGGGACATGGTGTTGTGCTGTATAGAAATAATTGTACTGATTATGGATTTTTTTTGGGAATGAAATTGTTTCTCAGTCTGACAATATAGACACTGAGCCAAGAAATAAGGTGAACAGCAGGTTGCAGTGATGCATTTGGTCTCTACAGATGGTAGTGGCTCTGTGGAGGCAGAGGAAACTGTGGATCTTCTGATGATTTGGCGTCTGAATTCCGATGGCTCTCCAGACATGCTGATGATCCATTACAGGGCATGCGTCTCAGTGATGGTGCCGTTGCTGTACCAGGCTGGAATGCAGTAATTGAGAATGCTTTCTGTCCTGCAACAGTCAAAAGATAATAAGTAGAACTTGTTGGATTTACTTTTAAGGCTGAGCTCAGAAAAAATTAGTCTCCGTCATGCTTTTTTTCTAACAGCGATATTGTGTAGACCAAGTTCAGTCCTCAGATATCAATATCTCCAGAATATAAACTGAATACTTTTTATACTATTTCACTATAACAATGGGCTGTATTTTCTAGGTGTTGAGAACTAGATCGTTGGCTGAACATCAAACAGTTGTACCTCCGCTGTGGGTACAAATAATAGATAATTAAATTAAGCAACTAAATGAAACAATGTCTGGTGTATATGAAGCTTTGTAGTTTTATGTAAATAATTATAAGTGCATCAGCAGCAGCAGTTAAAGGTTATAACCGAAATGTAAATGAGGCTATGTAGCCTATAAATTATGAGTAAACCATGGCAGTAACACATCAGCACATTCTGTTTCTGTCTCAGGGATTCACAGAGATTTCCAGATGGCTCATTTAAAATCACACTGGATGGTGAGCAGCCTCATGATAAAGAACAGTTCCTCTGATGTTGCAGGTGCCAGCTGTGAAGTTCAGATCGACGAGTGCCAGTCGCAGCCTTGTCTCCATGGCGGGAGATGTCACGACCACATCAATGGCTTCTCATGCACCTGTGGCTCCGGCTTTCAGGGCCAGCGATGTGAAGTTGATGTGGATGATTGTAAAAGTCTTCCCTGTCAAAATGGAGGATTGTGTATTGATGGAATTGACAGGTATAAATTTAGTACATTTTTGTTTTTTTGCAACAGAAAACAAATTTCAATCTGAAGCAGATTCATCAAGATTCAAATTAGATCTTACTTAAATTATATCATAATCAAAATTAGAATACTTTATTAATCCCCAGTGGGAGATTGCAGTAACCAGAGTTGCACCAGTTATAAGATTTTTAAGATACTAAAAGAATAAAGGATAAAAGTACTAACAATAAGAGCATCAAAAATATTTAAATACTAAATAATAAGTAAATAAAAAATTATAATAATTTGGCAGTGGCAATTATTCATAATTTCAAACAATTTTATAATTAATTATAATATATCTAATTACTTGGTGGTCCAACGTCTCTGGTTTGGTTCTTATTTATGGTTACTGTGTAGAGTTTTTTTTGCATCTTCTTCCACATTTGCACATGTTTCCTCCCACCATTCATTTAAATGTGTGTGTTTAATGCGCCCACATTAGAGTAACACTCTGCCCAATGTCTCTATAAGAGAAAAGCTGTTTTAGTTTAGGTTGGAAAAGATGATAAGATATGAAATAAATAAATTAATGTAAAAACCCAGGTGGTTAAATATTTACAGATGTGTTGCTTGAATTACCTTTTCTCAGATACAGCTGTGAGTGTTCTCAGAGCGGCTTCTCAGGTTTACACTGTGAACTTCCTCCTCCTCCTCCTCCTCCTTCTCCGTGTTGGTCTCAGCCCTGCCAGAACAGCGCCACCTGTATCAATGAAGTAAACAACTATGTTTGCAAATGCCAGCTAGGAACCTACGGTAATCAAAGTTTGGATAAACTTTTCACTACTGTAATAATTTATATTATTACATAGATTATTTATAGATTATAAAATAAATGTACACGTTTTTGTGTCAGCTACATTATTTGATATAACATGATCAGACATGTTGTGAATTCAGCTTCTTGTGAATTCAGAATGTGAATGTGCTGCAACCTGCACGGTGGCGTAGTGGTTAGCACGTTTCCACAGTGGTGGATTGGTGCCCTGTCTTGGGTGTATCTGCTCAGCCCCCAAAATGTTCCAATGCCACCCCACCCCCCACAACCAGAGTAGAGGATTAAGAGGAAGAGATGAATGTGATGAAGTTTTAGTTAATATTATGAAGATTGAAAAAGAACCATTAATAAATTACACTGAACTGAAGCTGAACACTGACATCATGATCTGATGGTTCCTTTCACAGGTGCGCTGTGTGAGACAGACATTGATGATTGTGCTCCCCTACCATGTCAGAACGGAGGAACATGTCAAGATGCTTTAAACAGCTACACCTGCATTTGCTTTTCTGGCTACACTGGTATTCAATGTGAAATTGGAACTACTTTTACTTTCGGGTTAACCGGTGGCCTACTGAGCATTCAGCTGCCACTTTTTAAAAATGAGGGCTTGTGCAGTGTAACTCTGAGCTTCTGCACCCGACTAAAAAACTCTGTGCTGTTCCAAAGAAGTATAGCACGAGCAGAGCTCACTTTAGAGCTGCTAGAGGGCCACTTAAAGATCAGTTTCAGCTTAGGGGAGGATATAAGGGTGGAGAGAGCCACCTCGGCACTGGAGCTGGCTCAGGATGTTGCAGATGGAAACTGGCACACAGTGGAGGTGACATTGGGAGATGATAAGCTTCTCCTCCGGCTGCTTGAGCCCTGCCAGGGGAGTAACTGTGAGACAGAAACTCAACTGGACTTAGACTCTTTAAGTCTTGAATCTTCAGAGCAGAACCTTGTGATTGGAGCTGATTTAGAGAGAGATCATTTGGGCTCGTTCGTTGGTTGCATTAGGGACCTTACAGTGGACTCTGAGGTTATTATACCAAATAGGTGGACAAATGGCTCAACTGTAAATGTATCAGAAGGATGCCACCTCTGTTTGAATCATCCCTGCAAAAATCTGGGTACATGCACTTCTCTGGAACAAGAGTACCAGTGCAAAAATCAAGAGCAATACAAGACATACAACTGCACACAAGGTAAATGACAAATCTGATCAATATTGTTATTATTATGAATGAATTAACAAATACATTTAGGGAAGCTATGGTGGCATAGTGTTTAGCACATACATTTCTCAGCACTGGTGATCCAGGTTCCAATTCCTGGATTCAAGGTGAATTAAATGCTAGAAATTGCCCCTTTAAAGTGTGGGTGTTTGTTTGTGTGAGTGAGTATGTGCCCAGCAATGGATTTGTGCCCTGTCCTTGGCTTATCTGCCCATCCCCAGTAGAACATTAAGTGGAAGATAAGGAGATGAGATTCAAGGAGATTAATATGTTAACAGCTAAATAAAAAATAAAAACATAGATGTGACATGGAGCCACAGTTAATTGCATCTAAATATTAAGACAAGCTTTTTTTTTTCTTCTTCTTCTAGTCGTTTCCAACATAACTTTTGAAGATAATGTCATTCTGACATACCGTGGTAATGGCCTGATTTCTCACCACCTCACCAGCATCTCCTTCAGCATTTGCACATTCAGACACAATGCGTATATTCTTTATGCCAATAGCAGTTCAGACTTTATGAGCGTGTCCTTATCAGATGGTTTTCTACAGCTGGAACTACTTACCTCATCTTCCTCGTCTGCCTCACTGACCTTACATAGCATCAAACCAATAGCCAATGGTAAGTGGCATCATGTGGAACTTTTAATGGTCTTTCCCAAAGACAATATTTCACCATGGACCATGGAAATTTCTGGAGAAGAACCAGTAACTTCAGTGTCCAAGTCTGGAAACTTAGATTTCCTCAAGGAAGGTGTAGACATTCTGCTCGGGGGCTGCAGCTCAAAAGCTTCAGACTGGAACCTAATTGGATACTTAAGTAGGGTGGAGCTTGGTGGAATAACATTGTCATGTTCTGATGTTCCTAATGGAACGCTGCTTCAGAATAAAAAGGAAACGTTCATTCAAATATCAAAGCTCCATCTGGGGAATTGTGAAGAGAGCTGCACTTACAAGGTGGAACGTACTGTTGGAGGCTTGGACCTACTAATCAAAGAGACCTGCATCTGCAGAGACAATACCACAGGATTATACTGCATGTAAGTTATTCTACAGTACACCATGTACACTGTACATAAGCTCACTGGTGTTACCAGCATCAAATACTTTTTGCTTCATCATATTAAACTCACACTTATTCAGACCAGATATTCAGTATAAAAACTGTTCTCATTGATCAGCAAACTTTCAAATCACTTCAGATATAAAAAATTAAATATTCCAAAGCAGGATTAGAACCTCCGGGTTCTCCAGTTTCCTCCCACAGTCCAAAAACATGGATCAAGGTCAATTGAATTCTCCAAATGGAGTGTGAGTGAGTGTGTGCCCAGCAATAGATTGGCGCCTTGTCCTGGATGTATCTGCCCAGCGCCAGAATCGTTCTTCCCTGGATAGGCATGGGGAACTCTCCGTGACCCTAGTAGAGGATAAAGCGGAAATTTTGTGTTAATATTCAGCAAAAGCCGTGGTTGTCTTTTTTTTCAATAACATAATTTTATTTAACATTTACATTAAATATATTACAAACATAAGAACCCATGGATTGTTACAGTGATTTCTGGCACTTTTTTAAGTAAAGTTAATTGTTAAAAATATATTGTTTTAAGAGTACATTCTTTTAAAGCTAAAAACTAAATGAATATCTCTTTATGGTTTGGCTATCTCTTAGGTTGGAGCAGGATGTGGAGGGGTACAAGTTGGGCCTGAATTCTGGCTTTTGCTGTGATTTAAACAAATTCCTGTGTGTGTGTGAGCTGAGTGACAGAAGCTCCCATCAGATCCATGTAAGCACTTCACTTACACATGTATTGTATGATAATGTTTTTTAATAAAAATTTAATGTCACTGAGTTCAAACTCCTGAGGAAACTGTGTCCCACTGCTAGACAGCTGAAAAAGGCTGACGGTTCATATACATCTGATGGATGTAATAAAAGCAAAACGATTCTCCACTCCGTAAGAAATCAGTGAACTTAAAAAAATATATAATTTTCCAGCCCTGTTTGGAAATGAACTTAATTAAATTCCTTTATTACACTGTCTCAATGCAAAGTGAAAAAGCTGAAGTGAAATATAAAAAAATATTAGCTTTCAGGCTGTGAGATTAAAAAACACTCAAAAATGTTGCTAATCATATTAAAGGAACTGCAAACCACAAAAAAGACAAAAAGCACAAAAAAAATGCTTCCAGTGGGAAGTTTAAGAAAATCCCTTTTGTAAGACAAAGTTAACAAAGCAGTCTAAGAAAACATGAATGGAGTTGACTCCCCCTACAAGATCATGACCTGAATCGCAAGATGAGATGAACTACAATAAAAGAAGCGAAACTTTTTTCACATTCTCCAAAATCTTTTAGAAAACCTTGACAGAAGAGTGGAAGCTGTAATAGCTGTGAAGAGGGAACAACTTAAATGAGATTAGCTAATAGCTTCTGTATGTGTGATTTGAAAGTGTCCTCATAGTTTTATTCAAAAAGTGCATACCATAGTAACAGACTTTGCAGACAGGCTCATTTAGTCTCATCTTTTTGTGGATAAATCATGTCTGAAATTCAGCAAGACTACAACTTGAACATGTAGTCGGGGATCATTCCTCCAACAGCCTGCGGCCTAATTAACATCCTCCATCAGAAAGAGTAAAGCAGCTGAACAAAGCAGGACACAGTCAAAGAAACTGCAACGATGTCCAGGACTGTTGTGGCTGCTATACAAGAAAATGATGACGCGTGTGTGAATGTCAGGAGATGAGGTAGAAATGCATGGCTTCAGAGAGAGTGAATAGTGCTGGACCAGCAGAACGCTGTCACACAGACTTCAAGAAATGCAACTCAGCAGAGCGAAGCAGCCGGAATCAGAGACCTGATCTATAGGAGAACTTTATCCTACTGACAGAGCCGTTCATCTGGAGAAGCTCTCGCACAAATCCAGAATGTCACTAACAGCACTTGAAGTTTTTTTTAGTGATGTTTCACAGCCTCGGTATCCAGCTCCTCTTTAAACAAGAAACGTCCCAATTTAGGATTCTTTTGCCTTACGATGCAAATAGAAGATATATATATTGCGGCACGGTGGCTTAGTGGTTAGCACGTTCGCCTCTCAGCGCTAGGGATTCCCGGTTCGAATCTCCATCTGGGTGGAGTTTCCACGTTCTCCTCGTGTCCGCGTGGGTTTCCTCCAGGCTCTCCGGTTTCCTCCCACAGTCCAAAAACATGGATCAAGTCAATTGAGTTCTCCTAATTGCCCCATATAGTGTGTGTTTGCGTGCGTATCTGTGTGTGTGAGTGTGTGCCCAGCGATAGATTGGCACCCTCTCCTGGGTGTATCTGCCCAGCGCCCGAAACGTTCTCCCCTGGATTGGCATGGGGCCAATCCCCACCGCGACCCTAATATAGGATAAAGGATAGGATATATATATATATATATATATATATATATATATATATATATATATATATATATACCCAATCTTTTCTACGTAATTCTCATTAATTCATTCTTTTCTTTACGCCACTTATCATTATTCCGTTTGAGGGGAGTGCTGATATCCCAGCATTAACTGGGTCACCAGTTCATCACAGAGGAGAACAAACAATCACATTCATAGCAAGGAGTATTTCAGTTTCTCTAATTCACCTGACTTTGCATTGTCAAAAGAAACCAAAGCTCCTGGAGAAAACTCAAACAGGAAGAGAACATACAAACTTCACAAAGAAAAAACCCTCACTGCCCAATCTGGGAATACCACCCAGGTCCTTTTTGTACTGTGTCTTTGAAGGGGCTACTCTACACCCTTGTGCTCTTCACTAATAATCTGTTATTAATGAATTGCCCAACATCCCTCCTTCATATTTACTTTTAGGACAGTGTAATACTTACTCCCCCTTAAAAACCACACAGTTCCAACAGAAAGAGGTTTAATAATCTGCAGGTGAAAACAGGCAACTCTTCTCTGTTGAACTGCTTGATCTCCACACCTTGCAATTGGCGCCCAATTAATCCAAATTCTTATATTATTTCATTATTTTCCTTTAAACTTACAGTGAGGTTATAATTGGGGGGGAGGGAGTGCAGAGACACACATACACCATTTGGGGGGCAAATAAGAGCAGCCAATTTACCTTTAATCAATATTTTTTGACTGGGAAGGAAACTGGAGAACCTAGAAAAACTTACATGCTTTACGATATTTAACTGAACATTACTCAATTCAATGTCTCTGAGTGTCTAAATGTCCTTTGTTTGCATTTGCAAACAGATGTAACAGTTAAATAGCATTTTTTTTTACATTTTAATAATGATCATTCATCATTAAAGTGACATTTAACTCTGTGTCTGTATTTCAGCTGAATTCAGTTACTTTAGCATCTCAGCTCCTAGTGGGTGGGAGTTCCACACTGGTGCTGGTGTTTTTCTGTCTGCTGGCTGGAGCTCTTATGTTGGTACTGAAGAGAAGAGCAACTTTTGGAACCTACAGCCCAAGCCGACAAGAGAAAGAAGGGTCACGAGTGGAGATGTGCACCATGGTGGAGCCTCCACCTGCAGAAAGACTCATCTGATTAGAGGGAAATGCAACCAAATTAGCAAAAACTGTATTAAGAAAAATGCTTGTTTCCAGTCAAAAGTTAGTAATATTTTTTGGGGGTTTGTCCTGCTATTTTCTAACATTGTCTAAACCCCTGTGCGCATTCTTGTGATAAACATAGAACTAAAGGCCATGTGGTGTTCTACAGGATGTATTTAGCATATACAGCGGTCAACACTACTTCTCATATCTACGGATGTACATATCTGTGTTTGAGGTCAGAGAATTTCTTTGTAATAAAATTGTTTAGGTTAAAGTTTTTGAGGTTACATTTACATTTGGTGGCAACGGTTTTTAAAGTTCTGAGTTTCTATAGTTTCTCAACCCTCTATTAGGGGTGAGCTGCAATATTCGCTGATTTGACGATTCGATTCGGAGAACCGTAGTCGACTATGAACCTCATAGTCGAATGTACCATTTTGACTTCATGGGGGTGCCCATGGCTGCTGCTAAGCATTAGTTTTTACATGAAATGTCTTTGTTTTCGTTATATATATATATAGCCTTTTGTCAAATAAAATCCTCCTAATTTCTGTTAATATTTTTTTAAATGATGTGTGCGCTTTAACAATAGGCTACACATTAATAAAGCTCCCCCTGCAGTTAGTTGCACATTCCAAAAGCTCTAGAAAAACGAGTAAAATATTTTTTTAAATCTTTTTTAAAAACCATGCTTATAGCGCCATCTTGTGGTGAAATTTTAACTGATTCGACTATCAGTCGACTATAGGGAAAATCTGACGAATCAGATTCGACTATGAAAATCCTTAGTTGAAGACACCCCTACCCTCTATACAACCTTAGTTAATTTTAATAATCTTGTGATTTTAAATGTAAACTGTGCTGGTTATCTTGTGAAATGGTTTATCATGTTTAAGTAGCTATACACTTATTTAAATAATTTCCCCCTCATTTCCTTTTAAAGGTGGTCAACTTAAAAAAACGTATTTTACACAAGTATAATCAGAGATAAAAAAAATTTAACTTTCAGATTTTACATTGCTGCATGAATGTGTCTCATGGAATTTTATCTAAGGGGTTCGAAGAATGCACATTCTGCAAAGGTTCCCCACCCCCCATCTTACTTCACTGAGAATGCCGATTTTGAAAAAATTCACAACCAATCTATTCTTAACAAGGTAAACAATCAGAGCTGATTAGTAAATATTTGGAGAATTTTTTTTTTCCAAAATATTGCTTGTACAGAATTTTTACTTCTCAAACATGATTTTGTGTAACATTTAGACAAACATGAAGCTTTAACAACTTTCACTCTTGTAAAAAGCTTTTCTTTAAGATTTTATAGAGGACATAGGAATTTTGTATAATTCAGTCAGTTGAATATTTGTGAGGTCAGTCAGTAATGTAGAATGAGAGAACCTGACCCCTGAGCTCTATTCAAATTCATGCTAAAGGTGTCTGACTGGGTTGAGGTCAGCGCTCTGTTTGGACTGGATAAACATATCTTTATGCTCCCTGCATTGTACTCTGGAGGTCGCAGACATGCTGGAACAGAAAACTGTTCCCAAATCTGTTCACACAACGTTTTACATAAAAATAACAAAAATGCAGGATCATGTGCTTAATGTTATTCATCTGTCATCAATAAAACACCCAGATTTAACAGTATTTTTGTGAGTGTATATTGATAGAAATGTTAAAAATGTTTAAAATGAGTCTTGTGTTTTAAATCTTCAGAATGTTTTTGCTTCATGATGATGATATTAAAGGAAATTAGTAACTATGATTTTATTAAATAATGTTAAAATATAAACTCTGTTTCCAGTCTTTGTACCTGAAAAAGACAAAAGATTTACACCCTTAATATAAAAAAACTGTTGTTATTCTATGTTTAAAAACTAAATTATATTAAATACATATATACAATGGAAATGCACATAGTATTACTCACACACACACAGACACACACTCACACACACACACTCCAGCACATGCACCACATACACCCACTACATACAGACATACAGAGACTCAAAACCCTTCACCCACTTATTCACTACTCTTGGGCAATTCTGATTATTTTTACAATTGGAGACAGATCAGATCTGGTCTGAGAGCTGATATGATTTACTGAAGCACAATGATGACAGTAACAGATTCCAAATGCACAGCAAATAAAAACACTTCTTTTACGCACTTATTTAAAAAAAAAACTTTAACAAGTTATTTTACAAAAATGAATCATATTCATCAAAATGAAAGATTTCTGTGTAAATACTCAGTAAAAGTATGTGTTCTTTCCATCTTAGTAACAGCTGATGTATTTAACATGCGTCATGTGACAGCGAGTACAGCAGTTCACACGTTTCAAAGCTACAACTTCCAAACACGTCGTCTACACGAAGAAAAGAAACAAACCATTCTGTTCAAACGATCTAAACACTTATCAAGGTCCTTCTAAAAACTCATCCATGTATTACTCACCTGATGCTCAGTAGTGTTTATATGATTTAAACAAACCTTATTACATCAGTCAAAAAATACAATTTTAACATTTATTCCTGCTCTGAAATGAAACATGTTCTACAGAAACAGACACTCAAACCAATTCCACTAATCACTGTGGATGAAGCCCACAACAATAAATAATTCAAAACATTTAAACACATAGGAAGTCAATTTAAAAGATGGAGAAATGTGGAAAAAAAAAAAGAAATAATTTGTTTCACAAATATCACACAGCCCGGAGATCATGAAGCAAAATGTGGTAAATAAAATAAAATAAATTACATTAAATTACTTTTCATAAACAGTGGAATGCAACTAATACTTTCAGAGACAGTAACAGATGCACGGGATTACCACAGAGTAACACACCCTTCAGCACAGAGGTGAATCTGACAGATCAGAGGTCTATCAGTGTATGTATGTATGTATGTATGTATGTATATATATATATATATATTCATCCCAAATGATTTTAAAAGAGTTGAGTTCAAAGTTCTGTGTAGACCAATTAAATGCAAAGAGCCTTAATGGACCTGGCTTTGTGCAAGAGAAATGTGCCTTCTCCAATGTTCAAAATACATGGTTAGGTGCTTGATTTCATTCTGTTGCAATGAGAACCTAGAAACCTAGATCAGTGACTGAGACATGTCTCCCGATAGTTTTGTCTACATGATCTCTCTGTAAAGCAGTAATCTCTGCCACATACAAAATACCATAACAACAAAATAAAATCTACTATCATTATGGAAACATCTGCTTTAATCTGCTGTTGGTGCGAGAAAATTCTGTAGCACACTGATTTAGGCTGATGCTGTTAAAAGGAACAACCTGTTCCTTGCACAGTGCACAGTCATCATTTCTTCACAGGAACTAATTTGGGAAAACTTAATAATTTGGTCTAGAATAAAGCAGACATTAAATGTTTTCATTAAACTATGTGAAAAATATATTCAGAAAGATTTAAAATAACAATTCTCTCTCTCTCTCTCTCTCTCTCTCTCTCTCTCCTCTCTCTCTCTCTCTCTCTCTCTCTCTCTCTCTCTCTCTCTCTCTCTCTCTATATATATATATATATATATATATATATATATATATATATATATATATATATATATATATACATACACTATGTACTATATATGGTTTAATCAGCAGCAGATTTTCCTTTTTATAAACCTTTATTTATTTTGTATGAAACTACTCTTATGTGCAGAGGTCTGTTTCTCATGGTCTGAAACATAAAATCATCTTGTTATTCTGTAAATATTTTTGTATTTTTGATGAGACACAGTTCTTGCTACTCGTACCGGTTTTGTCACATTTTTATTTTAACATATGCTACTTCTACACTCCTCTGTTATAATGAATTATGGACGTGTGTGTTAGAATTGAATTCATTACAGCTTTTTAAAATCTATTAAACAGGCGTAAAACAACTAAATTAAAATACATAAGTTTTAAGAAAATAAATCTGCATTATCAGTTACAAATTAAAATGAAATGAAATTACAATAGGATGATTTTTGTTAACACTGCAAAATCTGAGATTAGATTTGTATACATTTGTTAATATTTTAAATATTAAAATGATTTTGTAGTTTGAGCTTTTGTAGAAATTCACATTAAGTTGTTTAAATAAAAAAAGCTGTTCTCTAATCTGTAAGTTGCTTTGGATAAAAGTGTCTGTTATGACTAAATGTAAATGTAAATCATGTGAGGGATTTTGGTAAAAAAAAAAGATTTGAATATACGGACTAATAAGCTATTTTACATCAAATGTCTTTACTATCTACTTGAAACGAAGCAACAGTCCTCTAATCAATTTAATTAAAACATTTAATACAGGCACTTATTTTAAATCTCATTTTACTTGCTAATAACCTATTTCATTAAGAATTCCAATTATTAGAATGTAAAGAGGTGTAAGGTCAGTGTAGAGTGACCCACATTACAGTGATAAAATAAAAACTAATCTGAAATGATTATGTTTTTGTGCACAGTGAGCTGATGCAGGTATGAAACTACTGACTTGTGGTGTTCTCATTTGTAAGTCGCTTTGAATAAATGCGTCTGCTAAATGACTAAATGTAAATGTAAATAGATGCATTCATATTCCCACCATTATCTCAATTTTGTTCTATGCGGTTCTCCATGTGTTATATTCCTAAACACACTAAAGTAATCTGTTTTGCCTATTGCACTTACACACAGAGGAATTAGTCCACATTGAACCGATCCATGCAGTGAAACACACACATACACACAGAATACCATTTTGATAAAATGTTGTTTGATTGCTATTGATTTTCTCTGGAGGGGTGAAATTATTTAAAATAATAATTCTCACTCATGCAAAAAATCTGATCCAGACTCCTGCAGTGTGCATGCTTAAGGCTATGGATGCAGCATTGTATGTGAGTATGAAGAATTACATGCACCTATTACAAATACACACAGTTCAGGTATAAGGTTTCAGAAAGTATAATTATAATTCTGAGTCAGACTCGTATCCACTTTTGTTTCTTTTATGACATGGCCACATTTAACCAACAATCACGATGTATGCACGTTTTATCACAATAAACTTTCAAATAAATGTCTTATGATGTTTTAGATTAAAAGCCTTATAACATAACTTATACAGTATGAGGGTAGGACATTGATCAAAATGGCTCATTAAAAAGGTTTTTCAACTCAGTTAGCTGGCTTTTCACTCGTGTTTAACTCGTACTCAGCTGGATTGTGTTTGGCGGGTGAAGAGTTTGAAGGATTAGAAACTTCAGTTTTATTACAAGTAAATAGATTAAGCCACATATAGGTTTTTGCAGGATTGTTCATTAATTTGTTCATTTTAAAAAGCCTCACTGGATTCACAGTGTAAACAGCCTGAAAGTTAAACTGAACTATTTCAAGTTACTTTCCACAAAAGTTCAAGAGACCAGAAATTACTGATACTCAGCAGCAGCATCAGAGTACCAATGACATCACCATCACTGTAACAACCGTTCCACTCACACAGTTCAAATAGGACTACTAGCTGAACACGTCTTTGGAATCAGTAACTAAAGACAAAAGTAAAATATAAACCGCAGAGGACACACTTATTTTCATTTACAGATTTAGCTGAACATTTCATTAAGGAGGATCTAATTTATCTGGGAGTTACGACGCTCAAATAGGAACGTCAGCACCATTTGATTTAACAAGGTGAAGTCCATGGTGCTTTGTACCTTCCTCCCGTGTATAGTACTTTATTAGAAACCTTTATGCCTATCAATGTAATTATTAAATCAGTCGATCAGGTGCCATCAATCCAACGTACAAAAATCATTAGCTTTAGGAAATGTTCACAACAATCATTAGAATTGAGATAATATGAAAGCTGAGATTTTGAGAATGGCACACTCTTAGACAGACAGGTTGGTTTGACTGTAAAACGATGTTGATAGAATCCGGCTGATTGAATTCTTTGCCTTTATGTGATAGATTTTAAATGTTCGTGTAACTTTCATAGTTCCAGATCAGATTGGTGATAATGTTCCATTAATAAAAACAGATCAGTTCAGAATTCATTTAACATTCTGCTATGACGTGCAGTCATCAGCAATCATCCAAACAACATCCTGTACTGAAAAACGTCTCAGTGCAGCGGCCTCAGCAAAAACTGCAGAATATCTACCTCTAATCACCTGACTTTTGTTCTGCTGACAAACAGCATGTTAAACAAGCTACCAGCAGGTTCATTAGTCTGATTTTACTGAGAACCTTCTTACAAACATGTGTTTCGTCTCGTTTCTTCGGAATGATATGATGACAGTACAAATGTAAATTTTGTGTAAATAAAGAACACAAATGCAAGCGTGTAAAACAGATGAATCTGATCTCTTATAAGGCTCTTATAAGGCTTATAATGTAAACAAAACTGAAACCAAAACCAAAAATACTATTACATGAATAATCCCCTGCAGGGGTGATGGGAGAGGCGTGTACACCTCAGGCTACAGCTAAAGCGGACTAAACGATATTACAACATATTTCTGTGAAAGTATTTTCTGATTGTTTAGTCACATGCATCAGCAGTAAAGGTTGCAGCTGTCATGTGAAACCAGCCATCACTTCTGCAGCATCAACTGCTTCTTTTACACCAACCGGTGTACACCGGTGGCAGGCTGTAGAATGTACACGAAGCAGCTAAAATCCAGCTCCTTCACAAATGCTGTGCCTTCAGTATTCAGAAGAATTTGCTGTTGCAACAGATATAAGGAATCCCAGATCCGGCCTCCCACCCAGATAACACAGTCAATCATGTATGCAGCGCCCCCTATCGCTCACATACTGATCTAACGCAACTACTCCAACACTCTCTCAAATTAAAAATTTTATAAAAGCATTTTAATTATAACGTTGCATAATTTTTTTCCAGAGTTTTATATCTCAGTGTAGTAAATCAAGTGTTTGATTTTTTTATAATAATATTCTCTGAGTTTTGTTCTGCATATCTAGTAAGAGATTAAATATAAATACATCAGGAAGAACAACAGCAACCTGAGAACATTCTGGGGAAAAGCCTACACACCTACCTATAGTGGGAATTCCCTGCATAGCGACTGGACGCGTGGTTCTTCCTCTAAGCTACAGTACCGTACTCCCCACACCATCATCATAGCGAGTACATGTGGCACAGGTACCCTATCTAAAGTACCATGTTCATTCCTCAGATTCTCCAGACTCTGAATAAACTGTAGTGCCAGGAGCAAATCACAGCTGAGTTTAAGGCATCGTGCTGGGATAAAATTCTTTTTGTAAAAAGTCTTTTGTGAAAATAAAAATATTTTGAACTCAACGATTATCCTTTACCTAAACAGACGTTCAGCGAGGATAGTACCAGATTTTATAATTAGAGACGTCCCAATCCATCATCTCCACTGATTCCATTCAAGTTATCGAATGTATCAGCAGGGGTAACCAAATTCATGAATATTGGATTATTATAGGTCTCTGTTTGATCATTAAATTAAAGAAACATTATGTATTTTTTAAACAAGGTAACTTTGTTTAACTTAACTAGTAACTTTAAAATGTTAAATGATTTGCAGGAACTAGTTGCTATCCAATCACAACACAGATAATGGATATCACACGTTTTTGTAAGGATTATGATTGGCTAATGCTAAAGATTCTGGTTCAAGTTAAACATACAGAATGTTGCTTTATAAAGAATAACTTTTAAACTTTACATAAGTCTCAGCGTCAAAAGTTACTGCAGTTGATAAAACAGAGTAAAGTAGCCTATCGTTGCATTAAGGCGCAAACCTTCAAGTATTATATTGAAGAGTAAAGTTTATATTTAACTTAAAGCATTACTGATACACGTTATAAAACTGAGCATTTAAACAGATTCACCTACATAATTTGAAATACGTTAAATTATTGTTTCTTATGATTGGGACATTTCTAATTATAATAAACATTCAACAAACAGATATATTATTAAAGTATAGTAAAAAACGACCAAAGTCGGACAAACCGAGAACTCTGAAGGTGAAAGATGCAAGAGAAGGACATGAGAGGGAGGATGCAGAGCTTCTCAGTTTTTATCCAATCCGGCGCTGGACTGAAGGTGTGGCAGCTGCATGTCACAGTTCACTGTACTGAGCCGACATGCAGATTCAATCTCCTCCAGTAGGCCCTTTTCCTGCATCACCTCCAGCCCCTCCTCGTTATCCTCCCTTCCTTTCTCCCAGGAAACCAGCATAGAGGGCTGCCTGCCACCCCCTGACTGTTGAGAACGCTCCTGGTACTGTCTCAAGGTCTCTTTGGACAGGACTTTCCTCCTGAGGATGTAGTTGCTTCCCTGTGTCGGGGTCAGCAGGGTTGGCTTGATGTTGCTGATGCTTCCCTGTGCTGGGGTCACCTGGGTGTCCTGACTCTCCAGAGTTGGCTTGAGGATGCAGGTGCTTCCCTGTGCTGGGATCACCAGTGTGTCCTGGGTCTCCATGGCCTGTTTGTGGTTGCAGGGTTCTGGATGGATATAATGTTTAGGGTTAAGTGTCAAGGCCTCGATGGGTGCCTCGGGGTAAGACTTCCTTGAGACAGCAAGGTCCTCGCAAGGTTTGGCGAAAGGAGTCGGCAGAGAGCGCGTGCTGCAGTGACGGCGAGGGGAAGGAGGGAGATGCTTGCCGTGGATGGCGCTGTCATCCTGCCCCTTGTTCCAGCTGCTCTGATCTTCAGTGGCCTTTGTGCCCACTGAACCTACCAGAATCGGACTGGTTCTGGAAATAGACTTGCTCTAAAAAAAAATTAAGTGATAAGTTCCAATTAATATTTATTCTGGGTTGTAAAATGAGTACATAAGATTAAGATTCCATTTTTCATTATACTGCAGAATAATGGCTGGAGCTCTTAAACCATGTTCCTGATAGGAGCAGTTTAAATGAGAGTTCCATAGTACCAAAGAAAACCTATGCCGACATTGGGAGGACATGCAAACTCCACATAATAGAGACCGTTGTCCATCCCACACAGGAACTGAACTTCTTGACTTCGCAGTGAGGTAACCGCAGCACCGTCTTACTGCCCCCTTAAGGAGAATGTCACCATATTCTGGGGCGGGGGGGGGGGGTTCCCCATACTATTCCATGAGAGAAAGTTTCGTGCGATGGGCAGTCCATTGCTGGGTAAACAATCCATTGCTGGGTAAACACACACTCACTATATAGGGGCAATATAGATAGGGGCAAATTTGAGCAGTGGCATTAGGATTCATTCATTATTATCGTCTGGGCAGATAGACCCAGGACAGGGCGCCAATCTATTGCTCAGCACACGCTCACTCACACAGACACACTCTATATGGAGTAATTTGGAGAATTCAATTGACTTGATCCATATTTTTGGACTGTGGGAGGAAACCGGAGAACCCGGAGGAAACCCACGCGGACACCCAGATGGGGATTCCAACCAGGAATCCCTTGTGGCATTAGGATATTCTAAGAAATTATTTTTAAATAGTCATCAGTTTTTACTTCATCAATTAATTATTCTTATTTATTATATAACATAATTATATATAATTATTTTAAACATTCGTTATCGGAACATATTCAAGTTTAAGAAAATAAAACCTTCAAACTTATTCAATATGTATTGAAATGTAAAGGGTCTCTGTCTGAACCATGCAACTTACATAAAACTGGGTTTGTTTTAGCAGAGGGGTGGTGGGAGGGGTGATGGGGTGATGATGTCTGTCTCACCCTCTCCAACCTGTTTTGCATTTGCATTGCTATAGTTGGAGGTTGGGTGGACGCCTGGGGCTGGCATTGCAAAGGGCTTAGGTCTGAGTCATGGTTTGTGACTGGTAACTATTAATATTTGGTGCAACGTGTTCTTGATTTTTTAGTTTATTTCCTCTTCATCAAAACTCATCCTTTAGCATTAAGTTAAAACAAGCCTTCTATCAGTGGGAAGCTTTTACGTTCCTGCTTTAATCTCTGGACTGGAATGTTTCAGGTTCTTTATTTAGCTAATTCAGTACCAGGACCCTGTCGATTCTGGGTTTGAGTTCTATAAAGAGGTTGGTATGTGAATGACTCACTGGTGTGCCGCGGTCCAGATCATCCATGGACATGAAAAATTCGAGACTTTTTGCTGCTGAGAGTCTGGAGCTCTGATCCACATTACTGGTGCTCAGGGAGTCCAAAATTTCCTCCAGTAAATTCATCTGTCCAGGTCGTCCCGTCTTCCGCTCCATCTCATACGAGTCATCACTGTCCTCATTGTAGGATGGAACGTCCCCACTATCTTCAGAGGAAAGCCTACACACACACACACACACACACACACACACACACACACACCATCTTTATTCAAAGCCGCTTACAAGTATCCAAGTTTAGATTGGATTGAGGTTGGAACTCAGGGTCAGACACAATACAGCACCCCTGAAGCAATGTGGGTTGCTCAAGGGTCCACATTGGTAACTTCAGTGTACTGTGTGGATGTGGAATTTGAACCGTCAACCTTCAGATTGCTAGCTCAACACCATAACCACTGAGCTACCACGTCCTATTAAAATATAATAATAATAAAGTTTAACAGTTTTTGATGAGCATACAAAGCCTGTTATTAGTCCATAGGGTTTATTTCTACTTTTACTACTTCTACACAATATCTCTAACATAGTGTCCCACCCCAGACTGTGAAAGTGCCTGTGAATATCGACCAGCAGATGGCAGCATTGCTATAGGGTTTCTGAAACCCAGTAAAATATGCAGCCATATGTTCTGTGCATATTCTTATCATGATGGCTTATTAAAGACTTGTCCTTACTTGCTGGCAGTGTCCAGTTCATCATCAGGGTCAGTGGCATAATCAGGAAATCCAAAGTTTAATTGGGATTTTTGCTGCTGATGCTGAAGAAAAAAGAAAAGAAAATTAATAAACTATAAAACAATCCCCACTGTTCTTAACAAACGAGTCGGCATGAGTTGAGTTATTTTGTGACAGTCATTACAATGTGAGAACAGTCATTTCTAAACACTCAGACGGCCAATTCCGGAAATTTATAACAACACCTGTGCGACACTTTTAACTGGCAAATTAAAGTAGTAAGGCATTATAGGGCATGGCGCCATGCTGTGGCTCCAGGTCTGGAGAACCCTGTCGTTAAATAGCATTCCACACACGCACACCTATACGTGCTCACTAATTCAGTCCGTAAACTCCTGCTTGCCACATTATCAAAGCTTGCTCCTAAACTGCGGGTCATTTACAGTGTCCGTACTCCGAGACATAAAACACCCTGAAACAACAAAACAAAACAAAAAAAACTCAAAAATGGTTCTCAAAAATGTCCTGCTTGAACTCTAAGTATAAATGTAACACAACCGGAGGCTGGATTTGTGATTTGTGTATTTAAGGGGTTGAAGGAAACAATTTGCAGGTTCAGATCAGACTAGCTCAGATCAAATAGGACTTGCGCCTCCTGAAAGTGTTAGAAACCCCTCAGTCCAAGAACTAACCAGCGAGCCCGCAGGAATAAACAGGAACACATGTTGGTTGATTTCACTGCTGGCTGGGAGCTTTAATGAAAGTGATTACAGGAGAGTTTCGGTCTCGACTTCCACAAAAGGCTTTAATAGATTCCTGTCGGGCTGTAAAATGTCCAGTGAGTGTCGCCGGCCTGAGACAAGGACTGCATGCACCTGCAGAACCTGATCCAGTCTCATGTGAGAAAAGATAAAGAATAAGCTCATAGAACTGATGCTTTATTACAGGGAGTGATTGATGGAGAGAAATAGCACCAGATTCACAGGTATTTAAATGAAACATGGTGGACTTCTCTTTTTTTTTCTTAAGCTTGGGGCAAAAACAAAATCACATCTTATCTTCTGCTTAATCCTCTACTAGAGTCGTGGGGAGGGGGTTCCCCATGCCCATCCAGGGGAAAATGTTTGGGGCACTGGGCAAATCCATCTTTGGGCAAACTCACTCAAACACATTATAGGGGCAATTTAGAGGAGCCAATTTACAATGAATCCATGTTTTTTGCTGTGGTAGAAAACCTGAGAACCCAGAAAAAAACAACATGGACATGAGGAGAACAAGGACACTTCACTTAGATTGGGATTCAAACCTGGATCCTCAGTGCTGAGAGGCGAATGTGTTAACCACTATGCCACAAGAACAACTGATGCTGGTGCACCAGGACAGAAGTCCTTTTAACATGTTAAACATGTCTGTAAACATTTGTAACATATTAAACACATGATAAAATATTCATTTTTCTAATTAAACAGAAAGGAGACCCCAAATAGATGCACAAACATACAGTTATCTAAAATGCCTGAGTAAATGCTTGATTTTGCAAGACTTGTGTCCCGATAATTCTGTCCATATAGTGAACTCTGTATATTTCTATACAGGTGTGTTCATTTACCTTACACCTTTTCAGATTTGCAAACAAGAAGACAATGTAAATAAATGTCTCTGTTTCCAGCATTTTTAAAACATTTTGCGTTTGGCCGATATATTATTTTTTATCTGTGAGTGTAAATTATTTATTTATAATATTCTTTATTTAAACACTTTTTTTCAATTTTAAATGAACATAACCTGGTCATTCAGCTCTGTTATTTAAACAAAAAAAGGCTTCAAGCATTCTTTGACCTGACCTCTAAACTGGTTTACACTCATTTAATCCATTAGCGGGGGGCTGAAGAGAGCACTCCACCCTTTAAAGTGCTGAGGTGTTTATTAAAACAAGGTGAGTACAGGGGCGTCCCTGCTTCCACCCACAGACACATAACTCTACACCTTCCTACACATGGCCTCCATCAGTACAAAGGCTACAGCTAATTGTTTCAAAGCAACGTTTTGGAAAAGATTTAAAACTTATTGCTTATAGAAGAAAATGCCTCTGAACAGCTAGGTGATGCTAATCACACTGACAGCAGGTGATCTGAGTTTAAACATATAACATGCTCAAAAACTACATAGTCACTTCAGAGTGTCAGGTTTGGACTAAGCACTTTTAGTGGAGGTTTTATTAAAGCTACAACACGTAACTACATTTAAATAAATGGGGATTTTAAAAAAATCCGTTTTTGTTTTGTTCTAAATGCTCATCTACAACCCTGAATTCTGTAAACATGTGCCTTCAGTCATAAAGGAGGGTTGATTTCAGCTGTGCTGTGCATAATGTTTCAGCAAATCTGTGTTGTGTTATGAAAAGTTAAAACAGTGCTACAGCTCCTGTCTACTTTAGGCTAAAAAAAGCAGGAAAAATGTCAATCACATGATTTCAGCAGCTACATTCACAGGTGTGTAAGTACGTTTAGAACCAGCTGCTTAACATGCATTTATCTAAACTAAATGTAGTTAAAAACTTAAATCAATTCATCTGAACCAATATAATTAATCTGAAATGAATCAATTTATCAGAACCAAATAAATGTATTGATTTATATGAACTGAATCATTTTTTTTCCAAACCAAACCAAAACAAACAAATATCAGGGAGTTTTTACTTGCCACTGTTGCTGCATATTATTTGTGGGTTCAGACCACTGTAAAGCTGCTTTAGGACAATATTTTTTTTATTATTTCTATCATTATGTTTATTACCTTCTATATTTTCTGTGTGCAGTTATAATCCTACTGGAATCTCCATTTTCCTGAAGGCTCATTGTTATACTTCACAGTTACACAATATTAACAAAGATATAAAATTATAATAATTAACACACATCTCTTAATTAATTCAAGTAGGTGTTTTGTTTTGTCCTGCTCTGACAGGTTTATAAAATCAAGCCATGAATTCTGATCATGTGTGAGCATTTGTAAAATCTCATTGTGGAAGGCCCTTCTTTGCTTCATAATGACAGCGGCGCAATGCACATGGCTCTCTGAAGCTATGGTTGGATGAGTGACCCACACAGAGCCCTGACCTCAACCCTACTGCACACCTTTAGAACTATAACGATTGTGAGCCAGGCTCTAATGTCCAGGTTCTGTGTCTGACCTCACAAATGCTTGTCTGGGTGAATGGGCAAAGGTACCCTCAGACACCCTTTAAAATCTCATCAGAAGACTTTCCAGAAGAGTGGAATCTGTGAATGTTTTTGTTTACAAGTTCACGACAGTTTGGGAAGGGTGCTTTCCCACAGTAGCATGCCTTCACCCCTCTGTATGAAAAAATTGTTTAAAAAGTTCAGTAAGAAACTTCAGTTTAGAAGTTAAATTAGAACAACAACTACTATGTCTGTTAGACACTGATCTCCCAAACATGACACCCACAAGTGGAAAGTCTTACCAAAATAGTGGATGCTTTTGGTAGTACTAGCCACCTTATATCACTGTTACACAGGGTCACGAGGGAGGGATGGAATGGTGTCTATGTTCTGTTGGCTGTGTAAGTAAATGCTTCACTACTCCACATTAAAATACAGCTAATAAACAGAAAGTGTGGTTTCTCTTTCTTTCATACGTATCTTGTTTTTAGTCACTGCATTGACAGGGGCCAAGAAAAGACACAGCATATTAAATAAAAGAATGAAAACTGGTTAAATCCAGTGGACCGCAGCGAGCCAAAACCACTGCACTGGAGGAAAAGAAGGAGCGCCACTGTGCCTATTTGATTCGGTTACACAAACCCTAAATCAGACAGGACAGATTGAACAGACAGATTCAAACTGCTGGTTTCAGTTCCGCTGGATAACAGAGATGCCTGGACTCAGTGTGACGCCTCTATAGGACACGATCATATCACGCTGATTTAAAGCTAAATTTGAAAACTTTTGATAATTGAGCATAATTTTTAAACTAAAACAGTACATTTTTAACCCATTCTAAACGTAATCAATCAAAACCCATGTAAAAATATGAGTCAGAAATATTGTAGTTTCTTCCCTAGTGGAAAACAATCTGTGAGTGGCTAAAGTATGTGAATATCTGATATATTCAGCAATGAGGATACAGGTTTGAATTCCGATCTAAGTGGAGGTTCCATGTTATCCCTGTAGGATTCCTCAAGGATCTTTCTCTCACAGTCCAAAAAATGGATTTAAGGGGAAATGGATGCCTTAAACTGCCCCTTTACAGAGTGTGTGTCTGTGTGAGTGAGTGTGTTCCCGGTGGTGGCCTGGTAGCCTGTCCTGGGTGCCCGAAACATTCTTTCCTGGACGGGCATGTGTAACTGAGAAACTGATACTTTAAAAGACACAAGGGAATATCATCCTCCCTTCCCCCTATCAAACTATATTTGGTTATAGGTTTTATTAACCAATTAATGATGTTTTATTAACCAATCACTAGATTTTGAGCATAAAAGCCTAATATCCTGCAATTTTAGGTTTGATATGTGATATAAGATCATTTCCTTTAAAAGTAAATGACTAAATATAACATTTATGTATTACTGATTTGACAGACTTCACTATTTAATTTTATAACTTGTGTGTATATATATTTTTTAATCTTTTTTATGCAGAAATTAAAAAAAAATCATAACAAACGTTTTTGCATCCACTGTACGCCACGCCTACACACTGGGCTCGCGTCAGTGCGTTTCTTGGCCGGCTGCAGAATGCCTCGTACTCAGACTAATAAAGTCCTGAAGTTGAAGGCTGAAAATGATTACTGCTATTCCCAATTGTTTTTCAAACCATTTTCACAGAGACCAGGTTCCAGGTTATGTGTAGCAACTGTGGCGCTTTCCAATTCATCCCAGTTTAATAGCAAACCTCTCATTATAGATTTCGCATGCCTATTTTGGACAGTTCACTGATCTCATTCGCTTGGCAGCAGCTGGAAAACACAAACATTCTCTCCCAGTGCCTTGGGAGCCTGAACCACAGCCAAGCCTTTGACTGGTTCTTTCTGTGAGATGCTTTCAAGAGCTATCAGAGGGAGGCTTTTGGGCGCATCCCCTTTAAAAAGCTATTTTTCTTCAGGAGCTTGTGACCAGTAGATGGCAGTTTGGTTACAGCTTCATCATGGCCATGCAGATGTGCTGCTTGCTGAAGTCACACTCATTCGGACACCTCCACTTTGTCTGTTTGTATGTCAGCATTTTTTTGACACACAACAAATCTGGATAAAGCCCGTTGGTCTTTCAGTGGGACTTCATTGAGTCCCTTTCACCTGTATATTACTTGTTCCAGAACTTTTTTTTTTTTACAAGTTAATAGAAATACAGTTTAAGTGCTCATGTGCACACAGCAACAATCAACACTGCTGAATGATGGTAAGGAGTCAATAATAATAAAAAAAAAAAACATAATAAAAAAAAAATTAAAAGATCAGAAAAATGAGAGTGAAGATTCTAATATGGATTTTTCAGGTGATGGAGATCAAGTGCACTTTGTCTGGGACATGGTGGATGAGGTTCGGATTATCTAAGATATTAAACCGTAACAGCACTCCTATGATCTGGTCACTGCATAAAGCAGGATGGAAATTAGGGTGGAGGGTGAGGAGCAGCAAGCAGCGGTCTATAAATTATACACTACTTGAGCAGGGCTTTCTGGGCTTCCTTTAATATGCAGAGCTGCTCGACTGGCCCTGGCAGAGGGGGATCCATCTGCCAGCTTCGTACTGTGTGTGTGTGTGTGTGTGTGTGTGTGTGTGTGTGTGTGTGTGCGTGTCACTGCCTCTGGGGAAGTACAACACACATTCACACAGCCTCGGTTTCTCTGACGAGCACACAGCCACGGTTTCATTCACGAGCGCCAGTTCCATGCAGATGTGCAGGAATCGCTCTCACTGTGCTCTAGGCTGTGCCACTGACACCCTGAATCCATTTCACCAGAATGCAGACACAGCCTGGACCCCTCTGTGTCATCTCCTTCAGCTCATTAGCATCCTAATGCGCTCCCTCTCCCCACCGTCCACGTTAGCAGGTTTACAAAAAGGCAGGATTCCCACACAACAGACGATACCTGCATCCTTCATACTGGCATCGGAAGCCTTCTGGGAAATGAAATGATGAATGAAATGAATAAACTTGTGTTCAGCAGCAACTTGATTTCGAGGCACCTTGCAATGAAGTTTACAAAACCTCAAGTCAGTTTGATTTATTTAAAACGGTTAAATATTCGTATTATAAAAACAAAATAGAAACAGAAAAATACGATTCTAAAGATTCTGGAAGCAAAGGGGAGCCCATTAACCTCTGCGTGACCCACCAGAAAAGGTTAGAAATTTAGGTCTTAGGACTCTTTAAACAATAGAATGTGTGAAAACACACACACACACACATGTATACACACACGTGCAAACATGTATACACACACACACACGCACAAGTGCACAGACACACGCACACACAGATGCACGCACATGCACACACACACACATTTTTGTGTCGTCTGTCTAACAAGACATTGTTCCAAAAGTCATTCTTGTTGTGAAATATTATTAGAGTTTTTGGGAATAACATATTCTAGATGAATGGGCAGCAACAAAGAACACAGCTAAATGCTTCAGACTAGTACACTGCCACATCTTTAATTGGAGTTCAAACCTTCTCCTGATGGGGGAACCACGAAGCTGAATGTTACTTACTCTCTTATTTTCAGTGGATACATAAAAGGTGTAGTGTTTTTTCCACACACTATTGAATTTGGCTAAACTTTTTTCTGAATAAATAATTAAATAGTGGAATTTGTTAGATGGTGTAAAAATATCTTAGACTGTATTCATTTGTTTAAATCAGTATGTTTGAATATGTTAGTATGCGCTTATATATTACTGTTAATTCAAACAACTTCACAGGTTTGTGTAAAATCTACTCCATGAGATTCAACAGATGGATAACACAGCAATGAGCTAAACAAATTTATAAATATTGCTTTTTGCTTTAGACTTTAGAGCATTTTGTAGTAGTGAGTTACATCAGCAGCAGTACAACACCCTCAGTATTGACTGTTGCTGCATCATTTATACAGAGAAGCACATGCCTGAGTTCACATGCACTCCATACCTTGAACTTTTGAACTTTAAGCTCAAATATAATTGAAACTGTCTTTCATCTATTATTGCACATAATTTATATTTTATATTACACATCTCATAATGCACTTTATTGTCTTTGTATGATTGATGATTGTGATTGGTTATTCTGTAAAACCTCTTTAACAGGTAATAATAATAACTGAAGTAGTGTTGGTATGTAAGGTTAACTACACAAATCATTTTGTGCATGTGTGATTCATTTCACATCTGTACGACTAAACATTATACACTAAACCAATCAGGTGAAAGCAGTGAGATGTATGCACATTTGCAGCTTCAGGTACAGTTCACATGAGTTAACACTAAAGTGTGATGACTTGGTTGTAGACTGGTTGTTTTAGTGACAGCTGAGATCCTCCCTCCCCCAGCGGTCATCAGTGTTTTAATAAAGCAATCAGGTACAGGAGGATGTGCATTATTGTGAATAAAACACAGGAAAGTTCTAATTTTGTCACTAGACCATTGAAACTTCCAGCAAATATAAAGGTAAAAAGTCACTGCTGCATAAACCCTGACATTTATCCATCACTACAAGCAGCTGCAAACTGCTCGAGTGTGGCGTTTATACATACTAAATAACAACCTCGCTAACAGACCTGTCCACCTGCAAGCAAGCCAACCTGCACAGGATTCCGCTTTGAATTCAGTTTAAATGTGCTACTTTTTAGTGACTGCAGCACAGAGATCTATCAATTAAATAACAAATACAAAGAATGAAGCCAGTAACAATGGGGAGTGTTAAACCAAACACAGTGTAGACTTTCCTACAAGATAATGACGAGTGAACTGATTGATTTGAACATTGATTGTGCAGAGTCTGTGTATCAGCCATGTCCAAGCTTGTGCACTTTATAAAAAGGCAGTGTGGTGGTGCAGGACATGGCATCAACGCCGCTGTTTACGGTCCCCTGGGCCCCGTTACTGTGGACCTGAGCGCAAAGGGATGGATGTAGGAGGGGGGTCAGGTCTTGGTCTGAAAGGCCCTAATTGCAAGAGCTCTGGCTGTACTTACCTTTTTGTCCTGCTTATCTAACAGTCACGTGCACGCACACACACACACACACACACACACACACACACACACACACACACACACACACACACACACACACACACTTTTACTGGTGCTGCATATTTCAGCTCTTCTCAAAGGGACATTATTTTTCTTGCCATTTGCGCTATAATGATGAATGAGGTCGGGGTTGCTATGATACTAATAGACAACTGGTTAGTGTTTTAAGACTTGAATGGAATGTGTGAATACTTGCATGCACTAGCTTTACACAAAAAAGCTTTAAAAAAAGAATTTTTTTTAATGCCACAGAGAAATCAGATGCTGGGGTTGTTTTTTGTAAAGAAAAGAAGAAGGTTGGAAAGGGCAGTGAAACAATGTTTATGTCATCAATACTCATTCATGGAATCAGAAATAAAAGAAATGTATTGAAGAACATTACTAATAATAACTTCAGTCATGATTTTAAAATGGAATGCTTATAAAATAATAGTGAGTGTGTGAGTGGAGTGTGTGTATGTGTATATATGTGTGTGTGTGTGTGTGTGTGTGTGTGTGTGTGTGTGTGTGTGTGTGTGTGTATGTGTGTGTGTTAAAAACAATGTGTTTAATCCCAGATGGACGACTTTGTCTTCACTGATGTATTTAATTATGCGCTTCATGCTTAAATGTAAATATGTATTATTTTTAGTTTTAGTAATAAACATATCATATTAATTTATTATATAAAATGCCAAATACACAGTAGGGTTTGGTAGCTTAGTGGATAAAGTGTTGGGCTAACAATCCAAGGGTTGTAGGTTCAAATCCCAGATCCACTGAGGTGGGTCTTTGAGCAAGGCCATTAAACATCATTGCTCCAGGAGTTGTGCATGTAAGACCGTGTTCTGACTTCATACATTAAGTTATTTGTTAGTTGCTTTGAATAAAAGCATCTGCTAAATGACCAAATGTAAATGTAATGTAAATGTAAATAATCTCTTTAAACTCAAAACATGTCCATTATGTATTAATACTCTAAACACTCAAAAGTATTAAGACCCTAATCATTACACCGCGAGGGAGCTGGGATGTACCTGTTCTAAACTGAACCCTTCTGTAACAGCTGTAACAACAGGTCAGACACTGAGGTAGGATGAGAGGATCTGGCTCACAATCTCTGTCTCAATGATTTCTTTTTGATGGAGCCAAAAAAGACCATCCCTAAGCTGTCTCCACTTGTACAAGTTCAAAATCTCAGTTTAGGTGTTCCATTTTATCCACCTGAGAAGATGGAATGGGATGAAACAGCTGAATTCAATGATTAAGAGGTGTGTCCCAATACTTTTGTCCAGTTAGTGAAGATTGCAAATAAATTTTTCGTTTTAAATAACTTCCTTTATTTAAATAAGAAATATAATTTAAGATATATATATTTAAATTTCATCTCATTATAATAACAACAACAACAACAATAATAATAATAATAATAATATTATTATTATTATTTTATTATTTATTATATTTTTTAAATATTAGTTTAGTAAAAATGATCATTTTATTATAACTTTTATTATTTAATCTAATATTATTTTTTAAATAATTTGTTATTATTAATAATTATTATTACAATTATCATTACTATTTGTTTATTATTATTGTTGCTGTTGTTATTATTATTATTGTTGTTGTTGTTGTTGTTATTATTATTATTATTAGTAGTAGTATTATTATTATTGTTATTGTTATTATTATTATTATTATTATTATTATTATTATTAAATATAATCATTCTTATGTATTCTGATTTTTATATTTTCATTTCATTAACAGCTGGTTTTGAATAAAGAAATAAAAAGTTCCAGTAAAAGATTTATAGAATTGATTATTAGTGGTTTAATAAAATGTGGCATTAGTAAAACTAATTTCCTTTGAACAGAGGAATGAAGCTCATAAACAGACAAAAGGAGAAAACAGTGAAACACCCACAGCAGTCAGACTAAACAGCAGGCTCCACATCCATCTAATTATAAATGCACCTAATTAAGAGTGTACAAATCACACTTCTGAAGCCTGACATGCTGAGCAGAATACCTTCTGCAGGAGCTCGCTGCTGAGACATCTACAGGAGCAGATAACCCACCAGAAATTCTAATATCCATCAAAACAACTGACCTGCAAAAACATCAGTACGGATTGCTGTGGCCTATTTAAGACGCACCAGAAAGGAGAAACCTATTTAAAATAAAGAGTATTTAAACCAGCTCCTGTAAGTATGAGTCTGACCTCACATCCTTAACTTTCTTATGCACAGACAGGCATACACATATACAGGAACAGACAGGCACAGACACACACATACAGACACATACAAAACACATGAACAGAAACACAAACATACACCCACAGACAGACAGACACAGACAGACACACAAACAAAAAACACATGCACGCAAGCACATAACAGAGACACACACGCTCACAGATGAGCACACAGCCAAAGACATGCATGTATATATATATATATATATATATATATATATATATATATATATATATATATATATATATATATATATATATATATATATATATATATATTATATATATATATATATACACACATACATACACACACAGATTATTAACAGACAATGAAATCTCCGACATCCTGTGTGTGTGTGTGTGTGTGTGTGTGTGTGTGTGTGTGTGTGTGTATAAATGTTTGAGTGGTAGAGGGAGAAGAAGCTGGACTATGATAATAAAACCTACTGCACTCAGTGTTACTGCAAGGTATTTATTTTCAGAATTCTGCTTCATCACATTTGACCTGAGATATTTTCTGGTACATTTACTTGAAACCTCCTGGTCTGCAGAGATCATATGATAGATGATAGAAAACCAGAACCAATTAGACAGTGTGTGTATGTTTGTGTGTGTGTGTGTGTTACACTTACCCGTATGTTCTGAAGCCTCCTTGGTGACAGGCTTTTAGTGCTGGTGGGAGAACCTGGACGATACAGACCGTCCTCCTCCTCAGTGTCCTGCAGCGTGAGAGAGTAAGAGATGAACACGGATCATTAAAGTGAATGAGTGGGACAGAAAGAACAGAGAGAATTCTAATTACAAATAAAATGAGTATAAGTATTTGTGTACTAATTCTAATTGATTTGAAACAAAACTAATCTAAAATAAAGACAAAAAATTTCTGAGCACATCAGGTTTTAATGACGGGCAGGAGTCTCAAAGCCAAAAACATTCAGACCTATTCATTCCTGATCCTGCGAAAGCACATGTTCATGCATTTAAATTTGTGGCAACAGTTTAGGAAAGGTCCTTCTGTTCCAGCATTAATGTACTCCAGAGTTCATAAACATTTAGCATAACAACCATCATTTACTATACAGATAAAGAAGAGTAATTCATGTTGATTGTAGAGTGAAATATCTACTGCCATGTAGTTGGTTTAGGTCGGAGGACAAATCAGCCATAATACAGACCTCCAAATGTTAAACACCCCCATGCTTTTAATAAATATCCCATATGACCTCAACACTGACATGAAAAATGAAATCAGGATTTAATAATAAACTGAACTTCAACACATCAAAGCAGAGTTCACTGGTGCTGATGTCATCAAATGCTCGGCACAATGTCATCATACATGCTCATCTCAGCTGTGTGTATGTAGAACTCTATCCATCCTTTATCTTCCGCTTTATCCTATATTAGTTCCCCATACCCATCCAAGGGAGAATGTTTTGGGCGCTGGGCAGATAGACCCAGGACAGGGTGCCAATCTATCACTGGGCACACACTCACTCACACATACACACTCTATATGGGGCAATTTGGAGAACTCAATTGACTTGATCCATGTTTTCGGACTGTGGGAGGAAACCGGAGAACCCGGAGGAAACCCACGCGGACACGGGGAGAACATAGAAACTCCACCCAGATGGGGATTCGAACTGGGAATCCCTAGCGCTGAGACGCGAACGTGCTAACCACTAAGCCACCGTGCCGCCCTATGAAGAACTCAAATGTGATAAATGTAGTTATGGGTGGTCCTAGTTCTGACTGTGATAGACTGGTGCAGGATGTCCCACAATGAGAGTGGGGCAATGAAGCTCACCATAACTGTCTACTCCCTATCTGAGGGAAGGGTGTATTGTAAATTGTCAAGGCTCATTCTCCTCAAGACTGAAGCAACAGTACCATAAGTCGCTGGTGGACCTATTACTCGCAGATCGTGTAATTTGGCTGGACTGGGGAGGGGGGGGGTGAATCACCCCAATGTCTCAGCAAGGTCAGTGCTGATATCTCTACGTCAGTTCTGGTGGTCCTATGATTTATTAGCTTTCTCCTCTTTGAGGTGTCACAGAACATGTGCATGGTGGAACAAGTAACATACCGTATATCCTAAGGTATTTTCTGATATTTTTGTGTTTTGACTCTTGTGTTTGAGTTCCCAGTTCGCCAAAGTCCATCATGCTGCTACCTCACACAGTAAATGTGTATTAAAAATATAAAAAAGTTTTTCAGTATAATCACCATTACACTATGGTTACGTTATGGCTATAAATAAAAATGTATCTAAGTAAAAATTTTGCTTATGTTGGTTAAAGCAGACAATACTGCCTCCTTGTCGTCTGGCAGCAGACGTAATTAACAACTTTAACAGCTCTGCATTAGGAAAGTAAGGATTTTTTTTTTTGGGTGTTGGGGGAGGGGTGTATATAATGTTGAGAATTTATAAATAACTCTGTCATATCAGCATTAGACAGCAACGTTTTCTCTCAATTACATCATTTTGATAATAAAGCTTTTATAAGATGACACAATGTAAATATAAATGTATAAGTTATGTGCAGTCATATAACAGTCTGACAGCTTCAGTTTAGAAACTCAGGATTCTGTTGCGTGTAGTGTTTGGACAAGGTGCCAGAACTGATGGGATGCATAATGTGAAAGAAACTGAGCAGTGAAATAAAGCTTTAAACCGAAACCAGTGTGCAGAAATGAGTGAGAGGATGGGACAGGTGGCATAAAAAACCTTACAGAAGCCTTACTGAAAAACCGACAAGCAAGGGACCTGTCCTGTTTGGGTGACTCAGCAGTGTTAACGGCTGGTAAACAATAATACTGTATAAATTGTACAGTACAGTTTTATATTCTTCAAAGGTGTCACATGGTACAATATTCCACATTCCAGAATTCAAGGTCGTTTCTATATTTTTATCTATCTATCCATATACATATTCAATTAGAGCAATATATTTATGTGTGCATGTGATTTACTGACACAAAACTGGGATTACAATTCATTCCAGATGTACTCAGTGGGTAAAGCTGATTTTTTTTCTACCACAAAACCCTGTTTCCCTGAATATTCCTGTGCACAGCAGACCCCCCCAACCCCAACAACATATTAAGTTGAAAGCTTTTAAATTGGGAACATTCCTTTTGAAATGTTTATGTTCAGCTGATTATATTTATTTAATAAGTTGTCTGTATGTAACTATACAGATAAAAACAATTAAATAAACATATTTAATGTTATTAAATATTATGTTTTGTACAGTTCGTACACGATGTTAACTTACTTATATTTAATTAATCACTAAAACATGGTTTATTGATTTATTTATTACAAAAAAAGACAAAAATATAAAATATATGCATCTAAAATATAAAAATCTTTCTCAACGCTAACAGTGTTAAAGATTGCATTAAATTGTATTTTTATAAATAATTTTGATAAATATATTTTTAGAAAGTTCAGTATCATTATGGTTTTATTTACTTTTATAATAATATTAAATTTGAACACTTAAGGAAACACTATGTTAGATTCTGTTGCATTTAATTATAAGGTAGCAAATTCACACAATGCATCTGAAAGTCCTTTGGTGACTTTACCTTTAATTCATTTATGTTTAGAAATATTTTATATATAGATATGACTCACCTTTAGTCTTATTCTGTTCTTCACACCCTTAAAGCCTTTTTTTGCTTGATCTTTGGCCTGTAAAATGTTATAACATGATTATAAAATGATGAAGAATAATTGTATAAAGATAAAAAAAAAAAAAAATATATATATATATATATATATATATATATATATATATATATATATATATATATATATATATATATATATATAAATATTCTGCACAAATGTGAGCAATGTTTATTATATTCGTGTGCAAATCAAATTAACTGCTGCTACGTATCAGCTCTAATTAATAAACATATAAACTTACAGATTTATAAGCAGATTTGACAGCTGGGCTTGCCTTATTAACTCCTTTCTAAAAAACAAAATAAAACAGGACAATTAATAATGTTCCAATATACATCTGGCTATGTTTTCTAGTTAGAAATACCAGATTTTCTAATCTGAGTTAATCATTTTTTCTTCTTTAATATGAACTTTATGTATTTTGCATCATTATGCATGAAATCCTTCAGGTTTGCAGGCTGCACCAGCCCACTCTCTCCACTCTGATGGTGTAGGTCCTCAAGCCTGGATTAGCAGGATGGAGGTGAAGACCCCCCGTATGGATTTGTGTCAGTCAGCCATTGTGAACTTTATATGAAACCTTTTTGAAATTGGCACTCGGGAGGACTAATTCAGCACGAGCCAGAGGGAGACGTATGAACCGGGGCTCTCGCTTTGTTCCGTCTTTTAAGTAATGGCTGCGTTTCTTGCCAGAATCCGTGTGTCATCCCCGATCACTGACTGTCATAACATATCAACGTCTCGCTGCCTCAGCCATGCCATGTTTCCTTCTGTCTGTCTGTGCTTGGAACTGATATTTAATCGGCTAAATGACTGAGGCGGTACGGCGGACCAATCTGCCTCCTTCACTGAAGTCTAGCAGAGGGACTGATGATGAGGTTTAATGACCTACTGCTTACCTTCACTGTATTCATCCACTGTTGATATGACCTCGAATTACCTGCAGAATACAGACAGTTTACATGGTGAGACTTACACAGGAACAAACTTTACTATGGTAACAATTACAGCCTAATTCAATTCAGCTCCTGCACTTCATTATTTTAACCTGTCTGTTGTCCCACCGCCTCTGAATCAAGTAAATCCCACTCACTTCCACAGAAACCCCCCTCTGTGATCTCTTCCTCAAAGACGTCTGTGAAACCTCTTCCTGCATTTAATTTGGCCAGTCTGCCATCGATGAACTGCAACATAAATCAGAGTATAACAGGTTATTAAACAAGAGAGACGGAGAACGAAGCAAAGAACCCAGCGCCGGACCGACTCGCGGACACATTCAGCAAGCTCAGTGTGCGTTTCTGTAATTCGGATCAGGTGTGGGATTAAGCGTGGCAGGCCGGCTTTGTCAGAATGCTTCAGGGGAAATTTAATTTCCTTCCACCGTCATACGGAGGCTGTAAAACAACATCCAATAAATAACATCATTATTGACACAACAATGGAATTTAAAGTCAAAATTCAACATGGGGTATCACTTTAGCTTTAATCATTTCTGGGCTTTTGCTTCGTTCATTAGTTTTAGCCCCCTAATTAGGGCACCCAGTCACATCGAACTGGCATTCAACCAAATCCTTACCACTGTCCTTTGCATAGGATCAAATAACACATACTGCCTCTGATAACGAACAAACTTAATCAGAATTGAGAGTAACCTAAATATAACGCTTTCTGTTATTATACCTGCTTTATTGATTCCTCCCAAACATAAAAGGAGTTGAATATAATGCAATGCAAAAATGAGACACTGTATTGATTCCACCCGATAATTAGGCTGCAGAAGCTTCACATGATGTATGATTAAATAAGCCTGTGTAAAGATCATGAGGCAGAGTGGGTTATAATCAAATAACATCACGGCTGTAATTTAGGGCGTGGTAGCTCAGTGTTTAGGGTGTTGGACTATCAATCTGAACATTGTGGGTTCAAATCCAAGATCCACTAATGTTACCAATGTGGGTCCTTGAACAAGACCCTTAACATTCATTGAACGAAACACTGGCGATACACAATGCGTTACCAATCATAATAAGAATTTGTAACAAAATCAATAATCAATATTATAATATCTTTTCATTATCATGAGTGCATTTTATTTATCTTGTAAAAGACGGCTCAGTAAATCAGTGGATAGTCACTTTACACTGCACTCGGGTTCAAACACCTGCGGTGTGATGGTGTTTAATGAAAGCCAACGCCACAGTGGAATAATACAGGTTTGGTGTGAAAAAGCTGTAATGTTATCATGTAATATCATCATGGGGACAACACTTCCAAAAAATATAAAGCTCGGTTCTAACAATGACGGAGGAAGTGCACACCTGTGGCACAGTCTGCTTGTCACTGCACACTGCTGCAATTCAATTACAAGATCTGTGTTCGGAACGGTTCACGCAACACCTCATTCATCACTCACTGCAGAGCACATACAGTACATATCAGACTGAGGAGGGAACGAGCATGCCAGACTGTTACGAGCTTTTGGACACTGCAACAATCACAAATTCATAAAAATTTTATTTGGGACTGTGTTTCATTTGCACTCACACAAAACGAATCACAAACAAGATCATGCTCATAAGAGACTGTACTTGAAATGAATTTTATATCTGTACTTCATCCTGTGATCTTCAGAAAATCTATTGTTTTCTTAACCAACACTTTATACTGCATTGTATTGTGGTCTATAAGGTGTTTTGTAGTGGGACTTTTGTAGTGAGCACCATACAGTGAGACAGAATCACTACTAACACACTAAAAAACTGTTGCACAATATAGTGCACTAGATCTGTGATAGGGATCTGTAATAACAGTTCTTAAGACATTTAAATTACTGCTCACATGTTTCTGAATAATCACAGTCGTTATGTATAAATCTGCTAGGAGACATTGACTCAGTCTGCAGGTTTAGCACAAAACGAAGAAATCAAAAACTCCATTAAAAAGTAAATTCATCTGTTTAATACCAGATGATTTTATGATCAATGAAATGCTATTAGGATGTCTCAGTTATCTGAATTGCTCCCATATACTGTGTATGCGTGTGTGCGTATATGTATGAGAGTGAGTGTGCCCAGCAATGGGTTGGCGCCCTGTTCTGGGTGTACTATTTGGTCTCATCAGTTCATAAATCAATCATAAAACGTATATTTTAACTGTTCATTAACTTGTTGTAAAGACCAATGTCATTAAGCTTAATAACGTTTGTGTTAAACGTTTTCATTCATGTCAATAAATAAATAGCCATGTTTAATTGTTTTTTTTTTTTGTTTTTTTTTTTTGGTTCTCGTCATCTACTTTTAGGACTTATTGAAAAATCAAAAGTTCAGTTAAACTGAAACTCTGGAGGGTTCACAAACTTCCAGGCGCTAGAGTATAGCGGTTACACATCTCGAGATCTTCCCCATAGTGGATGTTCGCCGTGAGACACCGAGCTAAAAACAGAAAGGTCAACTTGTATGCAGTGAGTTTACACAGAGCAAATACTCTCATGTCATCCTACACATGAGCACTAAACTACGTTAATAAGGGCTGTGAACTGTTTAAACAGCAGCTGAGGGAACATCACTGTGTGTGTGTGTACAGTGAGAGCATGAGCGTTCCTCACAGGCAGGGTAAAGATGAAGCAGCCTCAGAGCGGGAGGTGAACGACGTGTGGGTATGAGTGTTTTGGGGAGGGATGGGTCAGAGACAGAAAGCAGGTTGGAGCTGACAGACTTCCCCCGCGTTCTCTTGGCAGCTAGCCCACGCTTGTTTTCTCAGCACGGATGCAGTTCATGGTCAGAACAGGGCAGGAGATAAGGGCTCTTCCCCAAGCTGCCGTGCTGATGTCTTTGAACCGACGGTCACTATCGGGATCTCGGGAGAAAGTTATGTGGACGCACGGGCAGAAGACAAAAGTGCGATTAAGCACTTATCGCTTCCTTCTAAGGGATAAGTTAAAAGATATAAGAAAAGGGAGAGCAGGGCTATAAATAGGAAAGAACGTGGAGATGCGCTTGGAGAACTGATATGGGAGAACAATTAGAGATTAAATTGAACTTTCAGGACATTTTAACATTTGCATGAGAAAAGCCTGGTAGGGATTCTGGTTTCGGTCACAAAACAAGTCCACCAGCAACTCTGCACAACCGGAGCATCACGGCCGGAGGTCGGCCACCTTTACTATCTAATGATCCATTTTGGGCAGGAAGAATCGGTATTAAATATCTGCCTGGAGCCAAAAACATATTCAAGCCTTTTAAAGTAAACTAAGGTTTGTTGTTTTAATCTTGGCACTACATTCTGATCACGGAGTCCAAACTTTAACAAAATGATCAGGATCAGCTCAGCAGATTCAGAGCAATTGAGCCAAAAACACAAACCTGTACAACTGTTCAAACATCCTCATTTTAACTTTCGACCACTGCAAGTCACCCCGCCACCTTTTCTTTGAGCTATGACAAATTTCAGCTTTATAGGGGGCTTTCTATAAGATTTTGGAGGGTGTCTGTGAAATATTTTGCCAGATAAGCATTTATGAGGTCAGAAAATGATCTATGTCTGATAATTCTAATTCTAGTTTATTTCAGAGGTGTAATTCAGCCAAGTTCTTCCATCAAACTCACCCAACCATGTCTATATGAAAGGTGCTTTGTGCACTAGAACACAACCATGCTGGAACCAAAAAAGGGGCCTTCCCCATAGTATTTCCACAAAATTGGAATTATCCAAATGTCAAAATATACTTTTAGTTTCTATATAGATTTATACAGCTGTGGCAGTGAGATTATTGAAACATTAATTGAAGAGATGTGTCCCAATACTTTTGTCCATATACAGTATGTAAAAAAGTCAAAACTCCTCTAAACAATCTGAACTAAGTCTCCCAAATGATCTCACTTGGGTTGTTCATGGTTTGTTTTGTGTTTTGCCTCTTCATATTTAGTATTGAGGCTAAAACCTTGAGGGCTACAATAAACAGCTCTAATCCCGAAGGATTAAAAGAATCTTGAGAAAAATGGCTGCATGTGAAATTCAGTAGTAAACGGTTGTATCCTTGAGGAGAAACATATTTAAAGTCAGCTCTCTGGAACAAAAAAAAAGATTTCTTTAATGTTTTTAGAAAACAAGATGTGATGCTTGAAAGTAAAAAAAAAGAGTCTCTTCTTCTCTGCTTCATAAACATGCGATCGAGCCAAACTGAAGCAGTATGTGAAATGGTCATTTTAAACACAGAGGGGTCAGAGCTCTAAACGAGTCGTGATGTAAACGAAATTCGGTCTGGGATTTCATCACCACTAAAAAGGAGCAGAGAGTGAAGTCAGTCCTCTTTAAAGTTCACTTTACCATGTAAACACAAAAAGCACCGAGGTCATTTAAAGCTGACTTCCTTTCAGGTTCACTTTAACAGAACGGAGTTTATTTAAAAAGAACTGGCTGTGAAAATATTCTACAGTTAGTACATAAGCTCATCAACATTATCAGGCTCTACTCAGACAGACATGGGACTGTTTAGTTTAATAACCAATAACTCAGGAAGCTGTAGAAAATCTGTTTTACTATTCAGACTACTTTCATTACTTCACAGCATGTCAGTAGAGAAGTGTGCGAGGATAATAAATGTAAACGTCATGATGAGTAATAGTGCCACAGGTTCATCTAGATATAAAAACATAAATAATTTTAATAAAACCTCAGTTGTGCCTTAACTAAGTATTTAGGGAGGGTTTCACAAAAATGCTCTCTTGTATCTTATTATCTTAATAACACAATAATTCATGCATTATAATATGTATATTTTAACTCTTCATTAGCTTCTTGTAGAGACGATTGTGTTAAACGAATGCAAACCTCGAGAAGTAGTGATGTCATCCTCAATTTCTCCAATTCAAAGTATATATATTTTGAAAGTGTTAATAAATTAGCACAATCTTTATCTAAAACATTTTTTCTATAATGCTATTCTGCAAATCCTAACATCAATGGGTCATTTTTTGAATTGAATTAAAAATGTCTTTCCCATAAGCATTTTAAACATTTTGCATTACGAACACTTTAGATTACCTGCACTCCTAGACACGTCTACTTACCAATACATACACATACCTCTTCAGTATTGAACATGATTTATTCTCTTTTTTCCATTACTTCACTGACCTTCATCTTGGACAGACCTAAATTTCATTTATTCAATTTTTTGTATTTTTTAAATTATTGTATTATTAATACTGTGCTGTGTTTATTTACATTTAGTTTATATTAGTATGTACCACTACTTGCTGCTGAATTTCCTCTGGAATCAATAATGTTTTCTTGCTTCATTTATTCTTTTTATCTTTCTTGATTTCTTTCCATCTACCTATAAGAAGATAACTAAGAAAATCTGAATCTAATGCAGGGACTGTTGAATTTCTCTCATCTCGATCATACCTGTTTGAAAAGCTGCAGGTTCACAGCCATCTCGAGGAAGTTCCTCATAGTGCTGGAGCGATGAGCCGCAAAACTGTCTTCACAAAAGGTGATTGGTTCTCCCTGGAGACAAAGACACTCATTTCTAATCCAATAAGCATGTCACACATCACAGTGAGGGTGTTTGCTACATACACAAATACAAGTACCAATAATTAAAATAACATGCAAACAACAAACTATTTATTATCAAAAGTCCAGAAACTGGGTCTGAGTTTTTAAAGTTCCATTCTTTATGTCACATACTTTGCAATAAATAAGATAATAAATAAGTGGTTAACATGTCCGTCTCTTGATTCCTGATCTTGGGGTGGCATTTTCATGTTCTCCACATGTCCACACGGGTTTTCTCCGGGTTCTCCAGTTTCTTCCCACAGTCCAAAATCATGGATTTAAGGTAAATTTACTCCTATCTAAATTGCCCATATAATGTGTGTATCTGTGTGTTTGTGAGTAAGAAAATGTGTGCACAATAATAGATTGGCACTCTGGGTGCCCAAACTGACAAGCGCCCAAACGTCCTCCCCTGGATGGGCATATAGAACCATGTGACCCCCTGCGATAGAGGATTAAGAGAAAGATAATGAGATAAGATATTCAAATAGGAACACAGAACACAGGTCTAAATAATAATAAGACAGATATCAAACAAAATGAATAATGGAGTAAACTCATGTATATGCAGATCCCTTTTAAAAACACTAAGATGTTTGCATGGTGTTTGAAAAGTAAAAAAAAAAAAAGTCACAAGCTCGTTACATTTTCTCTGACTAATGACAAGGTGTTTTAAATCAGAGCTCAGTAGAAGAAAAGGAAAAGCAAAAGGTAATGGTAACCTTATGAAGATCTGACACACACTGCTGAATTGAGATGGAGCTTTGAAGATTAGTTCTGCAAACTCTTTTTTTTTTGAAACACAAATGTTTGTGTGTGTTTGAGAAAGTGGGATTGTGTACACACCAGTGCTGCTGCATCAATTATGTATCCACGCGCTGTGGGTCTACACAACCCAATTACTCTCACCCTTTCCAAAGCTGGTTGCATTTGACAAACAGAAAGCGTATTTTGTTTTTAGCCTACGCCCAGCTCCACACTGAAAAGCCCATTTCAGGAGTTGAGAGGGCCAGAGAACAATACAGCTGCAGCTGAAAGGCGGCTTCAAAGAGGCTGTCCTGGCTTTTCAACTTCTGACATTTCACTGAAACAGACAGGCCCACCTTCACTCACACCCCCTTCTACTTTCCTTTTTTTTCTTTTTCTCCAATTCTTCCTCTGCTCTTTGTTTAGACCTGGCATGCCGCTCAGCCAGCTTTAAACGGCAGCTCCAGAAGCCAGGGGGGATCTTTTAGCCTGTGGTCAGTGTCAGAAATTTTTGAAAATCCACTGAATGCATACTGCAATATATATTAATAATATATGCTCACTAAGCAAGTGTTCTCTCACACCTGTGCACCCATGCACCCAGTCATCCATCTATCCATTCATTCATTCTTTCATGCAACAACCTATGACAAAGGTGTGGCAGCAGTGCTATGCACAAAACCATGCACTTTGACTTCACATTTATGAGCAGGATAGAGAAGCTGTATTATTCCAGTCATTTTGACTATGGCATGATTGTTGGCACCAATTGGGCTGGCTGAGTGTTTGTATATTGAATGTTGTATTGAGTGTTTATATAACTGCTGAACAGAAATACAGATAATCCAGAAATTCAGTTTCTCACACACACCATCCGTAGGACATCTAAAACAGTACAACACATTCATTCATTATCTTCCATTTAATCCTCTACTAGGGTCACAGGGGAGTGGGGGGTTCTCATGCCCATCAAGGGGAGAACGTTTCAGGCACTGGGCAGATACACCCAGGACAGGGCGCCAGTCCGTCACTGGGCACACACCCACTCACACAAACACACTCTATATGTTGCAATTTAGAGAAACCAATTTACCTCAAACCCATGTTTTGGACTGTGGGAGGAAACCAGAGAACACAGAGAAAAAAAGATTGGGATTTAAAACTAGATCCCCAGCGCTGGGAGGAGAATGTGCTAACCACTAAGCCACCGTACTGACCCCAGTACAATACAGAAAAAAACAAAAACATCCAGCACACCAAGTCCATTTACTCATGTTTACATCTAAAAATGGTAACAGGTTTAACATATGATGGTTTTAATTGCCATACAGCTGTCACTGATGGTTATAGAACCTTTTCTAAATTGGAAGTCAAAACATTAGTAATGTTATTTTAAGACCTGAGACTGTCAATGGCCGCAGTATGGACTTAGGACTTTTTTTGTAATAGTTCTAAAAACTATATCAGAATGTCCCTAACAGATGCTTTCAGACCAACTAGTTTTTTTTAGTAGAGTTTTTTGGGAAATTAGCTATTTTTTCAGTTGGTGGTGCATCACAGTGAGAAGGTTAAATTGACAGATCAGAAGCACTTTGGTTTGTGCTCTTTATTTTCTTTATTTTTATGATTCTCTGTCTGTGTTGCGTCACCGTGTGCTGGATAATTAACTATGCAAGCAAAAAAAATTTGAACTATATTTACTTACTTACTTACTTTTACTTACTTATTAGTTAGCACTTATGCCTCTTAGGGCTGGGGATCCAGGTTCGAATCCCAAACTGGGTGGAGTTTCTCTCCGTGGGGGATGTTCTCTCCGTGTCTGTGTGGGTTTTCTCCAGGTTCTCTGGTTTCCTCCCACAGTCCAAAACATGTATTTAGGGTAAATTGGTTGCTCTAAATTGCCCCCATATTTTGAATGTATGCCCATTGATGGACTGGTGCTCTGTCCTGGGTGTATCTGCATGTTCTCTGCTGGACGTAACCATAGTCTAGTATAGGAATAAGCAAAAGATGATATGAGATATTTATTTCCTTATTACGTTTATTAAATTAAATTATTAAGTTTACTAATGGTTCCTGCTTAACCACTGACTTGTTTTGTTCTCACATTTGTGAGTCACATCGGATAAAAGTATCTGCTAAATTACTAAATGTAAATGTTTAAGAATTAAAAATTCATGAAGTGACATGAAACAGTTCTGGAAACTTGTTTCTAGTTCTTGCAGTGCATCAACACCAAAAGGCCTCTTGCTCTGTGAGCTCTAGGATCATGAAAAGGATCCTGCATCGCACAGATGCCCATCAACACCAAACTGTGTGTAACTAAACGTGGTGCTGGACTGAAATCTGTCTTCAGGAGCTCACTGTATGAACAGAAAGGAGAACTCACAGGTTTGTATCTCAGTGCATCTCGGTATGAGCCGAACAGAGCGGCCTGAGAGCGCAGGAAGGCTCGAGCCACACCGCTGCCCGTGGCAGTTGACTGCTTCTTCAGTTTGCTCTTCAGACTGGAGACCTGATGGAGCAAACGAGTGTGTGAAAGAGAGAGAGAGAGAGAGAGAGGAAGAGAGTGTTAAATTAGCACCTCTGAAATTGGCAGAGGAAGAGGCAAAACCATTCAAAGTGTGAAGTGTCACATTTGCAGGTGACCCCCCCACACCCCACCCCAACCAAAGACAAAAAAGGTGGGGGTGGAGGGAGACAAAAAGAGAAGCATCTTTAAACCCCTCCATGGGCTTATCTGTTGTGTAGTTGCGAGCACCTGCTGCTCTGTTAATTGAGGTAATATGCGGGTGAGGGTGAGGGTGAGGGGGTGGAGCTGTTTTTGAATTCTTGTGAAAATGAAAAGTAGGCGAAGACTGGAACTTTTTCATTCAAAACACCCTGACAGTCACGGCTTAATTCATTTATTAACACAAACGGAACTGAAACAGATCATTAAATAAACTTGCTCCAGTCATATGATCACTAAAGAAACTGTTTGATTTGGATTCATTTGAATTAAGACACAACATTAAACAGTTCCATAAGCATTAAATGAATCAAGCACGGTCAGGGTCACTGTGACAGAAAGGGGAGTACAGGAGCTCTGGTATCTCTGCCCCCCACTTTGACCCACTCGTCCTAGATACCCAAGGTGAACCCAGGCCAGATGGAAGATATCAGCCCGTCCGCAGGTCCTGTGTAGTCCCTTGAGGCTCCTCCCTGTTAATCATTGCTGGTGCACCTCCAACAGCAGGGAAGCAAAAGCCATCCTTATCAGATGAATGGACCACATTAACCAGCTCCTCTCAAAGTGAAGGAGCAGCGATTTACTCTGACTCCTGCTAGATGAGAATTCCTCATGATTTTATGAAGAGCGAGCACAGCCACCTGATGACAAAAATCTAGTTTTATAAACTCATAACCACAAACCTGAGTAAAGAATATTTATAAGAACTACAATCGTCAGGAACTACAATCTTTAATGTGCAAACCTTCTTTCCTGATTCAGCAACCACTTTAAATTTACTACAACTAATGAGCCACTCAGACCATTAACCAAAAAATGCAGCTTGAAACACAGTGGAATCTCAGTTTTTGTTGACTTTGGATATCGGTTTCCCTTGCTGGATGGCATGGGGAACCCCCTGTGACCCTTGTAGAGGATTATATATATCAGGAACTAATGAAATGGATGAGTGTTATATATATAAAATATATATAAGGAGGTTTACAAATTCAGTGTGAGTGTGTGCGCATTGCTTAAGTCTAGAAACAAAAGCAAATGCATGGTTTTAATTAATAATATGAATCCAGAGAGCTGCATGTGCATTTTATCGAGCATGCATTCTCAGTGACAGATCTGCCAGCCTAATTAAGTATTATATTTTCGGTATCACTAACGAGCCATGAGCAAGAGGGGGCATCAGACGGAAGCTTAGCTCTACAGGTGATCAACCTATTTGGAAGTGACATTTTTTAGTGTAAAGACTTTCAGCCTATGATCTGATCAAAGGAAAAGTCCCCCATTGGGTCCAATTATGAGCACTGGTATTGTAGGGGGTGGGTAAAGAGTGAGGGGGGGTTGCCTGTGCTGAGTTATGATATTCATAATCTATGCAGAGAGGCCTTTCCGGTATAGGTCTGTTCCCCTTAGCTGTGATCTTTTCAATTCACATCAAGGGAGGAGAGTTCGGGATGAAAGTGCTGCAAACATGGCGTCTCATTAAACTCTACAGCGCCGACTTCCCAACAGGGTTTGAAGTGTGTGGAGTAAAGAGCACCGGGTCAGAGGTGGCCCGCAAAACAGATCTCCATTTAACTCACCAGCTGGAGATGATAATTAGCAGGTGCATCACTGTCTCCTTTTGCTAAGGATGCTGCCACAAGCCTCCCCTCAGTGATGTGCTGCTTTTAGACACCGCACACTCACACACACGCTGCTTCCAGAATGAGCTGGGTTTACTCAAGGTAGTTGATTTAATTGAACTCAACAAGGTCTGGCCATATGTACACACAACGCAGCTTATTGTCTAAGGATTTCTGCACAATTGACATGTTTATAAGTGAGCTTTGGGCAAATAAAACCCCCAATAATGTTGATTACCACTAGACAAGGTGCAATATTAATAATAAGGATACTGCATTTAATGTTGTGGTTTATTAAAGCAATAAGGTACGAGAGGTAGTGCGCGTAACTGTGAATTAATCATGTAAAAGAGGTGTCGTTAGGCCCAGAGTACAATTACAATGCTTTCCCGTGATTTATTCACAATAATACACAACCTTGAGTGCTTTATCACTTTAATAAAATGATAACAGGATAACTGAGTAACAGGATACAGGCTTAGTGCTCATTGGGAATCAGCTCACTGTTTATATTAATCTGTATTAATCCATAAGTATTAAATGATTTTGAAAAATGTGTTGCATATCGCACAATGATACGAATGAGAAGTGGTCAGAGGTGTGCATTACAGTCTGTTAAAAAACAGCTGGATTAACCAATCAGATTATAGGACCAGAACTACCATTTTATAAAAATTCATTAGCACTGCTACCCATGAAGCTTTCAAAGCTTTAACCGGAGTCAGTCCCATGATGTGATTATTAGGTAAATATCACTCATCAGCAGTTTTGGGTCGTAGGGTAGGAGGAGGCAACTGAATAGTGGTTTCACTGAACCTTGTGTTCTTGGATTTTAAAATGCACTCAAACAGGGAGGTGGAGTTGACAGTTTATCCATCCGGTGGCACAGCGGTTAGTGCTTAAGCCTTACAGCAAAAAAGAGTTTCATCCTGGTCAAATAAAGGTTAATAAATACAAATAATAAGTAAGTAAGTAAGTAAGTACAGTAGGCAAATTATATCACTTTATCAAATTAAAACTTGGTTATTATATAATGTTGATTCTGTAAGCATGGTGGCTTAGTGGTTAGCACATATACCCTCAGGACCAGAAATCCAGGGTCAAATCCCAATGTGGGGGGAATTTCCATGTTCTCCCCATGTCCGCGTGGGTTTAATCCCACAGTCCAAAAAAATAGATTCAAGGTAACTTGGCTGCACTAAATTGCCCCTATATAGAGTGTATGTTTGTGTGTGTGAGTGGCTGTGTGAGTGAGAGAGTGTGTGCACAGCGATAGATTGGCACTCTGTCGTGAGTATATCTGCCCAGTGCCTGAATCATTCTCCTCTGGATGGGCATGGGGAACAAAAGTAGTCCAAAGTAGAGGATTAAGAGGAGGATTATGAGATGAGATTAATAATGTTGATTCCAAAAACCTGGTGCGTTTCTGTTGGATGGATTCAAACCAAAAGTCTTTCTATAGACACAGTCCCTGCTTTTAAGCTTCTCTAAACACATGTCTCATCTAATGCAAGAATTAGGCTGTCCAGTTTTTTTTTTTTAAAGTTTCAGGTATTTAAATACCTTAAAGTATCTGAGTTTATGGTCTATTAAAGTGCAAACAACAGAACATTAAACCATAAACTTATCAGAGCCATTTACTGAAAACGCCAATTACCTATAAACTGAAATATTGTCACAATGACAGAACACTCTAATAATGAGAGGCTAATTATTTGAGAGTTTTTAATAAGTCAGGGCTGTTTTTTTGGGGGGGGGTGGTGGGATGAACCATGGGAAGGTGTTTTGCTAAAGATTCTGTCCATGTGTATAAAGCCGTCGGGATGCAATTAAAACGACTACAAAGAAAAGAAATAGTTATGAAAATCGGCCTCTTTCTTTTGATGTGCAGCCGACTGAAGCATGCATGCACACACACACACACGCGTGCACGGGCACGCGCACACACACACACACACACACACACACACACACACCAAACCTTTCAACTGTACACAAAGGCTTCAATTCAACCACAATGATAAAGGTTTCACAAATAAAAGCCAGTGGCTACTCCTTTTCCCGCCGCGATCATAACATCTCTTTTTAATGTGGATTGATTAAATGCCAGCATTTATATAAACTTTTTAGCAGCATGGCTGTATACAAAGGGAGCAGAGCATGGCATTCTAGTAAGACAAGCTCTCGTGAATCAAAGAAGACCCCGCAGGGATCCAAAAGCAGTGGTTTTGTGACTAGAAAAAAGCCGCAGCTCTATTCAAAATTAATAAGGTGCTCCTTAAAGCTTCCATTGATATAATGCAAACATTAAACATAACCATAACAATGTAAAGTCCAGTCATATAAACACATCGATAATAGAAGTGTTAAAAACCTGCAGAGCTGCGTTAATCCCGACATCACCAACCATTCACACTGTTCAGAGAACAAACCAAACTACAGGTCATGTACAATAATGCAAAGTATTTCATTTAGTTTTTCTAATTTAAGCCTTATTAAACTGCCCCCCCCCCATCTTAAATTACATTTATTCCACTCTAATTTCTACTGAGAAATCATGTTCCTGGCAAAAAAAGAATTTGACAAAAAAAAATGTCATTTCACTGCAAATATTCCAGAGAAATGTATTATTTTTCCAAATGAAACTCTGGAAAAAATAATAAATAAAAAAATAAAAATTAAACAATTTAAATACCAGATTTAACAAAAGTTAACTTTCCATATTTCAAAAAGTAAAAAATGACATATGTGCATATTAAAACATTTCAACACCATAAAACAACAGTACTACAGCGTGTACAACATTTAAAACATAATAATTAATGAATAAAGTTGATTACATTTTATAATAATACAAAAATGCCAAAAAATTATAAGTACAATTATTATTCAGTCAGATATAAAAAAAAAAACAAGCAAAGGTTATATAATACAGTAAATACTGTGAGTAATAAATAAACAAAGGACTGAACATCAACAGATTTTAATTATTTCCACTGATAAAATTAACATGATTATTTTATTGTTTTTATCTAATGATCGAAACTAGAAGGAAAAATATAAATGACTAAAGAACAATCTGAATTTTTTATTTTGTGCAACTTAAAATGTTTTGTGGCTCGATTGTGTGTGACTCGAATGTTGTGAGGTTTGGTTGTGTGCGGCGTGACTGTGTGCAGCAGAGATATGTGCAGTTCTTAACCCTCTGAGATTTTATTTCAGAAGATAATAAGAATCATTCTGTTAAATAAAGTGAACGTTTGTTGAGGTGATGTCGAGCAGGTTCTGAGTGGTTCTGTTTGTCTGAGTTTAACAGTGTGTTCTGTCCGGCGTCATTATTTTTGAAGGCACTCTGAGTAACTGCGGCTTCAGTGATTTAAATAAATGAATACATAAGATGTAAAGATGTGAACTTTCCCTGTGTAATTGCTCTGCAGCTTGTTAAGATGCGCTCGCTGTTTTCTCTGAACAGCTTTAGACAGTTCCCAATTAATGCAGGTGACCTCGGAAAGCAGGGCCTTGATTAAAAAAAATCATTTGTTAACTTGTATTCTGTGGTTTCACACACATGAGGTGGGGCTGCACTTCAGTACTCGCTTAGGATCGAAAGCATGCGTGATCAAACACACTGAAGCTACAAATATAGTGTCTACACGGTGTGTTCTGGGTTCGAAGCGTGGGTGAAAAGTCACGACAAAAAAGAAGCGGAAAAATAAACACAGCGTTGTTTTCCTGTTGCTTGTATTAAGAATCAAAACAATTTTACCGAGACATGTGTCTTTAGCCTGATGTGCGACCCGCAAACAAAACATCAAATAAAATCAAATAAAAGTGGCGCTCACTTCAGCACGGCTCCGTAACGGATTCCTAATTTCCTATTTTTAGACAGTTTTAATGACTGCAGAAGAAAAAGCCTCTTTCCATCTTACCGAACTCCAATTAGAACTGAAATCCGAACACGAAAAATGCAAGAGTTTCACAATTTTCCAAAGCTAGCTGTTTTTTTTTAGTTTTTTTTTTTTTTTCCTACGGCAGTTTTAACAAGTTCTCATGAATATTTGTTCCTATTTATAATTGCGATATTGTAATAAACACAACGAAAGCACAACTTTAACATATTGCTGGATTATTGGCGAATACATAAAGAAAAATAACCAACTCAGGAGAAAAACAAAAGCTGCCATAAAGTTAAATAACGAATAACCTATCCGCAACAAAGGAGGGAATGATCTTTGTTTTAAGTTTTGAGAAAACTTTTAAAAATCTTATTTAGATTCCGTCAACATTCCGGGAGCGGTATTTGGAAATTTTAAGCTTTGGAGGAATCTGCATGGAAGCAGCTGTAATAAGCAGTAAATCTAAAATATTGAGTGTGAAATTCAGGGAAACCGTCATTATGGCTGAGACGCAAGCGGCGCGACTCGTGTCTGATAAAACAGGGACTTGGTAATTCAGGACAACTGTCACCTCTGACCCGACGAGAACCAGCACAACGGTCAGAAGCTGCTAATAATAAAGTCCACATGTCAGATGGAGCAGCTATACTATAATACTATGAATAACACTGAATAAGAAAATATTATGAGATTAAATCTATTTAATATTTCTTGTAGAGCAAAAATTTATATTTATATTAAAGGCTACATAAAAAAATAAAGGAAGCCACCTCATAAAAACAGTTAACCTTATTTATTAAACAGGTAGGTCTGGTCCTTAAATCTAGCCGTGACATTATTGACAATAATGCACACCTCTGAGCACTTCACATTCGTATTAATGCGTGATATACGATACAATATTTTATATATCATGTATCATGAATGGAATTACAGATTAATAAAAACAGCGAGTCGATGCATGATGAACAATTAGCATGTATCCTGTTACTCAGCGATCAATGTCCACTATAAAAACCAAACTAGATTATGGTAAATTATTCATTTATTCATTCATTCATTATCTTCCGCTCAATCCACATGCCCATCCAGGGGAGAATGTTTCAGGCGCTTTGCAGATACACCCAGGACAGGTCGCCAATCTATCACTGGGCACACACTGACTCACACACACAAACACACACTATATGGGACAATTCAGGGCATTCAATTTAACTTGAATCCATGTTTTTGGACTGTGGGAGGAAACCGGAGAACCCGGACATGGGGAGAACATGGACACTCCACCCAGATTGGGATTCAAACCTGAATCCCCAGTGCTGCGAAGCGAACGTGCTAACCACTAAGCCACCATGTTGCCCTGTAGCAAACCAGCTCAATAATAATTTAGTTTTAAATAACCACATTTATGAATTAGCCCTTGTTTTTTTTATAGTGTGTTTGTAACCATTTTATAAAAGCAATAAGGAACTCGGGGTTGTGTATTATTGTGAATAAATCAAAGGAAAGGTATTCCACTACGCATTGGGTCTAACAACACCTCTTTTCTGTGATTTATTTACAATAACACACAACAAAAAATGCATACCCTCTCGTACCTTATAGCTTTATTATTACATTAGTGTTATTAGTCTGTGACTGGGACTTTATTCAATTTAGACAAGGTTCAGCAGCTCTAATGAAATCCACACTGTTTAAATACAGCCACTGAATGATAAGATGTGTATATTGAAATGTTTTACCAGAACTATAGGCATTATTCCAGCAAATCAGTAGGCTCCACTAGTACATGAGTGTATAGTATGCACACAACCTCAGATGCACTACATCAGCTATATCATTAAAGTCCTTTAACCACCTCTGTAAATATTCTGTTATTGTTAACTGTTGGACAAAATCATTACATAATTACTTTTTATTCACCCGCTTGTAGCTTACAGCTGTAAACAGTCATGTTTTATACTATATGTCTTTCATCAGCTTGATCACATCATTAGCTCCAGCCTAATCTTGGATTATCACAGTGTGCTGCAGTCACGCCATTTATTTTCACCTACTGCCTGATGCACACTGTGTATTTGGACATACCAACCATTTCCACCTTTTGCATTTGTGTACTGTGTGATAGAATGGAAGGTGATTTTACTTTATACATCAGCTTCGGATATCATTTGACATTTTTGTCCATGCTTTTGTTATTTTGCAAAATGCAGCTAGAAATAAACAGCAGCTCAATAAATACACAGTAATATTAAAAGTTGTGCAGAAGTTCGGATCACTAGTTGTGTAGATGTGTAACATACAGAGGTGCTGCACAAAGTTCCTACAAATCTTTCAGGTTTATTTCACTCTGACACTAAAACTATTCAAATCAGAATAAGAATGTCAGAATCATCTGGTGTTTATTCAGGAATAAACTAGAAAGAGAAAGTTTGTAAATGAACTTTTGAAGTTCACTTTCGATGTGTGTGGCTGCTATAGTGTTATGGTGTCTGTTACCTTTACATCGCTGTGAAGAAGTTTCCACATTGAGGGGTTTTATAATGGGATGCTATTAGAGAAATAGAATCTGACTGGTCACTGCTTGGACACTGTCCACCCAATAGATTGAATAAGCACAAGTAACTCAAGATGGTTATAGGTTGTAGGTGTAACATGCTGCTTTAGTTTGGTAGGAGTGGTAGCTGTGGTAGTGGTAGAGTATCGGAAGGTATCATTCTGAAGGTCGGCGGTTCAAACCCCAAGTCCACCAAAATTGTGATAGTGCCCTTAAGCAACCCTCATCACTCTAGTGCTGCAACATGGTTGGTCTGGTGCTCAGGTATTTGTAGCTAAAAAAACTAAGAGCAAGTTCCGCTGAATAATTTAAGCACAGACTGATGAGAATTCAAGAAAATAGCATTAAGTTAAGGGAAGCAACTTAATAATAATGAGCTATGACTCATCAACTAGGAGGTATGGTGGCTTAGAGGTTAGCACATTCGCCTCGCAGTGCTATGGATCCAGGTTTGAATCCCGAACTTGGGGTGGAGTTTTTCATGTTCTCCATGTGATCATGAGGGTTTTCTCTGGGTTCTCCGGTTTCTCTGGTTTGAGTAAGTGTGCGCCCAGGGATGGATTGGCATCCTGTCCTGGGTGTATCTGCCCAGCGCCCGAAATGTTTACCCCTCATAATTTGAGCACAGACTGATAATTCCCCAATAGAGCATTAAGCGGAAGGTAATGAGAGGAGATGAGACTAACACTAGATGAGAATTAAAACTCAGAGACGATTAAAGATGAATAACATGAGTGAGGATATTGAAATGCAGTCGCGCCATCATTAATGAAATAAAATCAAAATACAAAAGAATTGGTTGGAATAAGGTTCATATAGAAAGCTGGATAAAAATTCGGAAGTTGAACCAGAAGATTCCTAAAGTTTCTCCAGCTGATGCAAATGGATGTGATGTTCAGGCCACAGTTTGCATCACACACCGATTCAGCGAGCGGTAATCATTATCACGTTCGTCACCGATGTAAAAATGCCAAGAGCTGAGAGAGCAAAAGTGAGAGAGGAAGAAAACCTCATTTGGTGGTGGAAGTAATTGCAGGTGACATTAACATTTCTGCCGGGATGATTTAACGTGGTTCGAAGCGCACGCTCCGTCATTAGTGGGTGAAACATTGTGCAAGAAGATCAAAGCAAACGTGGCTTTAGCGCTTTATTCATCATCTTCTAAAGACAAAGGGCTTTTCTAGCCGTTCGCCATTCATTTTAAAAAGCCCCGAATCTTTTTTAAGACCCGTTCGTTTTGCAGTTTCATTTCCAAACGGAAGGCGTGTGCCAGGACTGAACCGGGAGGATTTTTTCCGGCTTTGACAGTTAGCAGCAGGGCGCCGGTGATTCACACACGGCCATTAAAATACGGCTCCCTGCACACACGCGAACCACAGCAAGGAAAAAAAAACTGAAAACAAAACAAATTTCATGTTGAAGAAGGATGGCTGAGTGACAGTTTCGACCCTGACGCTGGATGCCGTTTCCTGTCGCACTGACCGCCGCCACCTCAGCGTTAATTAAGAGAAAGCGGTGGCAGGTGGCTGCAAAGTGGGAGACTGATAATTGGAAAAATCCAGCACGCCTCTCTGTGCCACCGGGCAGCTGAAAAAGGCCTGCTTTGGAAACGTAATGATTAAAATACGAAAGAAGAAAAAAAGCAAGAGATGAAGGCTACACAGTTGCAGTGAACGGCGCTGGCCTTTAAAGGGCTTTTCTTTGTTTTGTTTTTTTTGCAGCGCCGCCACTAATGACAAGGGGACACAAAGTTTTTCTTTGGTCACAGTTTATTAAAGCGTGTGAGTGGGTGAGAAAAGGAAAAGCAAACACAACGGGTAGAAGTGTGAAAGGGTGAGTGAGCTCAAAAGAGAGAACAACCAGCAAGTGTGTGTGTGTGTGTGTGTGTGTGTGTGTGTGTGTGCATGTGTGTGTGTGTTTGTGCACATGTGTGTTATAGGGTTCTCACCACGTCTCCTGGAAGGTTCTGCAGGTCATCTGTCTGGGCCTCCAGAGTGTTGGTGTCCACGTTTAAGATGACCACATCCTCCAGACCTTTGCTCTTTACCCTCTGAATAAAGAACAGAGGTAAATCCAGCTGCTGTAACTCACACACTGATTTCACTCAACATCCATCCAGCCACATCACACCTCTCTACTTTATATTTACCATGACAGATGTCAATACTCCACTTCTGATTATGAACAAATAGAACTTGACATAAACAATAACCAAAATAACCCTAAAAATAGTGCAAATAATTAAAAAACATTAAAAATGTGTTTAGCATGTATGTGTTACATAAACATTAATACACATTCGACTAGAAGTGAAATGCTCTTCAGATTGTCTCTATGCATCAGGAGCAATATATAAGATAAAAAAATAAAAGCAGAAACGAGTTTCTGTCAGTGGGTCAGTACATTAAGGCAGGTGCTCCTAAAATGAGGTCCAGAGACCGAATGTAAATATGTTAATTAACATAAAAATAACAATATTTACTTAACAATAATGAGATATCTCATAATAATATAAGATTCTTTAAGGAAAATTCTTTAACCAAACTTCAGATATAATTATTTCTCTAAGGTCAGGAAGCAAATACGAATGATTACAATGATTGGACCCACAAATTTAAATTAAATCTGAATTTATTGATTTTAACATGATATGTTGAAAGAAGAACATTCGACTAACGATGTGTCTATAATAACCAGTTAGCATTTGAATTTCATGAGGCTGTGCAGATTTAATGGAGAAAGAATCGTCAAATTTAGAAATACTAACCCTGTCAATACCATGAAATGCATTTCATTACCTCCTTTGTAAAGTATCATGTCAGTAAATTGACATGAACTTCTATACTATTAAGCTCTAATGCATTTAAATACATGGTACAGAATTATATAATGAAGAATTAAAGGTAAATCATTTAATAAACAAATTAACTAAAGCTTATTTGTTGTGATAAATTACTGAAAATGGCATGATTCATATTTAATGTTTAATAACAGCCAGATAGCTATAATAAAATAAGTATAAAGTAGAACTCACTTTTTAAAAGACCTCACGCTGGCATTTAAATTACACCACTTTGCATCTATACAAAGAAAGTCATGCATCCTGATGGTGACAAATATCACATTTATTCTGTTGATACATGGGGGGGGGGTGATGTGTGAGTAGGGAAAATTCATGGTTTGTCATTTTTGACAGTGGCTGCTACAGAGGCCTGTGTACTGATTTGGTCTAATTATACGCAGCCAGATAGGGGGACTGTCACTAATGCACAAGGCTGATAAATACTGCCAGTGCCTGCAACTGTCAGAGACAACATCACACACACACACACACACACACACAGCAGGTCTTCCACTACCCAACATGCCTGCTCTTGAAACCCAAACACAGGCTCTTTGTTTGGAATGTGTTCTACTGTTTCATTTCAGCAGAACAATCATTCAGGAGATACAAATGGGATCCGATCCCTCAGCGTTCTCTGAGCCCTGCGTTCCAGCCGAGGCATCAGAATAAACACCGAGCCGGTCAAATTTAAACAATCACCTGCACCGGAGACCTGATTCGAAATGACTGTGGAGATATTGTTCATCCACACAGAATGGTTACGTGTAAAATCCCATAATTGTGTTATATGATGTAATGAGCAGCCTCAGGACGTGATTAAGAGAGGCTGCGCTGACAGGAGATGGATGTTGCTTACCTCTAACAGGCTCAGATGAACTCCAACCAGATATGGCATGGGGGCACTGTGGGGAATAGAGGCAACCCACGGTCGTTAGCAAAACACATATTAATGATGTAGAGAAAAACATGCAATTAGGTTCAGAAGAGTTGGGAATTTATATAATTAAAAATAATTGTGTAAAAAAACAAATGTATATGGTACATGTCCTGCAAATATAATGTTCAATTATTATTTTTCTTACAAAAGTACAAATATTTTAAAGGTTCAAAGAAAAAATAAATAGTGAACCATGTTGCATATCTACACTTTTGTTTTTATGGAACAAATCAGTGGCCAGAGTGAAATTAAAGGAGGAAGATTTTCCCCACTGTTTGCTGATGGTTCCTCATTGTGAACTGCACGATCGAAGAAAAAGCTGAAAACCGAAATTCACTCACATTGGTTTACCACAGCATCCGAGCATCTCCACATCTGTACTGTATTGTTTAGTTGCACTTGTATATATACATATGGACCTGATGAGAGCACATAGGTGCTTATATTTTATAATACACTCCTTAATACATTTTTTCCTTAAAGCCCATTTAAGATATATGAGTTGAAATAAGCGCATACATAGATTTGCAAATTTTCTGGGTTATTGTTACTTTTACGGAGGAATATCATGCTGATTCTGAGAGTAGTCAGTGTTCTTTTCACCGTGCACCCTTACGCAACGAGTGACAAAAATGACTGCTGCAGGTCATGACAATGATTATTTATGGAATGTGTGCAGGCATTGGATATGAAGCACGGTAATAATAATCTGAATCTAAAACAATTGAATCTTATATAACATTTAAACAAACACCCTGTGTACTTCATATATTCTGCACCAGTATATGCTACTTACTGAATGTTTGTTTAAACTTCTGTTTGTTAAAATCTATTTAATGAGCACAATTATTAAGAGGGCGGCACGGTGGCTTAGTGGTTAGCAAGTTCGCCTCTCAGCACTAGGGATTCCCGGTTCGATTCCCCATCTGGGTGGAGTTTCCATGTTCTCCCCGTGTCCGCGTGGGTTTCCTCCGGGTTCTCCGGTTTCTTCCCACAGTCCAAAAACATGGATCAAGTCAATTCAGTTCTCCAAATTGCCCCATATAGAGTGTGTTTGTGTGAGTGAGTGTGTGCCCAGCGATAGGTTGGCGCCCTGTCCTGGGTGTGTCTGCCCGGCGCCCAAGACGTTTTCCCCTGGATGGGCATGGGGAACCCCACTGTGACCCTAATAGAGGATGAAGCAGAAGATAATGAATGAATGAATTATTAAGAGAAAACACACAAAATAAATAAATGAAGTCAACAAAAATGTAATGACCGAAGTGCTCTGGTTGAGAATGTCTGGTGTGTAGTATACAGCATGAGAGTACTACCATCCATGGTCACATGACCTGCAGCTGATTATGTATCAAAAGTCTAAGCAGTGCTGCATTTTAGAATGATGTATTTTTGATAGTCTACGGGATTCAGGTAACGTGTTCTGTCACATTACAGATCAGTTTGATATAGTGGACATCGCAGGGAAATCCATGTTGATCGCAAAGTACTTTTAAATGCAATCAGTACAGAGAGCGCGGTGTATGTTTCCAGCAGGCACTCTGAGGGTGATTAGGGTAACTGATGCACATTCGTTTCAGGGTTTGGTCGAGTGCAGAGTGACAGAGGGGCATAATTATATCAGTTTGGAAAGCTGTTCAATCACAGTAGCTGCTGTTTCGATACAAAACTGTGAGACGATAGCAGTAACCTGGAACAGTGAGTGCTACTGCTGACCAGGTCTGAGGGCTCTGTTTAAAGCTTAGCATGAGGGCGAGAACCAAAATAAAGAGGAACCAGATGATTTAGTTTTATGTGACAGAATTAAAAGCTGAATTTGTTGCAGTAATGAACAGGTAAGCTGGAAAACCCTGATGTTGCCTAGCAACAGTGCTGTTTACATCATGTTCCAGAAGAACTTCTGATTTAAAAATTTTTATTTTAAATAAAGACATTTATAAATTAAACATGAGCAGTTTAGTGGTTAGGACGCTCTGCTTAAGGTTTCTCATGCATGATATAATGGAGGGTTTTTAATTTGGTGTATTGATACTTTTACTTATGTAAACAGTATGAATACTTCTGCTTACCGGAGCCTCTTCACATGTGGACTGTCAGAAGCAAAATGAGCAGAGGTGAATGAATGATGTAATGATCTTACCAGCAGTAGTCCAGCAGATGAGGGGGGAGAACAGGGATGTAGATGTGTTGCCAGTGCATAGGGTAGAGCATGGCAGCTGAGCCATGCACACATGCAGTTAACTACAAAAAAAACACAAACATGAGACAGTTTCTCATCATATTAAATGTTCATATCTGGCTTTTCTGTCGTTTTGCTCAGGTTTTAGTGCTGAATCTGGGAGACAATCGTAAATATTTGGTGTCCAGCATCTGGCTCCATGTACTGTGATCTGCTGATGTGAGGTTTATTTTCAAGGCAGGTTTATACCCGACGTGGTTACTTTTCTTGTTGAGGCAGCAGAGGAAACTTTACCTTAATCTTAATAAAATAACATTACATGAGGTTACTGCCCCAGTGTGATTCAAATCTCAATCTAACCGTTTCAATTTATAAATGGATCACTTCTGTATGTGGTTAATACAGATCATATTGTTCATCATTTGTGATTTGAACGAAGTCCCTGAGGTTGTAATTCAGGAACTGTGCATTTGTTTAGTGCTTTGCAACAGATCCGTGAAACAAAGTCAAAATCTTTTCTTTAGAAACTGATCATGTTTAGAACATAAAGTATTTGCAGAGCATCCATTTTGCCAATTTGGCCACCAATCTAACATGCTGGGGTTTAAAATGATGCATCTGACTCTAAAACATATGGATATGAACATGTGTGTCATCTGTCAGGACAGATGACTTACTTTGAACAGAATTATAAAGATGTCTTTAGTGCACAATCAGCATTCACACACACACACACACACACACACACACAAACAAACACAAAACGCTTGCACTTACACACACACTAAGACTAGCACGCACAAATGTACTTGCATTCACACCGCACTTAAGAGCACACTCACACACGCTCTTGCAGTTACACACACTCTCACACAGGCACTTGCACTCACATTCATGTGCCCTCACATGCACAGTCGCATTTACAAGCACTAACAATCACACTCATGAACACACACATCTTACAATAACACTCACACTGATATGCATGAATGCACACACACTAATAATCAAACACTAACAATCACACACTAATACTAACACACAGGCACAAATACTTACACTCACATGAATTCTTAGAAGCAGGTACACACACTTGCACACACACACACACACACACACACACACACACACACTTCAGGGATTCCATGTTGCTAAATGTGTACAAAATTAAGTACCTTGCCACAAATGTGGACACTTTGCAACTTTGTGGATGCTTGAAAAGGCTCTGTACTGTTTCATGATGACAGCACCCTACTGTACAGAGTAAAGCATCAGAGTCATGGTTGGGTAAGAAGAGTGTGGAAGAAATTGAGTGGCCTCCAAAGAAACACGATCGCTTCCGTATCAAACACCTTTGAGACAAAGAGACTGTCAGAGACAATATCAGTGTCTGACATCACAAATGCTTTTCTGCTTTTCACAAATGGGTGACAATTCCCTTAAACAATTCAACATTTTGGAGCAGGTCTTCTGAGCGATGTGAGAAAAGCTCATGTGGGTATAATCGGTCTTATTAGTTTTGTCCATATAATTATGTAGTTTTGAAACACTAAAGCATTTTTTTGTGCTTTTAAACCTTAGGTCCAAATTCATACATTATTGTAACAGAAATAAACAGAAGCTTTAATCAAATGTGAATCTCTTTCCAGGAGTGAGAACATGATGAGTAAATCCCTCCTTCTGACCTTATCAAACCTTGTGGATACCTAGCAATGCTGCTAACCCCCAACCCTTAACCACCTCCACCACCACAACACCACACACGCTCATCCCTCAGATTAAAATAACATGATTAAATATGGAAAAAGAACAGAGGTCTGAAGGTTCCACTGGGACTTCATTAGGGCAAATTGCCAAAGAATGAAACATGAGTCAGTCGAGAGAGAAGCATGAGCCTTTGGAATACCGGAGGGAGTGAGGCTGAACGAGGATTTGGCAGGGGATTGGGGGGGCTGGGGTCCAATAAAGTGTGAACCGCTGCTCTGAAGCCACCTTGGGACCTTCTCTCTCTCTCTCTCTATGACACGATGTCATGAGTGACCAGCAAAAGCAGCCAAGCTGAGCAACACCCTCTTAGGTTTTTATTTCTTTTTTATTTATTAATTTATTAAAAATGTTCACTTTACAGTCTCGGTTTTGTGCATGGCTTTGAGTTTTATTTGTCTTGGTCTTCTACTAAAGTGAAGTTACATTCAGTGAGTGAGTTAAACTGCAGCCAATTTAGGAGCAATAAACCATCATTTACATTTCCCACCTGGTGGGTTGCTGCAGCTCACCAAGATTTCAGACAGTGTGGATTTTTACGAGACCTTTACTCACATGGATCTGGGAGGAAAGAATGTCCAGGAGACGCTGCGGTCCTCAGAAAAGGGAAATGGGTAGCTGTCCAAAGCCTAATCTTGGACAGGAACTTTGCAGCTTCATAAAGCAGAGGTTACCTCAAGTCCCGATTTGCTTGATTTACTCTTTAATTTAGAAGGAAAGTGCTATCAGTTTCAGAGGGGAAATAAGCAGAGGAGGTGGTGAAACCAAGATAAGGCTTTGAAATCCAAACCCATCTGGATGCTTAATCGTCTCTTCTAAATTGCTTTTGAAAGCATTTTCCTGAGGTTTCACAGAAACTTGAAGAAATCATGGATTTAATTTGTCAAAAACATGTCACTGGATACCAAATGAAAGCCTAAGAAGACAGAGTTATTGTGATTTTAGCTTTTAACTCAATAAAAATTTGAATCCCACACAGATGATCCGTTTGGGTTCTGTCCTGAGACCTGCTGGAGTCTGCAGTGAGATCTGGCGTTAATGAGCATGTAAAGTAGAGGCCAGCCACACATGGCGGATTATACAGAGGTGACCAGTCAGTCTTACTAAACTAAACAACAGACAGCTCATGATCCAGCCTTTAGGGATATCATACAGCTGGGCACCTTCATCACACGCCACTCCCTCCCCCTTCAGAAACTCAGTGAGTCGAATTTAAAATAGTGACAAATACATTATGTAGACAGAGGTACTGTGACATCACTGACATCATGTGTTTTATTCAGTCCCATTACCACAGGTTTATAAAACCTAGTCACCTATATAACAAATGTGTAATGTCCATAAAAACTTTGGTTTGGGAGACCTTGACTGTGCAGCAAAGAGCATCGACCTCATCCCCCTCAAACATCAACTAAAATAGAGATTTTAAGCTAGACTCTCTTATCCATTGTCTGTGTCTCACACTGTGACCAGGGTGCATATGATATTTTTGGTCTGGTTCAGAAAGAAGCACCTGAAGATGTTGCTTGGTGATTGGTGCAGCTATTTTTGTGAAAATATATATATTTTTAACTTTCAATTTAAGTCCATCAATGTAATAGCTTAATGGTTAACCAATAGATTTGGCAAGTTATAAACTCTCTGAATGCTGACTACTATGTATGTTACTGTAACCCAAAAATGCCATACATAATGCTTTTCACACTTCACATCGTTATTCACAGTGCGTATCATTAATTTTGACCACACATGCACACCTGCGCAGCGCTCATGTGCATCAATGATCATGACAATCTGGATGAACATGCAGGGATTTCTATGGATACGCTCAGAAATCTCCAGAAATATTTTTCAGAAAAGTAAAAGCTGCAAAAATAAAGACAAACTCCAAAATATTAGCTGTTTCCAAAATCCCTTATTAATTACTCGTAGGCAGAAGCTGTAGCAGGGCCAGTATGTCTGACTCTGAACCTGGTGCACAACAGTGGGTGAAATTCCCAGGATGACCCACTGACCTGGATGCTTTAGAGAGAGTACAATGTGCTATCCCATGATTCAACAGGAGATTAAATACATAATGAAGCTTTGGAAGAAAAAGATGCTGGAGTTTGAAAACAAACATTGACATAAAATATAATTAATATAATATAATATAATATAATATAATATAATATAATATAATATACATATATACATATATATATATATATATATATATATATATATATATATATATATATATATATATATATATATATATATACAGAAGTATATATTTTTTCATTTGTAGTAGAGTTCGAACTAGGGGTGGGGGTGGGGTGACCGCTTACCTGAATACATGTGTGGTTAATGTATTGTTAATAAAAAGCTTGCTGTTTTATCATTTAAACATTATTTACTTAGTACCAGTATTTCAATTAGTACCTACTGTTCAAGTAGGTGATTAGGACACAGCCTTGGTCTATAGATTTGGAATGGGATGTCATTAAATCTGATGTAGGTGTAATGTGCATGACATACAGTCAAAAGTTCAGAAACACCCCATTTTGATCCACTTACTGTCCATGTTCTTAATTCCACTTACAATAAAGATCCAGACAGTAGTGAATCAGTTTGTGGACTACAGTACATACTGAGTTAGTCCACTTCACTCTGTTCTCTAATGGTCAGGACCACAATAGTAGCACCACAGAGCAGATATTATTTGGTTTGGTGCATTCTTCCTATCCCAGCAGTGTCACTGAGGTGTTTAAATGAATCTACAGCAGCAGTACCGCACTAAAACCCCCTCATTGCATCAGTGTCACTGCAGAACTAACAATAAACAATCCACCACCCAAATGATACCCGTTCTGTGACGGTCCTGACCAATAGAGAACAGAGAACCAAAAGTGGACGAACAAAAAAAGAAAACAGATGTACTACAATCTGTAATTTTAAAACTACGAAAAAAAAAACCTGGAGAAAATTTACAATAGAGCAAGAAGGGGGCATGTTCAAACTTTTAACTGGTACTGTATTTTCTCTGCAATACAATCAAAGATATTGACATCGAAATCAAACAGCATCTTTGGGTGAAGTTGTTGCTGAGCAGATGGAAGTAAGAAGCTGCTGAAGGTCAGGGTTGAGTTGATGTAGACTTATACATGACATGGATTTATTAAATGAAAGAGCCTATTAAGAAAGTCGGCTGCTTGCCAAGAAGCACTCCACAATCTCCTGGGATGAAAACCACAAATGCTACCGACACCAAGGGTGAAGATGAGCAAAAAAAGGGGGTAATGAGAACTTTACACTCTGATGATTTAGATTAGTTACTCCCTAAAAAATATTTTCATTCTGAACAAAAACACCATTATCAAGAACAAAACTGTGACACAATAACTGACACGTAGAAATTCTCAGAAACAAATAATAATCATCTACTAATGTAATCAGACACAAGAGGTTGTGCATTATTGTGAACTAATCACGAGAAAGAGGTGTCACCCCATCAACCAGCAGCAGAGATTTATCAATAACGCAATCAGATCTAAGAAAAACCCAAACATCCAGCACCATTAGCCACACATCCAGAACCGAAACCCATACACCCGGTACCAAAACCCACACATCCAGAACTGAAACCCACACATCCAGCACCATTACCCACACATCCAGAACCGAAACCCATACACCCGGTACCAAAACCCACACATCCAGCACCATTACCCACACGCTCAGTACCAAAACCCACACATCCAGAACCAAAACCCATACATCTAGCACCATTACCCTCACATCCAGAACCGAAACCCACACGTCCGGTAACAAAACCCACACATCCAGAACCGAAACCCACATGTCCGGTACCAAAACCCACACATACAGTACGGTACCAATACCAACACGGTTAATACCAAAACCCACAAGCCCGGTACCAATGCCCACACGCCCTGTACATAAACCAACACGCCTGGTACATAAACCCATATGTTCAATACCAAAACATACACGTCCGGTACCAAAACCCACACGTCCGGTACCAAAACCCACACGTCCGATACATAAACACATATGTTCAGTACCAAATCCCACACATCCAGTACCGATACTTACACGGTAAGTACCAAAACCCACACGTCCACACAACCTTTGTAATTCAGGCTGGTTGAAGACGTTTGGTAAATGCTGTAAAACTTTCATGTAAACAGATCTGCAGAATTGATTGTTGTAAAAAAAACTTAATGTTTAAAGACTAGAAGTGTTCTATAACACACATGCAGGAACATCACCACCACCCTGTTTAAAGATCTAACAGTGCTTGTGCTTCGTCTTCTGCAGTAACAGATTTTCAGACACGGCCTCCGACAGGAACAATGCAGCCGTCGATGAGCAGAAGTTCGTAAACACCCGGCCTGGATCAGAGAACATGTCCGCGGAGTCTCTAAATGCAGGCGAGAAAAGGCTTTGATAAGTGTGACGCGGCAGGCAGCCGCACCGGCACCGACTGGGGCGGACCAGAGGTGCAATTTTACCCCTGACAAGGGTGACAACACTGAGAGTGCGCACCAAGCTCCCATAGAACCTGTGAGCTCTGTCTCTCCAGGTCCCGCGCTTGCTTCCCAATTACCAGAGCTCCTGCCTTGCTCCTGTCTCCACTCGGCACTAACAAGGAGTCGGCACTGAGGAAGTACGGCGGAGAGAAAAGGCTCAGAGGCCACTGGCGGGTAAACACGAGACGATACTAAAGAAGGAAAGGAGTCGAGTCGGGGAATAAGGACGACTGTTAAAGCCGGGCTACGAGCGACGAACTGATAAAGGAACCAAACAGAAATTGTAACTAAGAGAAAAATGTATTGGTGGCTGTGGTGGTGGGGGGGGGGGTAAAGAAATGGAGCAAGAAGGCCAAAGAACAAACTCGGAGGCGAACACTACAGGTCAGGACGAGCTGAGCTCTTGTTAGCATAGCGCTGACAGCATGATGAGAAAGCTGCTGTCAAACACTCTCTCCCAGCTGACTAGTTAGAGGGCACCATTACAGTGCCATGTGACAAGGCGGCATGGGCTGTTGCCTCCGGGTGCACGGCTGAAACGCTGGCGCTTCTCGCCTCTGGTCACGAAAACAGTGATGAGTCGACTGATGCGCCATTGTAAGATCATGATTTATTCCTTTGCTTTGCGCTACATGCGAGACGGTGGCTGTGTTCGCCAGGACTGACACGCTGAGTTGCACCGGGGGCCTCCCGACACACGGGGGTCAGCCTGAAGCATGCATAATGTATGTGCTTCCTCTCGTGCCCGCTCTCTATATTTATCCTGCAAGAATTTGAGCAGGCAGAAGGTTTCTATCTAGAATTATTTGCAGATTTCTTCCTGTCAGTGCAGAAAGCAGCGCATGCAACGTTTTAGTTTCGGACACACTACCTACAGCAACCCCGTAAACCACAAGCTCTGAACTCCAGCACCTCCTGATTTATACGGCAGGAACCCCCGGAGTGAAATATACAGTCCATTGGCTCATCAGCTCGTCCCCGCAGCCTCTTCTGTGTCTCTCGGTTCTGATAGCGCTCAGAGAAAGGCAAGATAACACGAGCATGACATCACAACTCTCCCTGAACCACGAAAAGGTACAGGCTGCGCATGCGATAAGCTTCCACTCCCTTCCCAGTGCAGGAGGAGCCGAGCAGAAACTGTGCCAGGGTGCGGGAGGTGAAATCAGCGATAACACAAGGAGCAGAGCTGCTCGAGGAGAAGTGTGTACAGAATGAAAGATAAACCCACAATGAGATAAATAAACCAATAAGAAGAGGAAATGTGGAGACTCACAGTGCTAAGCTTGCTGGAGGTAATGATGATGCGACGCTCGTGCAACATGTGAGCGTAGAGGTGCAGCATGTTGTTCACATCCACCGCCACAAAGTACTCAGTCAAGTTTCTCTGTTTGAAGAAAAAGGTTTTATTTAATATTTGTGTATATATAATCATTACTAGTACCAAAACCCACAGGTCCAGTACCAGAACCTACCCCACTCAGTAGCAAAATGCACACCTCGTCTATTAAAATCCACACAATCACTACCATAATATACACCTCCACTACCATAATCTACACTTCTACTACAATAATCCACAACTCCAGTACCAGGAACCACACGTCCTCTGCCATAATCCACATCTGTACTACCATAACAGACACCTCCACTACCATAATCTACACATCTACTACTATTATTCACAACCATATTACCCTAATAAATACCTCCACTACCATAAACTAAACTTCTACTACCATAATTAACAACCCTATTACCAAAATAAACACCTCCACTACTGTAATCCACACCTTTACTACCATAATCTACACACACTGCAGTACACAATACACAACTGTAGTACCATAATCCACACCTAACATTCATAACCATTATAGGATATGTGTTACTGGTAAATAATTTACAAATAATCAAATTTCTCCCACATTATTATGATCTCATAAGTGATGTGCATACTGGTGTAAATGGAAATCTAAACTTCAGAGCCCTTTGGAAGTGCCCCTACACTGCTTTTAAAAAACATTCCAAAAGTCATAACTGCAGTACACAAGCAGCCATCACCATTTTTAAACATATTTTGCATCACTGTCTGATTTGGTCTTTTCACTGATAATGTGATCAAATATATAATTAGACAATATAGTTATTGTTAGTAAATACATCAATTATGGCATGTGTTTTTACACTCACACTTTCAGGAATCGTTGGGAGTCCGTTAATATCTGGGACGACAAAGTGCAAATGCTGAAAGAGACATGAAAAAAACAAGTTAGGAAAAAAAATAGGCTTAAAAAATAACAGCATCATGTAATGCATTACATATACACATTAAGATTAAACGTGTGCTCAGCTGGTTCTAGAACAGAGTTTCAATGTGTTTTTGTTCTATAATGGGGTCCCTGATCATTTATTCCATGGTGGAAATGCATTTCTTTTAGAAAACTGTTAAATGATGTGGCTGTTTTTAAGACTGAATACAACAGATTTATAAAGTAAAAACACAGTTACACTAACCTAGCTTTCATATTCCGCTAACATCTGCAATATCTAGAGACTGACTGAAGATTAATTTCCCTGTCGTTTTGCTGCACTGTGTGTTCTGTGTAACTCAAGTTCTCACACAGGATAGTGTGTTTAGAGAAAACAAGTTCAAGAATAATACATTTATCAACAAGATTTCAGATGTATAGTTTCGGCTTGCGGGACATTCGGCCCTATCTCGGTGATCTTTAGTGAGCTGTCAAGGTGTTTGATTCTATAAAACCATGATAAAGAGGTTTATCTATATAATACACATATTTTTGTATTACTGTAGATTATTATCTTAAATCTGCCAATTTCAATTATAATTTGCTCTTAAATTATTGATTGGTTAAATTAAATGTTAATAAAAAACACACACAGAATATATAAGACTATATATTTTATTATATATGTGAGTCTGCGTCATTGTGTATTTAATAATAAGGTGTATATAAAAAAATAAGATTATATAACATAATTATCATATATTATTTTAAACACACGTTATTATTGATGCTTACTTATTTTGTGTGTGTGTGTGTGTGTGTGTGTGTGTTGAACTGTTACTAAACTCTAAATGGTGAAACAATAACAAACAATTGTGCGCAGGAGAATCTAGAACCTTCATCACCGGACCCAAATATTCAGGCATCAGATTAAAGAACTCGATTACAGAATCTGATTAAAATGTTCAGTGATGGTGTAGAAAGCCGAAGGCTCATGTTCATGACGCTCAGTGTCGTGTTGATGAATGTGAAGAAGCTTGTGTGTGTTTATCCTCCCACACAGTAAGATCAGCTCCCTGTCACAGTCTGCAGCCTCCGGTTCCAGCTGGCTGAGGCCACAACTGCAGCCATGTTTATAAAAATCACACATTATCAAAGCGCCTGTTACCACTGCGCTCACGCACGCGAGCACACACACACACACACACACACACACACACACTGAAAGACAGATGCTAACACACAAACTCACACACCCCCAACACACTCACACACATCCCTAAAATCAGTAGATTATGTCTTTTTCTAAACCTAAAACCTGTCAGAATGAACAGCATGTCTGCATTCTGTATGTAACATCACGATTCTTCATCCAATCATCATCATCATCATCATCATTATTATTATTATTATTATTTATTAGTGGTAATTATTCTCTCTCTTTTTTTGTCTCTTTTTGCAGGTGTTTAAGAGCTCACAGAGTTTTCTGTTATTTATAGTTCAAAACACTTACAACCAGAATTAAACAGATCACCTGCTGCTGACATCTGACTGCATGAACCTCTGATTTGCTGTTCTGGTCCTGGTCCTGGTTTTGTTCTGGTTAAATCTCCCACCACACTCCATGATTCACTACATTTAGGAGTTTTAAAATGTTTACCTTCTAAATAATTTTATCAGAGTTCGAATTGCATATAAACTATAAATCCTGATCAGTTACTGTACCTCCGGCTATTTACACCTCCAGCTTAGATTTTGATAGTGTGTTAAAGAATTTACAGATTTGTTATAGTGCATGATAATGTGATAATGCACTTTGTTAACAGATTTAAAATTTTTGGTTGCATCACCTTATTACAGGACAATAAATTATATCTTTATGACAATACATACTACATGGACAAAAATATTCAATTGCACCTCCTAATCACTGAAATCGGGTGTTTCCACAATTTCCACATTACACAGACCTCCATCCATCTCTCCTTCTCCATCACATGATTGCAACCAACCATGGAGGGAAGGAACCTTCAGACCCTATTAAAGGCAGAGTAACCACATCTGCTGCTCATGCAACATCCTAGAGCAGTGTAGCTGATCAACACACCGAATCTCTCCTCGCTCTGTATTCCTCATAAGTTCTCTTGTTTGCCTGAAGGTGGCTGGGCTGCTTGCTAATGAGCTCATATACAAACCTGGTTGTCTGAGATCATGGATCCGAATCATTTTCTGCTCTGCACATTACACTCACCTTAAGTCTCATGGTTGCATGTTGGTTTATCAATTTAAAGGCTCAGGATTTAAACCCAGAGTCCATTAACGTTGTTAGTGCGGGTCCTTGAGCAAGGCCTTTAAATCTTGTTGCCCCAGGGGGCTGCATCATAGCTGACCCTGTGTTCTGATCTTATTCATCACATTGGGATAGTTGAAAGCTGCTCTGGATAAAGGCATCTGTTAAAATGACGTAATATAATGTAACTCATGGAACTGTGCAGGCCCGCCCACTCACCTCCTGCCAATCACTTTTCCCATACGATTCCATAAGCACGAGAAAAACATGGATCGACGGAAACACTTTTGTAAAGGATCTGGTAGTTCAGTGGTTAAGGTGTTGGGTTATCAATCTGAAAGTTTTGGGTTCCAATCCCAGGTCCACTGATGTTACCGCTGTGAGTCCTTGAGCAAGGCCCTCAACCCTCATTGCTCCAGGGGTTCCGTGGCCAACCCTGTGCTCTGACCCCAGCCATAAAAAGTTTGAATACTTGTAAGTTGCTTTGGATATAAGTGTTTGCTAAATAACCAAATGCAAATGTATGTACACATGGAAGCTCATAGAAGCCTGTGATTGGCTGGCACTGCTGTCAGTTTTGGTTCTGCTGCTATAGTTAGTTTTGCTGGAGACACCTGCAGCACTGTGTCTACTACTTAAATATAAAAAAATGCTTTATTAGCTCTAACTGCTTTTCTTGTCTGTTTTTTAAGGTGTTGCTAGTTGCTGTGAGGTGTTGTCAGGTCTTTAACCGTGGCTCTGTCGGAGCACATATGATAACTGGATGGAACCTGCATTTCTGTTTGACTGGTGGCGTTGCAGTCCTGCAGGATGGCCTCAACGGACTAAATAGTTTCTCCAATTGGTGAATACGGACACCTGATCACTACACTATCTGTAGATGGGTGTCCTACATGGTTAATGCTGGCCAGCCGCTCAAGGAAGATGAGTCCTCCACTGAGCCTTGGTACTCACAAAGTTTCTTCTTAAAAACGACATAACAGGGATTTTTTTTCTTGCCACTGTCACATCGGCTTGCTCTTTAGGGTTCAGTTTTATAATACTGTAAAGCTGCTTTGTGACAATGTACAATTGTTAAAAAAAAAAAAAAAAAATGTGGTAAATAAATAAATAAACTGCTTCAACTTGAACCTGTGATTGATAAGGCAGACTCAGTGCAGCTGATTTTCCCTCTGGAGTTCTGAACCATCGATTTCTGCATTTTAGAATATAAGCTTTCCTCTCATGTCAGAGCCTTAAGGTTCTGTATGCATACATAAAAAACTTTCCTTTTTTAAAGTACTCCTCATAATAGACACATTAAATGTATCTTTAACTTTCCCAATTACTGTCACTCCTGCTGCTGTGAAATGTAAATTTCCCCCATTGGGGGCCCAATAAAGGATTATCTTATCTCATCTTATCTTAAACAATCCATCACTGTACTGTATAGTGAGGTAAATCTTTGTACCATGGAACAGAAACCATCATATGTAATGTAAGAAAACAAATGAAATCTACCTGAATCTGAGCACTTTAGTGATTTTTTTATTATTTCAACCCAAACAGCTGGTGAAGCTGTAAAAACAGTAACTGAAGTACAAACTGCTGCCTTTAACAGGTGGCTGTTTAATTAACCCTTAAACATGCTCTTCCCCAATAAAGGTGGAAAATGAACCTGAGAATTACGGGTCACATCTGGATATCTGACATTATTCTGTGAGGCTTGATTTTCTTTGCGGAGCATCTTTCTGAAATCAAAACTCATAACAGAGACGTTTTATCGCCTTTAGAACATCTAGATTTAAAAAAGCCTTCATTTGTTTTCTTTCTATGAGATCTAGGGTTCGAACTCCTTCACTAGAAAGCCTTAAGATGTGGTAACATGGCCATCGGGTTGATGATGGCATGCGGTGGAACATTTATAGAAAGGAAGAGGGATGTGTTTGGTGGAACCTACCAGGCTCAGAGACACGGTGGTGTGCGGCCTGGGCATGGCCATGTCGTGCAGATGCTCCAGCACCTCGTTCAGATCGTTTTCCTGGAGAAAGAAAGAGACGTTTCACTGCCTCTGGGACTCCGGGTTCCTGCCGTGAGCCTAAGGAAGGGGGTGGGGGAGACATCCGAACGGCGCTCGTTTAACGAGCAATCCTGAGGTTAAGAGACGGTAAGCTGGGCCGCGGCAGACGCTTATTATTCGGGGCATGATTTATAGCTGACTTTGGCTGGTTGTAATTAAGCAGGGGTTCTCATTTGGCGCGAGCAGCTTAAGCGGCAGCGCAAAGAGCCGCTCCGCCGCACAAAATCAGGACTCGGAATAACAGCGGCCGCATTTTATGAGCTCTGACTCGACGGAGCAGCTGATGGAGAAACAGTGGTGGACACGAGGAGGAACTCGGCGTTGGACCGTATGTGCTGATCTTAATTAGACTGTGTTTGCATTTGACAATTTTTAAGTTTTGAGTTTGGATGAAGCTTGTTTTCCATCTTTCTTCATGCACTTGTCTCACAATGTTCTAAAATCAAAAGGTTTTACATATTTAACTTTCCTATTTTCCGTAAGCTGCTTCGTAAACTTTCCTCATCCTGCTCCATCATGCTGCAGTTTTTAAAACCTACATGAGCTTTCTGGAGCTTTGTTTTCCAGTAAATCCCGAAAGATTGACTTCCTGTTCCATGTTTGGTCTGTTAAATGTCAACAACGCAGCAAAGCAAAACACGCGGGTGCCAAACGGCGCCGCCTGACTAACTGGGCCGGACTAGCCACGCTGCGCCGCTTTCGCTGCTTTCTCCCCCCCACCTCTGCAGTTCTACTTTAAATAACAAGTTTGCTTTCCTCGCTCCTCCGAAAAAATAACAGAGTGACGGAGCTGATTCGCGCCTGCCAGGCATCTGTGACATTATCGGTGTGCTCAGCAGCGGGTCCTGCAGGCCGCGCACATGAGGAGTACAGTCCCTCAATCAGGCTTCAGGGAGGGAGAGACTAACGGCCACCTCATCATCGGCAGTTCATCAGGCTGCTTGCATTAAAACCCTGCTCACCAGGGATGAATAATTTAGGTGTGATTTATTAAAATAATCATTTAATATACAGTCATCACAACATTTCAGATTCTTCAATAATTTTATAATCAACTAAATAAATGTGATGATCAGAGCATGCTGCAGGAGTTTTACATAATATATGATTTAAATGTTTGTGAATTTACAGATCAATAAGTCATGGCCTGAAGTTATTAGCTTTAAAATTAATACGATTGAAATTTTTACATTTAACAATTTTCTAAATTTACAATCAATACAGTACTTTACAGTTACTTCACTTTAAATCACAATAATTATTTTTATTATATTATTAAATCACAATAATTATAATATTAACTGAATCCAAATTAAATATTTATATGATATATATATATATATATATATATATATATATATATATATATATTTATGTGTGTGTGTGTGTGTGTGTTATTTTGTATCCGTTGATTTCACTTTATTTCAATGCAATTATTTTAATAAAATTTATAAATATATTAAATTTATTAAATTAAATTATTTATTTATCTCCTTCAAATAATCTTTTCAAAGAATTTTAGCTAAAATCAATTCAATTTAATTGAATAATTCACTTCAAAAATGCAATGTAGTAAATTTCAATCAATATTATTTAACTGTATTTATTTTAACTGAACTGGATTTCTCATTTTATTAAACCCAGTAATTGGCTTATTTTATTTATTACATATTACTGATGGTTATTAAGGATCACAGTCTGTATTTGAAGGACTCACCTGCTGCTTGGATAAGTAGTCTGCAAGGTTATTTAGGAGCTTGTAGTAAATCTCAAACCATGGCAAATAGCTACAGAAGAAAAAAAAAAGAAAAAAATGAGTCGTGATTACAGAGAAACATTTAGTCACCAAAAATCAACAACAAACACAGCAAAGGAAATCAGCCTCCTGTAAAAGCACATCTTCCAAAACTGCCTTGTTCTCGACCAAAAGTATTAAACTACCATCTAATCTTTTTAACCTTGTGGCTTTTGGTTTCTTTATTTTAAATCAAGGCTACAATTTCAGGACATGAGAAAGAAATGGATTAAGAAACTGAACGGGAAAAAACACACACACACACACACACACACACAACACACACAAACACACACACACAAACACACACACACACGAGCTCGCTGCAGCCTGTAATAAAGAAAAGATGCAATGCTTTACAAGCATGCTGTGCCCAGATGCACTGGCAGAGTCCAGGCGTCTTACATTAGCCACTACATGACTGCAGTTGTTTCTTCTTTTTTTTTTCCTTGAAGCTGGCATTTCAGCCGACCCCAGGCGAGTTCCAAAAAATGTGCTGTTTTTGTTCCAAATAATCACACAGCACCATGCCAGGAGAAATCACCTATAAGGAACATTGCAGGTTTTATGTTTTGGCTTGACAGAATCTTGGCAACACGATGACGATTCTGAAGATGGAACGAGGCCAAGGTTTTGTTTCGGCTTAGTGGTTGAGAAAACACGACATTAACTTTGTTATGCAACACAACAAATGTGGGTTGCTTACGTACTCACATTTTTTTTAAAAGAGGAGATTATGACATCAAGCTTTGAAAACAAATGCATATGTGAGCATGTAAAAAAGAACGATCCATTTAAATAATAACAATAATAATAATAATAATAATAATAATAATAATTATTATTATTATTATTATTATTATTATTATTATTATTATTATTATTATTATAGTAATAATAATAATAAATAAATGAAAAACCGAGCCTCAGTCATTCCGCTGAGGGTTTCGTTCTCTCTGCATGGGTCACTGAGCGCTCCAGCAGACTGGAATTAACAGACAACGAGGAAAACAATGGTGAACGTAATGCAAATTTTCATATGGCTAAATCCGCCGAAGGGCCCTGATGATGGGTCGTTCCCAGAGAAATGCACTCAAGCGCGATTCTGAATGGCCATTAACCTGAAACAATCACTGACATCGCCAAGAAGATTTGCCCAAACCAGGTCACACTATCTGAACCAGATATTCAAACTTCAGGCCAGTAAGCCATCTGCATCGAGCAGCGGCCGATTCAGCGTTAGCTCATCACCCCACACCTTAAATAATCCTGTTTGCTTGATCCAACAAAGCTGCATTATCGCCGTGAAGCCTTGTGAGTTAAACACCAGTCATTACAAATGAAGCAGCAAGTATTTAATTCAACACAAATCAATTAGCGCAGCGTGACCTGTGCAGCCTGTGCACTCCTTACACACCTCACTTACAGAACAATTTATTTCAGACTAATTAACTTAATCTTCCTCGTTTTTCTCTCTTTCTTCCTCTAATCTGTTTGCAGACCGCTGAGGCAACTATGGGACCTAATCTCCTGCCGGACGGCAAGAGAATGTGTTTGTATTGAACAAATCCTGCGATAGAGAGCCATTCATCATTCTGAACGCTGATGAGGGGCGAGGGTAATCTCCTCAGCCCGTTTAGGATCGCTGCACCAAAGTGTTTCGCTTCTTTCTAAAGTAAACCAGCTAATCTAAATCCTAAAACACATTAGCACCGAGGTCTACTGCTCTGCTAATCACGGACACTACACAGGGATTTAGTGTCCTGTAAATAAAGCATCTGAAAGGCACTTCGTTTGCAGCAGGACAGAGATTTCTCTTAATGCAGGATACAGCGCAGTCAGGCTGCAGGATTTAAAAAAACAGAACTTCAAAAAAATATCTGAAATGAAAATGCAGCAAGTTTTAAAAAATAATCTAGTTGCTTTTTTTTTTTTTTTTTTTTTTTTAAACAGGATGATTATAATACCGTCACCATGGTGATACAGGACTGTCTACATACTGACCTAAATACAGTCTTAGAGAAAAGTTTGAGCAGCTACGGTCAGATTCCGTTTCATTACTGAATATCTGGATTATAATAATTTAACATTCTCTCAACAAACAAACCTGAACATTTACCCCATGACTGCAACACAGTCAGTTTAATTAGAGATAAACTAGAGTCTAAATAAAGGTTTGCAATTACTGAAAATCAGCAAAGAAAGAAATATATTTAGCTCTAATGCACATAAAAAATCTTTAAATCTGATTGGCTGAGCTGTATGTCCAGCCGTGACATAACACACCTCTGTGAGGTTCACATTCGTAGCAATGTGTGATATACAATACATTATTTTAAATCATGTACCACAAATAAAAATACAGATTCATTTAAACAGTGAGCCGATTCTCGAGGAGTACTAAACCTGTATCCTGTTACTCAGAGATCACTGTTCACTTTCAAAACCGGACTGGATTATGTTGTGGAAGACCAGTTTATTAATTATTTTGTTTTAAATACACATTAATAAAATGAAACCTTGTTTTTAATTATAGTGCATTTGTAAGCATGTTATATAATCAATTAGACACTTAAGGTTGGTAATTATTGTGAATAATTCACGGGACTGAGGTAACATCACTCCGCCACATGTTGGGCCTAATAACACCTCTTTCCCGTAATTTATTCACAATAATGCATGACCTCTCGATTGTATGACATGCCAGTCTAATTTGGTCCTCCTGTTTCACTCTTTTGAGAAAGCTTCCGGAGTTTATATGTGGAAATGTGTATCCATTTAGTCAGAAGAGCATTTGTGAGATCAGACACTGATGTTGGACGAGAAAACCTGACTCACAATCTTCATCATACTTCTCAAATGGGTTTAATGGGGTTGAAGGCAGTGCTCTGTGTGTGGCCCAGCCAAGTTCTTCTACAGCGAACTCACCCAGCCCTCTCCCCACATGGACCTCCCTTTGTGCATTAGAGCAGAATCAAGCTAGAATCGAAGAGTCTCCCTTAAATCATACACCTGTGGCAACAGGACTGAATGAAACATCTGAGTTCAATTCAGTTCAATGTGTCCTAAAACTTTAGTTCATGAAATGTATTTTAATATGTTCCCTATAGAGGATGTGAATCACAGACTGACATTAATCAAACAAAGGACTAGATATCAAAAAATGCACTTTATGATATAAATCCTGATACAAACATCACGTCGATTCCATAGTGGCTTTGCTGTATTTCACTTAACTAATGTAAAAAGATCTCCATTTGATACTGTGTCCTTTTATCTATTTAGGAACAAGAAAACCTGTGCTAATAGAATCTGATCGTTATAACAGAAAATGAAAAACAGAACCCATTAAGGTCTGAGCTGCTACATGGCCAGTAAGGGCTGTGGATGAAATCATGTTCCAGGCAGCGTTTAAGCCTCTGAAGTAAAAAGAACGAAAAGTTAAATGCGAGAAGACTGAGACCCAATCATTTTGTAGTGCAGCTCGGAGAACCCGCACAAAACAGCACAAAAAAATTCGACAACAAAGAAAAAGACACAATCCTAGTCCTTCTCATCAAGCTCATTAGTGTCACATGTAAACAGAGGTGAGAATATTACAGTGCTGCCACTGCAACAGCCACACGGACATAAAACTCTATATATAAAGTGAGGATGTGAGGAAGCACAACATTTTATATTACACATATATACACATGATTCATTCTGTACATACAGCTCATTTGAATTTTTAATGCTGTAGAGTCTTGTTCAATATGTTAATTAGTCAACATATATTTTAAAGGTAAGATTTGAAATGTAACTTTTTTTTTTTTACAAATGACCGGCCATTGTTTTTGTACAGGACACATTGTAAGTCACTCACTACATACACAGAAAGTGTGTGTGAAATTTTGTGTACATTTCTTTCCTGTAAACAGTGTTCACTTAAATTTGATCAAAAGTTTCCAAAATTTTGGATCCTTTCTTCACACTTCCCTCTTCTTTAAAAATGGTCCATACACTCTTATTAACATAGTTCATGTGAAGAGATCCAAACTGCTGAGCTGAACATGCTCATTACATGATTTCACATGGCTCTGGATGATGTTTGGAATTTTTCCTTAATCATGGTCCTCCACACACATTTAATGATGCTCTAAAAATTAATTTATCTTATTTACAGAACAGTTTTTAGGAAAACTCCCTGAGTTATTTTGATTTAAACAGAGGAGCTATTACAGCTTTAGGAGCCTAATGATTATTTTTGTAGATAGATGAAAGAAAATGTTATTTTTAAATTTGTATCCCAAATAAGTACATTAGCCTTATTATTATCTGAAATGTCTGTGATGGAAATTAAAACACACACACATACACACACACAGACAAGCAATAAAATATAAGCCTGTATTTCCTGATGAACACATTAGTCTGGATTTGGACCGTAGTTCTCAGCATTTTTTTAAGGAGAGCCTGCAAACAAAAGAACTCTGACGTCTCAGAAACCATCTCCACGCATTTCTTATTATGAATGAAGTAAGCCATGCAAACGACTCAGAATGCATAATGAATTTTATACATCATATGTCAAATGAATTAGCATGTAAAACTCAGCAAGAGGGACAGGGGAGACTCCCGCTAATTGGCAGTGAGGCTTCATGCATAATTATCAGCAAAGAGTCGCTGGCATGCTTCCGTGCCAGTAGCCAAACAATGTGGAGGGTAAAAAAACAAAACAAAAAAAAAAAAAACAAAGGGCATCCAGGCTGGGGCGTGAATGAGGAGAGAGCTCGACAGCAGCTCATCAGGTCAATAATAAACCTGAAAGTGTTCATCGTTTTAAATCATGATACTGAAATAATACAATCACTCACACACACACACACACACACACACACACACACACACACATACTTATCCAGACATCATGACCTGATTAATTTTATTTTTTATACAAGCAATATATATATATATATATATATATATATATATATATATATATATATATATATATATATATATATATATATAAATAACTTTTGATTTAAACCATATTTATATTCTTGTAGGACAACAATACATTTTTTTTTTTAAACAATGAACACTTTTTTTGCCAAATTTTACTTAGAAAAAAATTATTCGAAAATATTAAATACTGTTTGGGCTTATTTCTGCAGTTTGTTAAACTTAATAATACAAAAATAACTATAGATTAATAGATACATGTGTAAAAGAAAAAGTGGTCTGTATAAGTTTATTTAAAATAGAAATGTATATATTACTTAAATGCCATGTGTACCAAATTATATATTATATATATATATATATATATATATATATATATATATATATATATATATATATATATATATATATATATATATATATATATAAATAATCATATCTTTCTGAATGACATCTAAACTTTGTAAGACGGAATCACTGACCTGAGTAGGCAGATGCAGACCCTGCAGCCGGAGGTGAGGCGACAGAAGCCGAACCTCTGTTTGCTCTCGATGTCGGTGAGGACAAAGGTAAAGTTCTGGCCCACCTGATTCTGGGAAACTCTGCGAGTTAGAAAGAACAGAGGCGAGTTTAGACAAGTCTGACGGACAGAGGTACTTTCTGCTGCATGTGTCTGTTGTTTTATTATAAATGAAACTAATGAAACTAGAAAGGAGTTATTTGTTATAATGATGCTCCATGACGTCAAACACTTGGATAAACTGTTAAAAACAGGATAATCTTTACACAGAGAGGTGTGATATTTAGAGGTTGATTCTGACTCAACATGAATACAGTAACTCTCTGAAACATTATTCATGTTACAGATTTTAATAATTTTGTTATGTCCAAATAAACAACACACAGTAAAGAAAGATGGATCGCTGCGCTGTGAAAAGGGCCGTCAGTCTGTCACTGAGGTTTAAAACTTCACTTCTCACTGTTTAATACTAGATGAGGCAGCAGAACCACAGTGCACTTCAACACTAGATGGCAGCAGTTAAGTTTTAACAAAAAGAATGCATACTCCTCCCTCCCCCCATCTGCCTGTAAACTCTACCAGACACTTTATTGGTTGTTGTTTTCAGATGCATTTCTGTTTTACTCGTCAGTCGTCACTGTTGTGAGAATCATGTCCCCACAGGCCACAGCTCTCTCTTACAAGATAACCGACATACATGCTAATAAAATAGCCAGGGATGTTTACTGTGGTGTGTGTAAGTGTGTGTGCACCTCAGCTTCCGGTCTGTGGGTGTATAAATGTCCTCTAGCATCACCAAGCACAATCACAGGACCATTACTGACACAACAGTGTTAACACAATAAACCAGGATCTATTACTCAGGAGCAATGAAGACTACCAACCAACTACTGACCACCAATGTCAACCAGCATATACCACTGACCAGTGTAACAATTATAACCAACAACTGGTACAACCATTTCTTTAAAAAACTGCTTTTCCTCTACAAATGACTTTCTGTTGTGATTTTCTGTTGAATGATTTTCTAAACTGTTCAGATCAAACTGATCACTACCAACGACCACCTAACTATTAGTTACCAAAAAAAAACAATTGTGTAACAAACACCACAACAAAACAACCAATTGCTACAGTTTAGGAGAACCGTCAGTAACTACACAAAAAGAACCAGGCCCCACATTTTCTCGTGGTCATTAGGTCGCGACCGACTTTTATAGAAAACCAAATGAACAAATTTATTTTTGAAAAACACATCTGAACATACTTATGCATGCAGAGTCTATTTCGGAGCAATATTTTAAATAAACTTTTCCTCAATGAACGAAATGTCCTCTGGGTTATATTTGTGTTTCACCATCATGCCTCTGAACATCATCACAAATGTAAAGAGAAGAGGAACCGGTAAATTAAAAGCTGTAACTATGGCAGCAAGAATGCTGCAATGCGTCTGACGTGTGCCTCTCTCTCTCTTTTTTTTTTTTTTTTTTGTTTAAGATAAAAAATTATTACAAAATCAAATGAGCATTAATTATATTTTATTTAATTATGTTTTTTTTTTTAAACTGTATATATTTTCCCTTTCACAGCCCAAAAACATGGATTCAAGGTGAATCTAATGCTCTAAATTGCCTCTATATATAGTCTGTGTGTGTGTGTGTGTGTGTGTGTGTGTGTGTGTGTGTGTGTGTGTGTGTGTGTGTAAGTGTGTGCCCGGTGATAGATTGGCACCCTTTCCTGGGTGTATCTGCCCAGCTCCAGAAACTTACTCCCAAAACATACACCACCCCCCCAAGCAACCCTAGTAGAGGATTAAAAGAAAAATAATGAACGATTGAAATTATTTTTTACAAGCTGTTTGCAACACTGGTCATCTCCCATTCATTCAGCCATTCCAACAGAAAACTGTGCATGTGTGTGAGTGTAAATGTGTGAGTGGAAATGTGTGTATATGTATGTGTGTGTGTGTGTGCACAAAGCAAGAGAGAGAAGATAAAGAGACAATAATCCCATAATTCCTAAATAATAACGGCTAAATCTGAGAATGAGGGAAGGGAGATTAGTGACATTTACCTCTCAACGTCAAAAGGGAAGCAGAATTTGGGCACCATCTGCAGGATCTCCTGTAAAAAAAAATAAATAAAAAAAAACGGTGAAAAAAAAGAATGAAGGTGAGTGTTGTGATCATGAATCGCCAGGTAATGATGTCTGGATAAGTATGACTGTGTGTGTGTGTGTGTGTGTGTGTGTGTGTGTGTGTGATTTACCTGATCAGATAAACCAGATAGTCTGTCCCAATAATCTGTACTGAAACCTGAATTCACTCTCGCACTGAGGCCAGCACCAATAAATCGCCAATAAACTATCACAGCTTTACTAAATGGCCTAAAGTAAGTAGACATTTGACCATCACACATATTACCATCATCCTGGTTCGTTGTTTTTGCATACAGTGTAGTATGGTAGTATGTAGGTTTCAGATGGAACCTTAGGTTTTATAGCAGAACCGGAACATGTGGGTGTTTATATTTTGTAGTACAGCAGCTTTGAAACACCATAAATCCATGCGAGTTTCTTTACCCCACATTCAGAAACTCGTTCATGTTGTCCAGGTTATGGAGCACAAAAGCAACATCGTGAAGAAGAACAAAATTGCAACTGAACAAGTACATCATCACTTTAAACACAAACTCCCACCAGGAGACTTCACAAAAAGAAGTTTTAAGCACTGCGGAGTGCTGACCTTTTGATGGGTTCAACTTGACTGTCAATAAAAGACATCAGTCAAAAACATTATCTAACCAATAAAAGCCTCAGGTGAATGTTATATTAATGTGTTTAAATCAGGGTGGCTTAGAGTTTAGCACATTCTCCTCTCTGCGCTGAGGATACAGGTTTGAATCCCAATCTGGGTGGAGTTTCCATGTTCTACCTGTGTCCGTGTGGGTTTCCTCCGTGTTCTCCGGTTTTCTCTCATAGTCCAAAACATGGATTCATGGTAAATTGCCCCATATAGAGTGTGTTTGTGTATGTGTCTATGTGAGTGAGTGTGTGCCCAGCAATAGATTGGCATCCTGCCCAGCGCCCGAAACTTTCTCCTCTGGATTGGCATGAGGAACCCCCCCCAGCAATCTTTGTAGAGGATTAATTTGAAGATAATGAATGAATGAATGTGTTTGAATCAGGTAATGATCAGGTAAAAACTGTTTTATAATTAAAAGAATGTTAATTAAATCTAAAGCTACACTGTGTGGTAAAGGGGTGGGTTAAGCTCATGCCATAAGCTCAGCACTGTCTGTTCCTGCAGGGGGACTTCAGGAGCTTAAATTATTATGTCCCATTAGCTTCATTCACAGGCAAGGTGAAGGAGAGTGGGGAGGGGAGGTGAGGGGAGGATCGGTACGCAGCCGAAGGTGACTGAAAAACGTCTGGGACAATGCCTGAGTAGATCGCAGAGCAGCGAGCGGCCTTAAGGGCTTTGCGTCCCCCGTTCAGGGCCCTGAGGGATCACTGCACCGGCAGCATATGGATTTCAAAATTCAGCCCAGCACCATATGGGCGAGGCACGTCTGGCTGGTCCTGAGCCACAGCTTAGCCACGGGGTAGCACCAGTGATCCCATCACACCTCCAAATAATACATAAAGAAAACTGGCACCATGCAGCGGGAGGGCGTGGCATTCGAGAGCATGCTCGTCTGTGTTTTTATTTGAGTGTGCGAGCACGGAGTCGATGACTGGCTGTGTCAGCGCTCGGTAGGGGGTGGAGGCAACGGGGAGGGAATAGCGTGAACTGGAGAGCAGATTCGGAGGAGCTGGTGATGCCGCTCGGTGAGGTTTACGACTTTTATGATTTTCAAAATATAAGGTGCAACTGAACTTCCTTACCCGCGTGGAGGCGTTACATCTGCGCCTCCAACCACTCGGCTGGTCAGTGACGGCCCCCACCACAAGGTTACAACCCTGCCTGTTGCCTCATATCCTTTATGTAGACAGGAAGTGGTACATGTGGAGTGTGTTGGTATTCACCAGGGTCTGATCTTCACTTAACAATTAGTTAATCATAAAGCTCTAAAAATACCAGTGTGTACCATGCACGCACACACACACAGTCACTTACACACACCCGCACAGTACACGCTGACTTCTGGGCGCCAAAGTCTAGAAACTGGAGTAAAAAGACAGACAGGCACCGAGCTCTCGGCAGCCCTTCAGCAAGACCGAGCGCAACACTCCCACGATTCTCCTCAGGGCATAAGCTGAAGCTAAAGCTCAGTCTGCACCATGCACCTTCCTCCCCTCTTCCTCACGCTCATTACCATTCATCCAGGTGATCAGGGGACTACAGCGTAGACGCGGCAGACTGGGTTCAGGATACGGAGTGTGTTGCTGTTCGCGTTTCTTTTTTTTTTTTCCCTTCTCCACACCCTTTCTTCCCCTTTTCATCACTTCCTCACGACCATTTTCCCCAGACAAAAGAATATAAAGCAGCGAACACATTTACAACTCACTGGAGGCGGCAGGCTGAAATGGAAGGGCTGCATTATTTAGTTACTGTTGAGACAGGGGTATCACTCAATGAGACAGGAGTCTCCATTCCACCCGGCTCCCACTGCGGAGGCCGGCAACAATCCCGGCTTCTCCCTCACTCAGCTTCTCTCTCCATCACTCTCTACCACCTTCATTTATTACCTCAGCACATATCCACATCACCCCCCCAACCCTGTTCCACCGTACACACCTCCTCAGGGCTGGAGAGGGGATATATAAACAGCGCACAGGGCTGAAGAAGTGTACAAAAAACATACATCATTTGTTTGGCCTTTCAGACATGTCTGTGATGCAAATGCAAACGACATGGTTCAAGTTAAAAAATGATATTTGGTGGATTTTGAAGCTGGAACATGATTTCTTTGGCCTCAGCGAGTAGATCGGGAGTTCAAGCTGATAACACAGATGCAGTTTGTAAGCTTGTCGTAAATGTTCAAAGAATACATTTTTATAGATCATGCCATTATTCATTAATAAATCAGTTACTGAAAATAATATCAGGTTTATTTATACACAATGGACAACAGTACCCTTCACGTTACTGTACATCATATACAGCTTTCTAGATCTCATTTTAACCTGGTCTGATCCAGAACATCTTCCACTCTGTGATGCTTTCTACAGCATTTTAAGGTTCTGTCTGTGGGATTCAGACACTGATGTTGGATCAGAGGATCTGATGCATTGTAGTTCAGATGACATGGCCAAAGTTTTAGCACAAATTAGGAGCAATACAGCTTTATAGTAAAGATATATAGTTAAAGTCTATATATATATATATATATATATAGAGAGAGAGAGAGAGAGAGAGAGAGAGAGAGAGAGAGAGAGAGAGAGAGAGAGAGATAATATATAGATATAATATATATAACAAATACACAACACACATATGTGTGAGCGCACACACACACACACACACACACACACTCACAAAACAATCAAGACACACAACAGAAAACACACACACATTATATATATATATATATATATATATATATATATATATATATATATATATATATATATATATATATATATATATATATATATATATATATATATAAAAGAGAGAGAGATGGATAGACACACAGTAGATGGATAGATATACAGAACAATAAATATACACCAATGCCCTCACTTCACCCAAACAGAAGGTTCTAGCACACAGTGTTGGGTTCTGAGGCAGCATTGCAGAAGTGGGCTCGCTTGTAGTGGATGTGAGTGTGTCAGCAGCGCTTCAGCTCAGCATATTTAAATTAGTACAGCAAGACAGAATGGAGGGAGAGTCTGTCTCCAGGCTCAGGGTTTGAAATGTGAGCAGGGAACTTGGCAGCATTCGGCGGCTACTAGGTAAAAGTGAGGAATGTTCGCCTAACGTGAGTCTACACACATGCACACACGCATGCGCACGGGCACGCACACACACACACACACACACACACACACACACACACACACACACACACACACACACACACACACACACACACACACACACACACACACACAAACATACACACACACAGAAAAAGGAAGGGACTTATAGCTAAGAAAGTAGAAAAGGAGAAGAGACAGAGTTAAAGTAAAAGTGAATGGCATGAGGAGGATGGCGATGAAGCTGAGGAGAAGAAAATAGGAATTGAGAGGAGAACCAGACAGACAGACAGACAACCAGACAGACAGAGTGAGCTAGAGAGCGACAGACAAAAAAAGAAAGATTTTTTCCTCCTCAAGCTGGTGGGATTCCTCCCTGGGGGTTTCAGTCTTTAAACCTCCATGCTCTTTAAAATTCTGCCAGCCAGCAGGTCTACACGCCACTATGGAACTGTCACCAGCAGGGGATGAGTGTATGTGTGTGTGTGTGTGTGTGTGTGTGAGAGAGAGAGAGAGAGAGAGAGAGAGAGAGAGCGAGAGAGAGAGACTGGCACAGCCACCATGCTGATGGCACAGAAGTCCTGGTGACAGGTTCAGCCCTGAATCTTCCCCACAGATCAATGCAGAAGCCCGCGGCCTCTCACTCCCCCTTTCCCAATTAGGTCTTCTCTCCTTTGCTTGCTTTTTTTTCCTCCTGCTTAACAGAAAGCTGGGCCAAAACACATGCAGCAAAGGCCACCAGCTACTGCGACAGAAAGACCCCTGGTACCAGAGTAGCTTCTTATAGACCTCTGAAAACATCATCAGGTTTAGGTACAGGATCATTAAACCTAAATCTGATCTCTACATACAGTATACTGTGGGTCTGCTCGAGTAATCTGATTGGACACATGGCATTACATAGTGACAAATATTGTTTTTGAACTAAAAAGATTTATAAACAAAATTAATAATCAAGCTTTCAGAAAGACGGTGACCTCTCAGCGATAGGGATTCCCGGTTCGAATCCCCATCTGGGTGGAGTTTCCATGTTCTCCCCGTGTCTGCGTGGGTTTCCTCCGGGTTCTCCGGTTTCCTCCCACAGTCCAAAAACATGGATCAAGTCAATTGAATTCTCAAAATTGCCCCATATAGAGTGTGTATGTGTGAGTGAGTGGGTGCCCAGCGATGGATTGGCGCCCTGTCCTGGGTGTATCTGCACAGCACCCAGCGCGCTCTCCCCTGAATGGGCATGGGGAACCCCACCGCGACCCTAATAGAGGATAAAGCGGAAGATAATGAATGAATGAAAAGTTTTCAGAAACTTTTTTATTTAAAAAAATCCTAACAAAATTAATTTATTTATTATGTTACCAGATAATTTTACTTGATTCAAGCACATTTTTTCATCACTTGTGTTTATTTTCCTATTTTTTGAATGATTTTTTGCAGTGGAAACTAATTGCGTTATATGAACTGTAGATCTAAAACTTACTGTGCAGAGGTGTGTAAAGTGAAATGAAGTGGAGTTACAGAGGAGAGTAGAGAGGGTTCTATTTATTAACCTTTACCAAGCTATTTAGTGTGCACTGTGCAGATTTAGAGCATGTCAGTGGGTCTTTGCTATAGTGGAGATAGGGAAACTACATGATGTGAAAAGCATGTACTACTTCTTAATTAACTGTGTGTGTTTTGGGCATAACGTGCAAATAAACCAATCAGCGTGTCAGTTGCTGTTCTCCTTAAGAGCCAGGTGTGGTCTGACTGGCAAACTGCTATTTTGTGAAATGGTGCTGCTACCTGGACTCAATTCACTGGTCCATGAGATTCTTCATTTGACCGTAAATGTCTTCAGTGCTTACACACAGAGGACTTTATCCTCCACATTTTAACCCCCCCCCCCACACACACACACACAAGTGAAATGAGCACATGGGCCAGGAACAGTTGGAGTTAAGTGCCTTGCTCAAGGGCACTTAAACAGAAGTACTTGTTGGGACCGGGAATCAAATCGAGGGCCTTCAGGTCACAAAGCTGGTTGCTTAACCACAAGCCTACGACTATGTGGACAAGAGTTGGGACAAACCTCATAATTTCATTCACTCTGCAACATGTTTATGAAATGATGCACCTCGCTATGGATTCTGAACACTTATATGCTAGGAACAGTTTAGAGAAGGGCCTTTTCCATTCCAGCATCATTGTGTCACAGTACAGAGCAGGGACAACTCACCAGGTCCACCCAGAATCCTGAATTTAACCTAATCTGCTGTTTTTGGGATGAACCAGAAAGGGGATTATGAGTCAGTGTCCAACATCGGTGTGTGATCTCATTAATGCTGTTCTGGATAGATGAGCAGACATTTCCAAATAACACAAACACACCGAAAAGCCTTTTCAGAAGATATCCTTAAAGCTCCTTATATGTTTGTGTTTATAGTGTACAACCAGCCTGTAGACTCCAGAACCATGGAAACCAGGGTTATTCCTCAGGTAAGAGAACAGAAGCTGCATCATTGTGTGCATGCTGTATACAGACCTGTGCTGTTGTTTAATGGCGATAAAAGCTTCATACTGCGATTAGTTAATTCTATACGAGCTCATTAGCACGTCTGTTTAAAATCTCTGACATGGCGCTGGAGGGAGCGCGCCTCCTCGACCCTCCCATCCTCCTCCTGACATTTCATTCATTCCATTTAAATTGCACGCTGCCGTTTGGACGTGTCTAACCTTACACCTTCTTACTCCAGCAGTCCTGCACTGAAGTGAGGTTCTGAGGAAACAGTGCGAGTCTCAAACGGATCCAGGATTCATATTTTCAGTCCAGCAGAGTGAGAGAGGGGTGGATTCCATGCGTGTGGGGTACTTCCTCAGTCTCTACTCAATCCACATACACACCACATATCCACACTCATACTCCCACATTCACCTCACCGCCAAACACATACCCCACCCCCACCATTAAACCCATACCCCCACCCCATAATCACTCACCACCCCCAAACCCATACCCATTCCTAATGACAAACTGATACCCTCACTACCAAACCTATACCCCCACCAATAAACCCATACCCCCAACCCTCCACCATTAAATCCATACACAACCCCCAACCCCAAACTCATACCCACCCCTCAACCCCACCATTACACCCATACACGCCACCCCTACTCAAACCCCACCCCCAAACCGCCACTCTCATCCCCACCACCAAACCCATACTCCACCATACCCCCACCCCCCCACCATTAAACCCACATCCCCATCCCATAACCACACCACATTTTAAACCCATACCCCTATCCTAACCTTATAGGTGTTCACCTGCACACAGAGCAGTTCACTTAAGTAGGATGAACACATTCATTTATAAGTCTCTGAAAGTGCTTACTATACTGGACATTTTCCAAAACTGGTTGCTTGAAAGACAATGTGACATCATGACTAAGCTCGCAAGAGCCCTTCTCACCGTTTCTGCTTTATTTGTATTTATATTATTCATGTACCATGAACATTTTCATATGTTCCACAGTAGGTGATTTTTATACACAGCACTTTAACAATTAACTCCTCAATCAGCAGGCCACAGAAACTCCACTCGGCGGTGTCAAAGGCAAACGCAGGAGGAGATCGTCCCCCGAATGAGTCACGCTGAATAAATTAGCGAGTAACGGGGGAACGGTTTTGTTCTTTCGATACAACTGATGTTCTTCTGGGTCGAGTCGAGATGCAGTCACATATGCCCCAAAAGACTGGAGCCAGAAACATCATTAATTCAGTGCCAAGTGGCCTGAGGGAGATTCAGCATTTAAGCTGTCATCTCCCACCGGAGCTCCCACTCGCCCACTACACCCCAGCACTCGCGCTCTCTCACACTCTCTCCCTCACACACAAACACGCATGCACGTGCGTGTACACACACACACACACACACACTTTTTCAACTCTCCCGCTTTCCTCTGTCTTTTTTTTCACAGATTCTTTCCTCTTCTTTCTCTCACTTTCTCCCATTTAATTTAATTTTTTCATTGTCTCTCCCTCTCGCACACAGTGTCTCTCTAATCCATATAGTGAGTGTCTCTCTCGCACATGGGAATGTCTTCTTATTATTTTTATTATTTTTTAAGTTTGATGATGTTGGGTGGTATGGTGGTAGTGGTTAGCACCAGGTTCTCTGGTATCCTTAAACAGTCCAAAAACATGGATTTAAGGTGAATTTACTGCCTAAACCGTGTGAATGATTGAGTATCAGGTTATGGATTGCCCCCTACCCCTTCCACACACACACATACACACACACACACATAGATATAAATCTCATGCAAACATTCTATGTGCAATAACTTGTTGCTGTGCAGTATGTCCTTTTTTTATTGTGCAATATAAGGACAATAAGATCCTTATTGGATCCTTTAATAGCTCAGTTGGTAGAGTGGTCTGTAGAGTTTAACACTGGCATCCTTAGGTCGCTGGTTCGAATCGAAAGACAAAGATTTGTGAATTTTCTCCTTGGCCAGACCAATAAAGGCTAATCTTATATAGGCTTTTTTATTGTATTATATGCCTATATATATATATATATATATATATATATATATATATATATATATATATATATATATATATATATATATATATATATATATATATAAGCACGGTGGCTTAGTGGTTAGCACGTTCGCCTCTCAGCACTAGGGATTCCCGGTTCGAATCCCCATCTGGGTGGAGTTTCCATGTTCTCCCCGTGTCTGCGTGGGTTTCCTCCGGGTTCTCCGGTTTCCTCCCACAGTCCAAAAACATGGATCAAGTCAATTGAATTCTCAAAATTGCCCCATATAGAGTGTGTCTGTGTGAGTGAGTGTGTGCCCAGCGATGGATTGGCGCCCTGTTCTGGGTCTATCTGCCCAGCGCCCGAGACGTTCTCCCCTGGATATATATTATATCAATATAAATATGTGTATAAGATGTAGATTTTTACCTTTTTTTATTTACTGTCCCCACCCATGGCCGTGGAATTTCCCTATGGCATGACCAATACAGGCTTATCTTATCATATGATCTAATCTTGTTTCCACTAATCGGTTCATTATGGAAGGTGGAGGCTCAGTAGGGATACCATAGGCTGATAGCTGAAATTCCTGCACTGACAATGAGCCACTGTTTTTTCAACAAGGTGCCTGATGCTAGTACTGATGTCACTCACTACTATACAATAAAGGCATAAAGATCCTTACGATTGGGTTTTTTTTCTAACACGTGTTGTATTCCATTGACCGCATTTTCAAATTTCATGTCTACAGTTGTGGCTGGTTCCGTTTGACCCCTGACCTCCTCCATTCACATCTCATTGTCTCAGTTGGCTCAGGATTTTAAAACTATGTGGCCTGAGATAATAAAACCTCACACATACATGCTTCACTAGCACAATCAGTTGGGTGTTTTGACAGGTTTCACATAAAGGAACCAGCAAAACGCAGCTTGCAGCACTGAGGTCAGATTAATCAGAAGTCTTCAGTACCTCCAAAAGTCGGGAGAGTGTGAACACAAAGGGCAACTCGCACAGACTGGTTCGTCCATGACCCGCATCCGGAGGATGGGGTGCGAACCTCGGGATGTACGACACTTGGGAATGTGCACTTGCAGAACTGCTGTCAGTGTGTGCACTGGAGGAGAAAATAGCATCCCTCGCATCTACCCCCTCACTCCTCCTATCCCTGCAACTTCTGCCATACTAGCCCCCATCATGGCTTCTCTCTGGCATAGCCTCCACGCTAAAGTGTTAAAGAGATCATTCCTTGTGCTTGAGGATGATGCTCGGCTGACTGCCTGTCCCCTAGGGAATCCATCAACATCCTAGAGGGGGTGCGTGAAAGAAGAGGCCACCAATCATGAAATGTCAGACTTGGGGCATGTGATTGAACAATGTGTCAAAGACAGACAAATATTTGCTCACTGGGACTCTGGGGAACTCCGACTCTTCTCTCTATGAGCTGGAGTACAGTGGCGCTTCCCAGTTCAGCTAACTTCATGCTTTCTTTGATTAACTCTGACATCCTGTATTTACAGAACCGGTCACCCGTCAGAGCGCTTTAATAAAACTGTACTTCCTTTGTTTGTTTTAAAACTAATACTGATTAGCGAGGCATAAAGAAGCACAGGGTTTCAGAATCCAACTAAAGTCTGACAAGAGATCAGCAGCTCATTAGCGCGCATCAGCGGCAACGCCCTGCATCTACAAACAAAAGCTTCCAAGTAAAAGCATTTCAGAGATCAAAACACGGTGTACAGAAATTAATTCAGAGCTCTACTTTCATAATAAATGGCACCATGACCCTGAAAAACAATAACATTTATGATTTTCCAAAACTGATTAAACGACGTCACACAGTGTGGAGGTAAAATGGTGCTATTCCAGGGAGCCTTACTGGAATCTGCAGTATCTTCTCCTTTAAGTTCTGCTGCTCTGGTCAGTTCTGCCAAAGTCACATGCTGCACTGTATCAATCAATTTTTTTTTTACTAATTACTTATTGTGCTTTATTAGCCTTGTTTCCGAATCTGTTTTTTTTTTTTAAAACATAATCAGCGTTTCATGCCTATGCCAGATCACCACGGCAACAACAATTACTGGACCCAACCTGGATTTCTGTTGTGTAGTGGCATTTCAGTCCTCCCAGCATGATCACTGCACAATCAGTACATCGGTGTCCTGCACTGTTGATGCTGCACAGCCACCCAAGGAGGAGGAGTCCCTCACTGAGCCTCGGTCCTCACAAAGTTTCTTCCTTAAAAACAACTTAACGGAGTTTTTTGTTCTTGCCACTGTCTTTTTACTTTGCCCTTTCGTAGTTCAGGCTCATAACACTGTAAAGCGGCTTTGAGGAAATGTACAATTGTAAAATGTGCTATATTAATAAATAAAATGAAACATTCCAGGATGACAAAGACGAATCAAGGCTTAGATTGTGAAAGAATAGATCAGGGAGCATGAGACATTCTGACACCACAGAGTCTAGAACTGATGAGCTGGACTTTGAGCAGTGGTCCACATCTCCATCATCAATACAAGATCTTGAGAAAAAGGATAAATGGAACTCTGGACAGAATTAAATGTGACAGTGCAGAAGCTTATGAAAACAATGCCATAGTGAACGTATGATGTAATCAAATCTGTATATATGCGGTTCAATCAAATATCGGAGTGTGTGACCTCTTTTTTGTCCAGGCAGTGTGTAGAACTGTCTGTAACAAAGCTCAGGTAATAATTTGCTTTTGCAAGTAATCATTATACATACGACACTACATTCTCCTTAATAAAGACTTAAGCTAGTCGTACTACAGAGTTGAGATATTTGTGGGCATGATGAGCAAATTATCTTATGATGTCATAATTATCTGTTGCCACTAGGAGATTTTTATTTGATACAAAAGTTGAAAAGTTGATACAAATGGATTTCAGACCTAAATAAAATATAAATCAGACCTAAAGGCTGTACAGTTTTTCATATATGAGCACGAAGGAAGGTCACAAATCTATTCTGAAACATGTGCATTTTAAAAAGAAGAATAAAGCTCCATAAGTGGCATGAAAAACCCTGAACTCCAGTCTGCCATTTCTGCAAAAATATTTCTTCCCGAGACAAAAAAGATTTGCCTGGGTTTCCATCTGTCTCCTTCATTTGCAAAAAATGGCTTTTGCAGCATTTCCCTGGCCTCTCCACATGGCAGCTGTAGATGGCCAGGGCCACATGAGTCTCAGGGGCCGCGGTTCTTACACTTCATGTTTTACTGCCCCTCTGTACCAGCCTCCAGTCTGTTCTCTGCTTATTCAGAGCCCCCCATTCTAACAGAGGAGGCAAGAGGAGAAAAAAAATCAATCCATATTTCCATAATCCACACAGCTCCCCATTTCTTCCCGCTCCTGCTCTCCCTCTCTCTCGTTCCCCTGGGGTAGACTAACCCCGGCACCTCCATCTACGGCCTACAACTGTCATTACGCTCTCGCAACAATAACAGGGTAAACAAAAGGGGGCCTGCAGAGCCGGAGTCTGCTGCTGCCATATGCTGGCTAACTTAAGGGAAAAAAGGGGATTTCTTAGGCTACAGAGGGAACATCCTCACAAAGAGAGGAAAAGAGCTTAATCCTGGTAATGAGGCGACAGAATTAGCGGCTTTATGTGCTCGTGCTAAAATCCAATCCATCTGTACACATTTCACAAAATCAGCGACTTATAGGAAGCATGCAGGATTGTGTAGGTGAATCAGGCTGAGAGGCGTGGACCACTGTCGTTAGGTTGAGGTTTGAGTCCCATTCTTGTGGATTGTGAAGTGAAACTGATATTTTCAGTGTTTATCAATCAGTCAATCAAAATCAATCGCTTAGCTATTTATCCAACAAAAATTAAGTGTCTAAAAAACAGTCGATATGTGTTTTCCACAGGTAAATATGATGTCCTTAAACATACAGTACGGTCAAAGGTTTTGACACGCCCCCTTCTTGCTCAATTGTGAATTTCCTCCACTAACCATAAACATTTTGACTTTGACTTATAGACTTTGTAGTTTTACAATTACAGACTGTAGTTTATCTGTTTGTTTGTTTTTCAGTCCCCTGTTGGTTTTGTTCTCTATTGGTCAGGATCATCACAGAACAGGTAGAATTTGGGTGGTGGATTGTTTATTATCAGTTCTGCAGTGACACTGATGCTGTGAGGGAGGTTTATTGCAGCAGTGCTGCTGTAGTTTCATTTAAACACCGCAGTGACACTGCTGGCATAGGAATAATGCACCTACCAAATACAACCTGCTCTGTAGTGCTACGATGGGGTCCTGACCATTAGAACAGAGTAAAAGGGGACGTACACATTATGTACTGTAGAACACAAACAGATGGACTACAGTCTGGAATTGTAGAACTACAAAGTTCATCTTTATTTTAAGTGGAACTGAGAACATGGACAGGAGAACATAAAGTGACTGGTGAACATATATTTTTAAAAAATATATCCATTTTATTATGAAAAGTTTGAAACATATATTTTGTTTCACTTCATTGCTAAAATAATGATTATTATTTTAATAAAAAAAAAAAAAAAAATAAATAAATAAATAAAAAAAAAAAAAAAAATATATATATATATATATATATATATATATATATATATATATATATATATATATATATATATATATATATACACACATACACACACACAGTATATATTAAATTATTTTAAGAATATTTTACTGAAATATTAACACTTCAGCATCATTATTATTATTTATATTATATTATAGTAATAACCCTCCGTCGTTTTATGAATCTGTCTATTGATTGGTCGGTTCTGTGAGGCTGACCAAAGCCAACACTTTTATCCAACGCAAGTTACAAGTATACTTGATAGTTCTGTCAGAACACAGGGTTCACCATAAAGCACCCTGAATCAATGAGGGTTAAGGTACTTGCTCAAGACCCCATTTGGATCAATAACAGCAACATGTGTCTGTTTTTATATTAATATTACTTTATGAGTACACTCGCGCTATTTCATTCAGCACTTTATAAAAGTCAGGTGATTGATTAACACAATACATCGTAATAAAGAAGACAGATCACATCTAAAACTCAGCTCAGATAGGAACAGTTTATCTGTAAACTCTGGCTTCTTCTTATCAGCATCCTGCATGCCGGTGTTAATACACACAATATAAAATATAAAAGCAAAGTGCTGCCTGTACATTATAAATCAGCTGCATATGGGAACGCTCCCTAAAATCACTGACCAGTCGTCCTCAACAGGGGGTTTCAGGCCAGCGATCAAATGGAAATGGAAATTACCTTGACTTTTTTATGGACGGTATCAATATAAATAAAAACGTCTGAAGTTTTTAGAACGCTATAAGTCATTTGACGAAGTAGTGGATTAAATCAAATTTGTAATTATTTAAATTTATAGGCGCTTCAGTTCCTGCATGCTTTATCAGTAAACACTCAGTGGAACGATAGGGATGAGGGGATGAAGGGATGCAGAGGGAGAAGACGGCGAGACGAGGGAGGGTTCATGGACGAGGAGTCGAGGCCTGACTGAACAGAATTCAGAAGGGGTGAAGACAGGGTGGAGTGGGGGGAGGGGGAGAGACGAGGAGGGGGAAAAGTTCTGATTCCAACCTGGTCTCTGAAGTCCTGAGGGAACTTCCACAGCACCGCCGGATCTGTAAGCAATTGACAGACAGCATTAATCAGCGGCTACACGACACCACATGCACCATTCAGAGAACATACATATTAATAAAGAGGATGGGGGAAGGAGGGGGTTCTCCTGTCTGCAGCAAAGAGCTGTGCATATGCTAATCACCTGAACAGATATATACATTTTATAGACAACGTACATTCTGCATTATGATGAGCATGTGATTCATTATTAATATAAACAGACACGAAATACATCAGACTCAAGGTCAGGCTTTTATTATATTATATACAAAATATTTAAAAAAACATAAAGGAAAAGGTTCATTACACAAATCTACAGAGCAGATCAAGATACTCAAGAACCTAAAAATCCTCAATAACGTCAAGATCCTTGAAATCCATAAGAACCTCAAGATCCACAAGCACCCCAAGATCCTCTTAAACCTCAAGCACCTCAAGATAATCAAGCACCTCAAGATCCTCAAGCACCTCAAGATCCTCATAAACCTCAAGATCCTCATAGACCTCAAGATCCTTGAGAACCTCAAGCGCCTCAAGATTCTCATAAACCTCAAGATCCTAATAAATGTCAGAATATCCTCATAAACCTCAAGATCCTCATTGAACCTTAAGATCATCAAGATCCTCTTAAACCTCAAGATCCATAATGAATAGTAGAACCAACAACATAAGACTGACTGTGATTTAAATAAATATAAATATGACAAAAACATTTACAGTGAACTGGTATGTGTGTGTGTGTGTGTGTGTGTGTGTGTGTGTGTGTGTGTGTGTGTGTGTGTGTGTGTGTGTGTGTGTGTGTGTGTGTGTGTGTGTGTGTGTCTGTGAAGAAGACACCTGATGTGTCCAACTCAATGTGTCAGTAAAGAAGCCACATCTCAATCATACAGCATGTTATTCTTACAATTAAAATTAGTCAGTCTGTCACCCTGTCAGTCGGTCAGTCGGTCTACATGTCTGTCTGTGTCAGTTGTTGTGTTGTTTACTGATTGATCCGTGTACATATCCGTTGTCTGAAGGTTTATTGGTGTATATCTCTAAATGTTGCTTCATCTAGATCTTGACATGTCTTTCTGTAGTTCTGGACTGACAGACATGGAGACCACAGAAAGTTCGGTCACGCTCTATAAACACACAGGTCAGGCAGGTCAGACGGCCGGGTGAAGTTCCATGGCTGTCGGTCAGTATACACGCCTGTCTGCTTAAAGAATCCATAGACTGTCAGCAAATCAATAATCTAATCTTTCTTTTGGTTTCTGTCTGTATAACTGCACATCTATTGGTTGGTTCTATGCGTCTGTCAATTGATCTGTGGGTTCTACACATCAGTCCATTTGTCAGCCTGTTGGTTCCCTGCGTCTGTCCATTTACTCATCTGTCGGTTCTATGTGCCTGTCTACACAACTGTCTATAGATCCGTTGAATCTCCGCCTCTGTCTGTCTATCTGTCTGTCTGTCCGTCCATCGGATCTCCTTGTCTGTCTCTCTATCTGTCCGTCGGTTCTACGTGTCTGTCTGTCTATCTGTCCATTGGATATCCTTGTCTGTCTCTCTATCGGTCTGTCGGTTCTATGTGTCTGTCTGTCTATCTGTCCATTGGATATCCTTGTCTGTCTCTCTATCGGTCTGTCGGTTCTACGTGTCTGTCTGTCTATCTGTCCATCGGATCTCCATGTCTGTCTCTCCATCTGTCCATCGTTCTATCTGTCTACGCGTCTATCTGTCTGTCGGTTCTAGGCGTCTGTCTATCTGTCCGTGGTTCTATGCGTCTGTCTGTCTATCTGTCCGTGGTTCTACGTGTCTGTTCATCGTCCAAATAAGATTCACATGGTGTTAGCACAAATTAATTAAGCAGTGGATCTCCAGGGCCACATTAAAGTACCTCCTATTAATGCATGCTGGGACAAAAAAAAAACCTTCCCCAAACTGTTGCCACAAACTTTGAAGCTTACATGTTTGAGCAACAAAACTGAAAAAACTCAATCATTGCCGTGTGTCCTAATACATCTACTCATCCATCCATTAATAGCTTTTAAATAGCTAATTTATTCAAATGCCTCATTAATTCCTGCTCTTAATGACGGCGGACATTTGCTCAGTTGTTCCGTAAATGGAGCTGTAATCCAGTTGTACCTGCCTCGACATCAGCGCAGTCGCAGAGCCGCAGACCAAATCCAACCAGAACCTCACATCTGTATTTACAACAGCGACTGCACGTTCTCAAACCCTCAGGTTCCACCAACAGGTAACACTTTTCCTTTTACTTTATCACCTGTATTTCTGCAGCTCCATCATCAGTGGAATTCTCTGCACAGCGAACAAACGCGGTGCGAAGCCTTCCGCTGAGACGCGTTACATAATCGCACTGTGAAATTTCACGGATCTTATTGTGTACGATTTTCACAAGGAGCAAATCTCCTTCTCCCTGAGGAGCGCGACCCGTCTGATTTGGCAGAGTCGGGTCAATTTTATGCTGATTTTATGGGTGAGCGGATGAGAAGCACTGTCACATGGCGGGGAAACAAAGCGCAGGAAATGCAGGCTGATAAAACAGAGGGAGAATATGGAAGGGAAAAGATGGTGAAGGTGGAGAAAAAAGGAACGCTGACTGGAGAAACAACGAGGAACCAAACCAGGATGCTTTACAAAGCAAAAGGAAAAATATGAGACATTGAGGGAGGAGTAAACGGAGCGCAAACTGCACATTCAGGAGGCTGATCCTGGAGGGTCCTGTATTAAAATATACCCCAAGATGCTTATTCATATGAAGAAAGCATACAAACCTGAACCCCTGAGGGAGTTCTGTCACCAGAGGAGCCTCACATGAAAAGGGCAACATTCAGATGAGCTCGTGGTACAAAGCCCCTCCCCTCAGTCTGCTCTGCATGCAGTATATTAGTTATTAAAGATATTGCTACAACATAATATACATAAATAATATCATCAGTACGGATTCTAATACAAAATCTATTTAGATTTACTCACATGATAATTAAAATAATAAATTAAATCAGAGATCTGATAGTAATTTCTATTCTGGCTTATAAATCTTTGAGAGTTTTGACATTATTAAACCATTAACATACTGGGTAAGTCCACGAGTAAAGAAAAGATCATACAGACTGTATCATCAGTGTTAATCTCATCTCACCAAAGAAGTGTGTCTGTCAGGAGCATTTGTGTTTAGATCTCACTTTCAACCAATTAAACTGAAATATCAGTTTGCAACATACTAATATTGTTGTTAGTAGGAGTAAGTACAACCTGCACTATTCTATTTTAATTTAGACATGTTTAATAAGTCTGTAAATAAAGCACAGTCTGCCTTATGGACTTAATGAGTTAATGAATTAAGCTTTTAAAATGTCTGTGAATGCAGATGCAGTCTGTTGCAATTTTAAGTAGCATTCTGAAGGAATTACAACAAGAAATTTGATTCTGCATTAAAATGATAAACATTGCTTAGACGGTGGATGTAAGCTGACTAAGCGGTGTGGTCCAGGACCCACACTGCTGCTATATGTACTCTGTGGTCCGAAGGTTTGTGCCAAATATAAAGTTTGGTTTATCAGTTTCACCAGAGTTCAAGTTCAAGGAATTTATTTATATAGTGCTTTTTACAACAGAAAGATAATTGTAAAATACTGTATTTAAGTAGAACAATAATGCAAATATTGCAGATAATAATAAAATTATTATCCATGCATTATTTTCCGCTTTATCCTCTACTAGGGTCGCAAGGGGGTTCCCCATGCCCATCCAGGGGAGAAAGTTTCAGGCCCTGGGCAGATACACCCCGGGACAGGGCGCCAATCTATCGCTGGGCACACACTCACACACACTCTATATGGAGGAATTTGGAGAACTCAATTGACCTTGATCCATGTTTTTTTTTTTGGACTGTGGGAGGAAACCGGAGAACCCGAAGGAAAACTATGCGGACATGGGGAGAACATGGAAACTCCACCCAGATTGGGATTCGAACCGGGAATCCCTAGCGCTGAGAGACGAACGTGCTTACCACTGACCCACCGTGCCGGCATAAAATAATTATATTACAGATAATAATAAAATATTACAAAAAGAAAAGGAATAATTGCAATTAAGACTATTACAGTTCGAGGACAGTGAAGCAATATGTCGAAAAAACGTATTGTGCAATACTGTAGTAAACATGTGCATTTATATATGTATGTAAAAGTATGTACAGTATGTCCAAGAGTGGAAGTTGATCTTAAGCAGAAAACAGGTATTTATTCGTCTTATAAACAGCACATCGTCACACAGCAGCTTTACATTGTTACACGTCTGAACCCCCAAAGAGCAAGCCAAGGCGACAGCAGCAAGAAAAAAAATCTCCATTGCATTGTTTTTTAGGAAGAAACTTTAGGAAGACCAAGGTTCGGGGACAGCAAACTTGCAGAGGTGGCCAACATGGTGCTGGCGGGTACCTGGGCACCTGCATGGACCACGTGTGTCACCTGCAGGACATGTCCTTGAAACAGCAACTGTCTATGACTCTGAAATTTACACTGAAGAGGAAGCTTGATGAAGTTAGTTATTTGCATTTTGTACAAAATTATTTTAAATTGCATTTTATAAATCATGACTGAATGGAGAACAGACTACAATCTTTATATTTTTAAATTTTAACTGCATTGGCAGCCGTACGTACCAACAAGAGACCGCTTATAAAATGTGGTCACTGCGGAAAAACCTACACTGACCTACAGCTATGATATTACTGACAATAATGCACACCTTTGACCACATGAAACACAATACATCATATTAAATAATAAAAAAAAAAGTACAGATTAATATACACAGCTAGCCAATTCCCGATGAGCACTAATCCTGTTGGGGCTGTATTTTATAAACTGTATTCTGTAATTTGGCCACTAGATATGTGTAACTGTATAACTGTAATTTGGCAGTTTTTGATTGTTAGCGAAACCGTAATCCTGTTACACAGTGATCAGTGTTCACTTTAAAAAACAGACTAGATTACATTGCGGTAGACCAGTTTATGACGATTTTGCTTTTAATAAATACATTTATGAATCAAACCTTGTTTCTTATTATAGTGTACATATAGTGTAGTGTTTCTAAGTTTTCTAAAAGCAATAAAGCACTTGAGGTTGTGTATTATTGTGAATAAATCACAGCACAACACGAATAACACCTCTTTCCCATGATAAATTCACCATATTGCAGCCTATCGTGCCTTATCGCTTTTTAAAGCATTAACTCCTGTGTTTGGCTTCTTCCTGTTATATCAAAACGTTCTACAGACCAGACTGTAAAACTTAAAGATGCTGCCGTCTCATGGAGCTCAATAGCGGGTGATGACAGCTACCCCCGAGTCTCTGAAATGACTGAGACGGTACGAGTGATCTCTTAATCAGTGGAAAATAGAGGGCGAAGTTCATTGTTCATTCTGATTTAGTCACCAACTGTCTCCTAGTTTTGATATTCTGGGGGGCTGGCAGGATGAAGGCCCCGGGCCGAAGCTGAAAAGTAGTCAAAGAGAATGGGCTTGTTGCCTCCACCAGCTCCCACTGCCACATTGTTAGCGATTTCGAGGGTGAGGCACGCGGAGAGGACAGACACAAAAGGGGATTAATGGGTTAAGGCTGAAAGTTGAAGGTTATGAGGGTGAACCAAACCCCTACTGCTGCGCCAGAAAGAAATGTCACTATGACAGACCTGCGGCTGACTAATCCTCACCCCCCCCCCTCCGTCCTCCCCAATAGCCAGTCCTCCCTCTGGTAACACCCCCCCCCTCCCTGGGCCTTGTGCATAGAGAGCCTGCCTGTTCCCAGCAGGTCTGTGAGCTGCCCCAGGTCGCTGCGCATAACACACACGTGTACTGAACGAATAAATTACAATATCAATCAGGAGATTGATTTTAAAACACACCATGCAAAATCTGGCTTCATGCTCACATGCGAGGAGCAGCATGAGTGTTCACGTTTTCTCTATAATGGTGAAAACCATCCACACGCCACTCGGGCAAAGTCTCCTGACTGCACCACAGATGCCGACCGAGGGGTGAGAATTGAATTGAAATCACCTTCGAGAAGTGAGCTATTTTCAAAATGGATCGCAGCCAAAGCGTAGGTGATGGCAGATTCACGGGGACTGATCCCCTGTGGGCTTTGTACCCAGCTAACCTCTGACAGCGTGGCAACGCGCAGGCACCCGCAGGGGTGGGCGGTGTGGCTCAGCCGTTAATCAATGTTTGCTCACCATGGGAGGGCCCATCTTAAAAAGTCGATATATCGCTCTTTGATGGAGCCGGACTGGGGAGGGGGTTAATAGGTGAGTGGTGGAAGTAAGAGCACCAAGTGTTACGGCATATTAATGCTTTTTGCAGCCAGTGTGAAGGAAACTAACACCAAACTGCCCAGCAGTTAACAAAACTACCACTGTAACCACGTCGTCAGCTACATCACGTCAGACCTACCTAGTTTCTAAGCTTTATTGGATCTAACTGCTTTTCTTTGTTGTATCACCAGCTCTCTATCCCTAACACTGCCAGAGCACCGTGGCAACAACGATTTCTGGATCCTGGATTTCTGTTGGACTAGTGGAACAGGATGACATCACTGAACATATTGTTTTGAAAATTAAAAAATGCACATGGGTGTACTGCGCTGTTGATGCTGCCTGCTGCTCAAGAAGGATGAGTCCCTCACTGAGCCATGGTCCTCACAAAGTTTCTTTCTTAAAAGCCATCGACAGCAGTGTATTGTTTCTTTCCAATGTCGCTTTAGCTTGCTCTTTGGGGGTTCAGGCTCAGAATACTGTAAACTGCTTTATGGAAATGTACTGTTGTAAAAAGCACTTAACAAATAAACTGTACAGTTTAAACATGTTTGGAATGAACCAATTCCTAGTTTGTTATTCATTCTCTCATGAAAAACACTGTCAGAGCACTGCAGCAAAAACCTTAATGGACTTAAGTCTTCACAGAGGATTAAGGGATGATGAACTCTTTTTTTTTATCACGCATTCTGATTTAATGAACAGAACCTGGATTTTTATCTGACTATTGGCTTTTCAGTGTGTGTTAGTGTGTGTGTGTGTGTGCCCAGCACCCTGTCCCGGGTGCATCTGTCCAGCACCCAAAACGTTCTCCCCTGGATGAGCATGGGGAACCCCACCATGACCCTAGTAGAGGAGTAAGTAGGGAAAAAAATGAATGAATGATTAATTAGACAGTTCTAATTCATCTTAAAGTTTTATGTGGTTGAGATAAGAGCTCTGTGTGAAGTTCTTCTACTCCAAACTAGGGTACAGTCAAGATGGAACATATAAGGGCCTTCCCCTAATAGTGGTCAAAACGGAACTGGTTTTGGGCTGACTGGTCTGTGGGAGTGACATCATACAACACTGTACACTCTGATGTTCCCACTACAGACATCATGTTATGTCAGTCAGATGGACATGAGCTTTGAGCTTTCTGTCACCTATATAATAATATCTTAATCATTCATCTTAAAAGAATGTCGTTACCTTTTGCTGGGGTGCCTGAGGACTTAATTATCAGGGGCTGTATTATTAAGAACTTTTCTTTGTATGAGAGACTACAGATCCTGATGTTTTTATCCTATACAGTACGGTTGTAATCAACCTGTGAATCTGCCTCTATGTTGCTGCCAGCAGGTTTCATTTTGTGCTTTTCTCTCTCGTTCTAGATCAGAGGTTAAACTGCTGAACACACACACTCCACGTCTCTGTCCTTGTTATTTCCCTGCCTTCATCTTCACCTTATCTACAAAAGGTTCTTCTTTCCCACTATGTAGTAGCTGGAATAAGCCCACGCGATGCTCCGGGACAAAGCCGGAGTCTGTCGATTCTAACAGGACTGTGCAGAGGAAGCAGCAGCTACTTAATACTCACAATAATACTATAGTAAGAGCCTCACACAGAGGGTCTCGCACCTTTTCATTCAGTTTGCTTTTAGACTCTGAGCAAGCGAGTCAAGAAAGGAGGAGAAAATCCCATCAAGCAGTCGAGTGAAAGTTAACTAAGCTGACCTGCTGTGAACCTGATGAAGATGTCAAGTGAACATATGGCAAAAAAAAATCTATTATCAGAACAATGAGGGGTTTTTTTATTCTAAAAAAGAATGAGAGAAAAAAAGAGAGAGTGTGAGTGTGTGAGAGAGAGCGTGTGTGTGTGAGACTCTGACTGTGGTACTTCAGGACCAATGGCTTTATTCTGTGTGGCGCTGATCTTTCGTCCGACTGCGCCGTTAAGAGGTTAAAGCTGATTAGTCACAACCTTAAATCGTTTACAAAAACACAAGATCAGTTGTTTAAAAATATGTTTCTGTTTTGATCACATGGTGAAAACAGAATTACATTTCATGCTACTTTTCCACGACTCATCTCTCTGTTGGCTCCCTGTAGTGGCCTGCATTAGTACAAAGTACGGACTCTGATCTCAAGGACAATCTCTGGATCTGCTCCCCATTTTTAAAAATATGCAGCTTGATATACTTGATACAAAGTATATATAGGATATAAAGGATATAAAGTATACATCAAACACTTGATATAAAAAGGGTAGGATAAATCTAGACTTGGAACCCAGGTTGGATAATTATCAGGTTGTTGATACTACAATGCAATGACGGGTCGTCAGGATCTTCAAGGCCTTCTCTAAAACGGCAGACATGTGAATCCTGTCCATGAATACTTATTAAATAATTTAAAATGTGCCTCTTCCAGACCTGTATTTATTTTACAGCATTAAAAAAATAATAATCACATTTCAGCACTATTGGTTACCAGGTTCAAATTTCTGCACAGGCATTCAATAATCAGTCTGAAGGCCCAGAAGCATTAAATAAGTGTTCATTAACCTGGTTCTTGATTTTTTTTATTGAGTCCTCAATACCAGAGGCTTGTTATGTCACTGTATTTAAGCTCTGTAATTAGAGAGTCATTTTTAGGAGTAGACATTTTTAGTCAATTAAAACTTATTACAGAAATACAACTCAACTTTCACCATTAGCTTTGATAGCAATAAAAAAAATTACTTCTCAATTAAACTCTTTTTAAGGAATAAAAGGATGATGGAATTTGTTTACCAATAATTATAATTTAATCCGAATTCATATTGAGTCTTTTTCCTAAATAATATTGCAACTCTATAAGGTTATTCTTTATGATAGTTTATGTGTGGCTATACCAGTGTAACGGGGTGAGTATGAATGAGGAAGAGACAGGATACCACAGGCTTTATTCACCTGTTATTCAAAATTCCTTGAAGACAATCGTGCTGTCCGGTGGTATCTGCCAATCCCCCCCCCCCCCCCCCCCCCCCCCCTTGACCAAATATGTTCCTGTAGGTGGTCTTTGGATGGCAGTTCACTTGATTCCATTTTAATACAGGTCCAATTCAATAAATCATGTTTTTATTTTCCTCTAAAGAGTAAATATTTTAAAATATCTGGTTCGAAGTAAAAAAAAAAATCTAAGCTACATAAATCCCAACATTTCTTTTGACCATTATTCAAAGCAAGCTGTCAGAAACTTGGATAATGAAATGGACACTTTGCACCTATCCAGCTGTTTTGATGTTGGAGTTTTATCTTACTAATTAGCAATTCCAGATGTTTTCTGATAAATTTAGCTAAATGAAATTGCACAGATGTTCTAAATGATTTAATTCAGAACTCTGGCGTCTGTGTTTACGTTCTTCCTCTGACCTCAAAGTCCTTCACAGCTCAGGTTTTACCCGTTAACTTTTTAATTCACTCGCATTTCACTTGACGTTAATAAACAATAAACTTTACATTCAGTGATGTACACGGGTTCTGTGTGAGTCAGTAAGCTTCTTCAACACATAACTCACTCAACTTGGCTTTTGTGAACCTTGATTTCATTAACCTTGATAGATAGCTTAGTGGTTAGCACATCTGTCTCACAGCACTGGGGGATCCAAGTTTGAATCCAGATCTGGGTGGAGTTTCCATGTTCTCCCCGTGTCCATGTGGGTTTTCTCCGGGTTCTCCAGTTTCCTTCCACAGTCCAAAAACATGGGTTCAAGGTGAATTGGTAGCTCTAAATAGTGTAAATGTGAGTGAAAGAGTGTTTGCCCAGTGATTGGCACCCTGTTTTGGATGTATATGCCCGATGCTGAAACGTTCCCCTGATGATGGGGATGGGGAGGGGACTCTAGTACAGAATTAAACAGAAGATAATACGATGAGATTTGTCTACTAACGTATGGTGCTGGAACAAAAAAGGTCCTTTCCCAAACTGTACCCTCATTTAGATGGTGGAAGCATCACATGGCTGTACATTTTATTTGAAACAGCTGAGAGCGAGCATCTGCTTCAAGAAGCAAGGTTAAAAATATCAATATTGTTATTCTGAAGGTTTGGGAGAAAGTTTGCAGTTCTGCAGAAGTGAGAAAGTGGTAGGAAATTCCAAAAGTTCTAAATCTATCATTCTTTACTTCCTGACCTTTCGACCTGTAGCTCATCTTTATTTCAGCATATTTATTTAAATGTAAATAAGGAAAAATAATAATAAGTTCTTAAGTTTTACATGTTTAATTCATATTTATTAGGCATCTCTACTCTTTCACATGGCTGCTGCTTTTTGTATCTACTGGCAATGTAATGTTCATGGACAGTGTAGTACACTCTGAAACACTTGTCCTCTATTGATTTTAATTGGGTGACCTCATAGATGCTCATGATTGGTTTAGTGTCAGTGTAACCAAAATGGGATTACAAAGTGCCAAATATGTGCCACTGCTACCTGAAAACTGAGGATACATTGCTTCCAGGATCAGTACTTGCCCATACTCATATACTAGTATTTATCATAATCATACACTAAAACCTCTACGATGGTCAGGAGAGTTTCCCCATGTCCATCCAGGAGAGAACGTTCCAGGACGGGTCGCCAAATCCATCGCTGGACACACACACACACACTCACACGTACACACTATATAGGGGCAATTTAGATTTACACGATTTGGAGGACGGTGAAAGAAAACCGGAGAACCTGGAGTAAACCCATGTTGACACATGGAGAACATGGAGCTCAACTCAGATCAGGATTTAAATCTGGATCCCCATCACTGAGAGGTGATGTGCTGCCATGTATTGGTACTTATGTTTGTGATACTATTCTGATGCATTTTTACACTATGATTTCAGTGGCTCAGAGACAGTTTTCTGTTGTGTGGTACTGAAATTCAATTCACGATATACAGAAAACCACAAGATGAAATTAATGTAACAAATACGGGAAAGCAATGTAACCGTACTTCGCTAGGAATCGGGACTAACGACACCTCATTCCCAAATTTATTCACAATAATGCACAACCTCGAATGCTTTATTGCTTTATTAACAACGCACTGCCCATCTGTAGTTCTTCTAGTTCAGTCATTTCATTGTCTTCTACTTAATCCTCTACTAGGGTCACAAAGGGAACAAGGGGGTCACATACCAATGTAGGGGAGAATGATTCAGGAGCAGGGCAGATACACCCAAGACAGGGCACCAATCTATCGCTGGGTGCACATTCACTTACACACACAGACACTATGGGGGTCCATGAGGACACTTGAAAACACCCAGATCAAGATTCGAACCCAGATCCTCAGCGCTGAGAGGTGGACATGCTAACCACTACACCACCATGCCGCCCCAGCTCTAGTTGTTACTGACAAAGTGCTCAGTGAGTGCAATTTGTATAAAACAGGTTCATCATGACCTGTATGATAATTAAGTCAGGCTGCAGGTATCTGAAAGCGGCTGCTCGTTGAATTCCGCTGTACGTTCTAAACCAAACTCATGCTAAACAACACAGAACAGGGAGCTCACCAGATTTACTTTACAATAAGGAGCAAACGCATGTAGTCTCATTTGCATTTTATACATATTCATCTGCTCAAATCTTTGTAAACAGCAAAGCCAGAGACACAAATCTGCATCTCTGCTGATGAAGCTGGATCAGGGTGCAACCCAATTTCACAGCTTCACAATTGAGAGGCGCAGCATATGGACGTCGGTTATGTGACAGTCCCGGCGTATCACTGCATACGAGCGCAGTCTGTCACGATACGGATCCAGAGCCAGAATGCTTTCGACTGTCTGCAGGGTCGGCTTTTTTTTTGTTTTGTTTTTTTTACCTCCTCCAGTGATTGTACCGCAATGCAATACACAGGCGGCTTAACAACAATATACGAAGCATTTAACTACCGGAGCTCCCATAAGAATCATTTAGACAGAGAGAACAATCACCGTGGAGGTGCTGCTAAGTACAGTGTCACAACAAGCATCAGGCCGCCTTCCTTCGCCGTAGGCTCCATCTCACAGACATTAAAATGTCTTTACCTCTTGAAGGGGGGTGGCTGGAACAGTTTGGATTGTGTGAGCAGGAAAACCGGAGAAGGCTGCAATAGGTAATCACAAGTTGCAAACCATATGCTTGCACCATCTGCCTCACACGTCTTGAACCGAAACACACACACACACACACACACACACAGAAAGAAAGAAAGAAAGAATGAGAGAGAAAGAGAGAGAATAAGAAAATAACTGCTGAGGAATAACCAGCACTGGGATTATATACAATAAATAATTTGGTATTCTTCATGGTTCAGGGACGAGTTCAGGGATGAGTGAGACAACACATCCGAAGAAATGAGGGTTTAGGGGTCTTACTTAAGGGCCCACACTGAGCTTGTGCCCTTAAAATGTAATGTATTGTACTAGACATTTGTAATAATTATTCCATTCAAATGGTTTACACATTTACTGAATCGCTCGCTCTCTCTCTTTTGTACTGTGTATTCTCCATGCCGACGAACCGTGTGCCCCGTACCATGACAATTCAGTATGAAGGCATATTCTGTTCCACCCCTAATAAATACACATCATCATTAAACCCCAACCACAGACCAACACCACAGTAAAACCTGTATGAAGAGGTGCAGAGTGAGACTGACCTACATACCTCTCCTATACAAGGACTATAGCTGAAAGATTACACAGTCAGTATCTGCAGTTAAAACACTGAGTCAATGCGTCAATAATCCGACTGACAGGCTTGTTGACACTCGATGATGCTGATGGTCACAGAATGATAATAAGAAATCAAAGTTTGAAGTGAAAAAGGTTACACACTCTTAATTTGCTTGGACCGCCTTTAGCTTAGATTACAATCACACATTCTGTGTCTGTAAGCAGGCGTAGGATTGTGGAGAAGGAACCAGCCTTACAATCTGAAGGTTTGATTCCCGGTCCCAGCAAGTACTATGGCGGAAGTGCCTATGAGCTAGACACCCAACCCCAATTGCTCCACAAGCACAGTGTACAGGGCTGCCCAGCGCTCCGGGCACGTGTGCTCACTTTACTCAGTGTGTACAGTATATATGTGTGTTTGTGTGTGTTTCACTGCACTGGGTTAAAGTTTGAAGTAAATTTCCATAAAGATAACTATCACATTCTCTGGCATCATTTTCCCACAAAGATCCTGTTTTGATGAAGAAGATTTGGACCACTGCACTGCAAAACTGGATTGTCTGCCTTCAAACAATAAAGAACTATTTGTCTAACTTTAGTTACATAACATTTTTAACATATCAAGATTTTGCACAGGTAAGTTTAAAGTTTAACAAAAACAACGGGAGTCTTAAACATAAAAAATATAAGAACTGGCAAACTGCCCAATCTATTTATTAACAGTACAGATAATTCCAAATGACATGCAAATAGTTTATTATTATCTTCACTGCATCAGTTAGAGTTAAATAACTTGTTGCAACAAGTTTCTCAGGCTGTAATTATGCAATGTAAGAATCCTATTTTTTTATATTAAATCCAGGAGGTGGTCTTTGTTGGCCAGAGATAGAATAAAGACAGAGATCTAATGATTAATGACATTGGATATCACCACTGCTCTCAAAATGCAAGAATTTGATTTCAATCTAATTCATTTAGTACGATTTCAGTCGAGTCGGCATGGTTTTGTCCAACATTACCAATGATCCTGGCGTTCAGAAGCTCAAGAGCTTTCAACACATCCACCACAGTTACATGCAGCTCAGTCAGAGTGCAGATTACTTACAGGAAAATAGTTTTATTTTCAATAAATATGAATATGTACTAAGAGGAAGCTTTGTTTTTCTACTTTAATTTAGATTTTCATAAAATGGTTCAATATTCTGTGTTAATATTCAGCAAAAACCCTGCGATGTCCATTTTTTAATACAGAATAATAATCACAATATTTTTATAATCATGATTATGTCTTAAACATTAATCATAACATCAAAATCTGTAATCATCTCATCCCGTGTCCCTTGGCCTCGAACCTGAACTCTAAACCAAAGATTATGAAATTTTCAGAAAAATTAAACCTGCACAATCTAAATACCTCAAATTCTTCTATCTCAGGAACTACAGGGGTGTAAGGCAGATATATCTGGGTGTATACCATGTTCTTCATCTCTGCTTCTGGAGACTTTACAGGCTCTTAAACCAGCAGGGTTTTCCCAAATCAAAGTGAAGTCATAGTTACAGTATATGTGAAGCTCTTTGTATTCATGCTCAGCTCTTGTAGAAGTCAGTCAAACTGCCCTAGTTGCTTATTTTATTTGAGGGGAAAGTTGAATATCTCCACCTCAGGTAGCTGAACAGCCTGTGTGCGTTTCATTTCAACTTTTTTTTTTTTTTTAAACGCGAAAAACGCACAAGAGCATTGGTTCCACATTATATCAAAACTGACCCAGATAGCTGGAATGGAAGTTTTCGGCGAGACTGTTGTGTATTTAGTCATTTTTCAAACCGCAAGCTGAGATTTCACCGGGCCAATAGAGACACCTCAGAGAGCCTTGTACTGCACACGTGCCGTCTATAATTCAGCATACCTCACTTCCCGAAAGTCTATGAGGAGCTCATGTAAAGCACTCTGGAAGTGAGAGTGAAATGCATTCAGATAGCAGGCTGGTGCAATACCGCATGACGATAATGCAATAAAAGAATCTAAATGAGCAAACTTAATTATTGATTACGCTGACATCAATACAAAGTAGCTCCAGCTTTCCCCAATTTCACTTACTGCAAAAATGCACGGAAATAAACCCCAGGGGTCTGGAGTTCAATGAGCCCCACTGTTTCTCTAGCTCATTACAAAAGTGTGTGTGTGTCTGTGTGGTGGGGTGGGGGGTGCATTTCGCTTCCCTGCCCACCCACAATCCTGCGGCCACTTGGAACCAGACAACCTCAGCGTGAGAGTTCCTGTAGAGAATCAGGAAGGTCAAACCACCTGAGAGGAGCCATTCTCACTCCCTGCAGCGACTCGCTGCTCCATCACAACTTCTGCTCCTCAGCTGCTACACGTTCACCCCTCATCCCTGAGCGGCGGCAGCTGCCATATGACAACGTCGCTTCATCGCAACACAGCCTGACGACACGATCGTTGGTGCTACCCGAAGCTGACCTAAAAATAATAAGCCCTCTGGCAGGGATATGGGATTTGAATGGATCAGGTCTTACACTGATTAGTTGCAATTCATCTAAAACTTTATTTGCCTCGATATTCCCACTCACGTTGTAAACACTCTGCCCAGATACAAGCCAGACCGCCATAAAGAAGGTGAAAGTATAAGCAGCTGTTCGCACATCAGCTCAGCACCATCAGCTGCAACTTTATTACATTCACTTTGATTTTATCAGCTCCACTTACTTTATGGATGGACTTTGTAGTTCTAATTACATTCTGTAGTCCATCGGCTTCTCTATTTACTTTGTCAGTACCCATTACTTTATTCTCTGATGGCCACGCCTCATATTCAGGTGGCAAATTATTTTCAACATTGCAGTTACACTGACGTCATGCTGATGTGTTCTTGTGTGTTGTGCTGATACAAGTGGATCAGACACAGAAGAGTTCACCTGCACACTCCTATCTACCTCATTCATCCACCTTGTAGAATAGAATAGAAAGCCTTTGTCACTATACACAAGTACAACGAGATTAAAACCTTTTCCCATGCAAATGAGTACTTACATTTATGACTTACAAAGTAAAACAGTTCTGGAGCACCATACACATACATTTACCGAAGTTGAATAAATGTGAAGGTGTTACATACAGGGAATGTGTATTTACAGTGATTAAATTGCCATATTAAAGAACACGGTATTGCACATTTGTAAAGAATAATATTGATAATATTATTTATTGTGCTGTAGTAAACAATTCATTCATTCATTATCTCCCGCTTTATCCTCTATTAGGGTCGCGGTGGGGTTCCCCATGCCCATCCAGGGGAGAACGTCTCTGGCGCTGGGCAGATAGACCGAGGACAGGGCGCCAATCCATCGCTGGACACACACTCACTCACACAGACACACTCTATATGGGGCAATTTTTGAGAATTCAATTGACTTGATCCATGTTTTTGGACTGTGGGAGGAAACCGGAGAACCCGGCGGAAACCCACGCAGACACGGGGAGAACATGGAAACTCCACCCAGATGGGGATTCGAACCGGGAATCCCTAGCGCTGAGAGGCCAACGTGCTAACCACTAAGCCACCGTGCCGCCTGTAGTAAACAATATTACCAATAATTTTAAATATTGCACAGTGGACGGTAATATACTTTCAGTACTGGAACTTTATTTTAAAGTATGAGGTATATAATATAAAATCTTGCAGGGAATAATGAATGTAGATGTTAAATCAGAGACTGTAGCACAGTTTGTGTTGTTCGTCCTCTAATCCTTCATCAGTGCTCACAGAATGATCCCTACAGGAGGCTGGACATTTTCCCACAGTGTTGATATTCCACAGTCCAGCACTGACACTGAGATTTAAGAAGCTGATCAAGCTGATCATCAAAATGCACCTTCAATCACAGAAATGTTTCTAAATAGTTTCTGAAGTAGAGTTAAATACTGTACAGAGTCGTAATCAGATGTTTCTCAATATTATCCATACCGCTCAGTACAGATATATAGATCAGAGAAGCAGCTGAAGGGTGGAGTTCTGATCTACAGATGGAACATTAACAGCTAAGAGATCAGGCTACTGGTGGATCAGAGGAACCATAAAGGATTAAAAGGCCATCTGAATTAGAGCTCCATAAAAATCTGCATCCTGATACAATCCTTTCGTGGAAACTATAGAAACTTCATGAATAATTAAGAATCAGTGCAAAGCATATGAGTTTATATGAATTCTACTAAAGTTCTAAGACTGAGTGAGTCTCATTAACACATCTTAACATTAGAGTTGATGCACATAAACGAGCCAATCGAATGGAAATATGCTTTATCCCTGAAGCTCAAGAAATCTGGGGGGGGGGGGGGGGGGGGCAAAAACCCTTTTGTCTATACAGCACTGCTGCTGCGGTGATGCAACGACAGGAAAAGAGAGAGCAAGCCAAATCCTCACATTCCCAGCAAATAAAATGCAACGCAACAGAAGGAAAGTCTGACAGAGAGATTCTTACTTTGTGACAAAACCATGAATCAGTCAGCACTAGTTAAAAAGTTGGCTTCCTATTGAAATAGGGAATGGCTGATCTAGAAATACATATTTCATCCACTCTCATCAAATTACACAAACAGGGTTTATGTGCAAACCACAGTCAAAATTTAGAATCAATCAGAGCTCCATGCAAATTGCACAAAAAAATACAATTAATTAGATTGAACAAGTCAGCGGTCCACTGCAGGGCAAACAGACAAACACAGAGGGGGAACTTGGCATCGTCAGGTCTCCTTCAAGTATGTTTTTGCACTGGGGCAGGAAATTTTTATTCCTATAGAAATACAAGATACTCTACTAGAACCACTCCAGTTACAGAAACAAACTGAGATTTTAAAGGTGAAATATCCATTCATTCATTATCTTCCACTTAATCCGGTACTAGGGTCACAGGGAGGTTCCCCATGCCCATCCACAGGAGAACGTTCCGCGTGCTGGGAAGATACACACAGGACAGGGCACACCCACCCACTCACACACACTTTGGGGCAATTTAGAGCTTTTTTTTTTACTTTGACATAATAAATGTTTTTGTGTTAATGTTCAGCAAATTCAATTTCATGTTTACATTAAATAAATTGCTAACAAACATATGATTTCTGGCACTTTTTGAATAACGTTAATTATTGAATAATAATAGTAATAATCGTACAATCGTGATTATTTCTTGGGTAATAATCATACCATTAAAATCTGTTTTGTCTAGTCCCTACTCATCACCCAAAACATACAGGGATTGTTCCAGCACCCTCCAAAACCCTGATCAGAATAAGAGACTTAAATAAATTAATAGAGGCGTTTCATTTTGGTTTAAACGTTCTGTCCTCCAACCTGATTGACCACCTGAAATGCAGTCCATGGTTCCGACAGAAGAAATCCGGCTTGAAATCTTTGCCTGGTAAACAGAGAGGTTGGAAAATCTAAAGGATTTTAAATTGTTAATTCTACTACCGTTGAATATTTCAGCATCATATCTATCAGAATTAAAGATCGGGTGGCACGGAAAGCCTTTAAAACAAGTATCGCGATCTCAAAGAGGGTAGAACTTTCAGTGAGCATTACGGTTATTGCTTTATTACTGGGAGCAATCTGGGTGAAAACAGGCAGCGAGACAGGTAGCATCTGCCTCCACCTGCTGCCTTGGCACAGTCAGCATCATCTGCTATGTGGCTTGGGCTTGGAAAAACATCAATATGGCTCAATATAACCCAGCCTGAGCATGCCAGTATCGCTCGACGTGAGGCTGGCCAAGTATTCGCTGTCTAATGTTACAGCTAGGCTAAAAAAAGGCCCAGTACCTCTCTGCCTGAGGTTCTGTCAGCTGCACTTCTGTGTTGAGCTAACAAAGCGTGACAGCCTTATGTTTCCACATAATTTGCTCATAATAAAATCTGTGTTAGGATCAAGTCCTGAGAACAGTGTGTCATTATAGGAACAATTTATTGGCTTTTTGGAGAGCATGGAATGTTCCATGTAATATTGTCCTATTCACATTTAATTAACATCTTAATGATAGTAAAACCTATTTAAATTATAAAGTATTTAATATTTACCATTAAATATAATAATGGAATTGATTTCATTCAAATATGCATTAAAACTCATTACCGCATATAACTGCACTTCATGCACTAATTAAGTCTTAATTAGAATCACTACACTAATAAAAATCTCATCTCATTATCTTTCTCTTAATCCTCTACTAGGGTCGTTGGTTGTTCCCCATGCCCATCCTGGAGAGAACATTTCAGGTGCTGGGCTAATACACTAAGGACAGGGTGCCAATCTATCGCTGGGCACACACTCACTAAGACACACACATTATAAGGGGCAATTTAGATAGGGGCAAATATAAAGCAGCCAATTCAGCTCGATTCCACTTTTTTGGACTGTGGGAGGAAACCAGAAAACACAACGGAAACCCGCGCGGACACGGGGAGAACATGAAAACTATACCCATATTGAGATTCGAACCAGGATCCCCAGCGTTGAGAGACGAATGTGCGAGCCACTAACAGCACTTATTATTCAGGTGGTGGTTTATTGTTAATTCTGCAGTGACACTGATGTGGTGAGGGGGTTTTAGTGCTGCAGCAGTTTCATTTAAACACCTCAGTGATGCTGCTGGGATAGGATAATGCACCAACAAAATAATACTAAAAGAAAAAAATATACTTACATTTAAAGAAATTGACATTCTGTCAGTCTACAGCTGGCTTAAATGTAAGTGTCATCCTAAAATGGTCAGGAAATATCAGAGGGATCTCAGAAGACCATAAAGGAAGCGCAGTGTGTTTGTGTGTGTGTGTGTGTGTGTGTGTGTGTGTGTGTGTGTGTGTGTGTGAGAGAGAGAGGCCTGAGGGTTTTGTCCGACGCACTGCACTGTCCTGGTTCAGTAATCTACTGCTATTGTGACTAACTGTGTCTTAAAAAAAAAACACTCAGAACTTCTAAAGTTGTCAAAAAAGAACGAAAACAGCATTTAAACCTTTACTGGTTTGAACTGATAATTAAAGAAAACCATTTTTATTTAACAACACAAGACCATAACACAAGGCTGTCTAACCTGATTCTGAAGCGGGTCCGAGCAGTGACTCAGAATAAAACTCAAACTGAATTCTTTCCTTCTAATGTATTCACTTTTAAGATCTACTGTTGTTCTCCTAAGCCATGTTCTATATACAGGAGTTGAGGACTGTCAGACCTCAGCTGCTTAAGAATACAGTCAGATCTGCTAAATAAATACACACACACACCAGTAATTCCGTCCTTAAATCTGATTGGCTAAGCTGTTTGTCAGGCCATGATAATATTGACATTATACTAATTCAATATGCAAAATCCATTATTTTCCTGATGTTTTTTTATAAACTGTGTTCAGTAATTTGCCCACAAGATGGCAGTATTTGATTATTAGAGAAACCGGAAACTTGTTACTCAGCAATCAGCGTTCACTTTAAAAACCAGACTAGATTATGTGGTGGAAGACCAGTTTATTAACAATTTTTCCCTCACATTAATCCTAACCCTATCATAACCGTAACCTAACCATAACATACAACATGATCTCACTTAAAAACTGAATGAGTTGCCTTGTAAAGTATTTTTATTCGTCACTTACAAATTTATACACAGTGAAATTTCTTGTGAGATCCACACAGAGTGTGTAAACATGTTTCTATGATTTATTGTGTTGTATATACCTAATATACACACACAACACACACACACACACGAGATTGACATACAATATTGATGTGAACAAAACTATAAATCACAACATATACTGCTTAAAATACTAATTAATATATAACATTATTTTATACCAATAAAAACACAAGCTTCTATAAAAAAAAGGTAAATGTATGTTATATAAAGCCATGCTAAGATATTTTAAATAAAAAAAATCTAAAATCTATAAAAGTTATACCTTTGGACATTACCAATTAATATTACACAGATATTGATATACTTTATTAATCCCACAATGAGGAAATTCAAAATATGAGATATGAGTCTCATTGTGTTTTATTCTATAATTATATCTCCTTAGAGATTTTAATGGTAATCTGGCAACTTTATTAATTTTAATTTAACATACAAATTTCTGACCCAAAAGTGCAATGTGTTCTTTAGGTCTATATAACTTGTTTTGTTTATTTAGTACACTCTTCAGCCAGTGACATTAATATCACAGGTGCATAATGGGGGAGGTGTCTGTACTGAAATAAACCCTGTTTTAACTGCATTAAAAAAAAAAAGATTACTTTAACTGTTCGGTGGTGGACCGACATCATAGTCTGTACTTCTTACAGCAAGAGTTTTAGGTAAAACCCATTATTAGATATTCAGGTTTGAGGCGAGAGGTGTTTGAGAGGAAGAGTGTTTGTGGTAACTAGCTGATGCACAGAAAACAGAGACCACAAAGCATCACATTAATACAGATACCTCACACAAGCCAGCTCCCTCACAATGCTCAGAGTGCAGGAATCAGCACAACTAAATTGAATCAAGTCTTTATTCACACATGATCTTCCAGGAGAAAACACTTCATAAAAACTTCCTAAAAATGTGCATACAGTGACGAAATAGAAAGAGCAGAATAGTAAAAATTTAACTGCCACATTAGTCTGTCAATGTCACTAAAGTGCTGAGAATGATCCACCACCCAAATAAAACCTGTTCTGTGGTGGGGGTCCTAACCGTTACAGCTCTAAAGGTAAGAGGACGAAAACATTTAGAGGAAGAAACAGACAACAGTCTGTTAACGGTCATTAACCTTTACCAGGTCAAACGCCACCACTATCTTTATCTAACCATTAACATGAAACACAAACCTGTACAGGACTATATCAGAATTATGTGCATTAACATGAGAAGTGGAACTGATAAAAAAAAACAGCACTGAATACAGATACAGACTTATAATATTGTTCTAATTTCAATATGGTGGTTCCCTCACTGTGCACAACATTACTCCATACTTATTACTCCTGTTTTTCATTACTCTAACAATCTGTGAGTGAACATGACTGATATAACAGAGCTGCTGGTTCAGCATCTTAAACCTTTTTTGGTGCTTTCAGTTTCATGTGACGTCAAAAAGAAACCAGACAAAACACACTACTGCTTCAGTTCAAGAAGAATATTAAGGTCAACCAATGATATGTCAACATAATGTAATAAAGACATCAGTTATATAAACTGAATGGTCATTTATTTAAAAAAAACAGTAGATGAGGAATTGGTTCTGTGGGATTATGAATCCATGTGTACAGCACAGCCTCTGATCGTTCCCACAAACTGAACTAATCTGACATAATTTGAACAGCCCCTTCCACTCACTAAACCCACAAATGAGCAATAGGATTATAATCTGGGGACTGTGAAAGCAATGGAATTTGTACAGTCATGTACTAGAACTCATCATCTTCCCATCCACTTACTACAATGGGTAGTGGGAGGATTCCCCATGCCAATCCGTCGCTTGGCACACACTCACACACACACTATATGGCAGCCAATTCATTTTGAATCCATGTTTATGGATTGTGGGAGGAAACTGGAGAACCCCGAGGAAAATCCATATTCCCTAATAAACATTTAATTTACGAATGCAGTTATTTAGAATTTTTTTTCTCTTAAACAATTAACTCCGCACTTACCCTCATTTTCAGACGAAGGACAAGCCACCTGTAGTATCAAATCAAACGTCCTTTCTGGATTCTCACTGAAACAAATCAGATTATATGTAATGAGCATTACTGTAGTAACACAGGATAAACATCAATCAGATTAACCATAATTCATTTTTTCATTCATTATCCTCTATTAGGGTCGCGGTGGGGTTCCCCATGCCCATCCAGGGGAGAACGTCTCGGGCGCTGGGCAGATACACCCAGGACAGGGCGCCAATCCATCGCTGGGCACACACTCACTCACTCACTCAAACACACTCTATATGGGGCAATTTTGAGAATTCAATTGACTTGATACATGTTTTTGGACTGTGGGAGGAAACCGGAGAACCCGGAGGAAACCCACGCAGATGGGGATTCGAACCGGGAATCCCTAGCGCTGAGAGGCGAACGTGCTAACCACTAAGCCACCGTGCCGCCCCAGATTAACCATAATCCAATTTGGAAATATACTACTGTGTTATAATACTAGCATATAATATTAATATACTAGAAAACTAGAAATATACTACTGTGTTATAATACTAGCATATAATATTAATATACTAGAAAACTAGAAATATACTACGCTGTTAAACAATGTTGTCAGAATGCCGCTGTCCCCATGATGCTGTCCCCATGATGCTGTCCCCATTACGCTGTACACACTATGCTATTCAAATAACGCTGTACACACTACGCTGTACACACTACGCTGTACAAGCTATGCTGCTCAAACTCCTGTAAAGCATATTCTGAGATGCCACTGCTGATAGTGTTTGATGCAATATGCAGTTTACAGTGGCTCCAAATAAATGTGGACAAATGGCTAAAAATGGAAAACCAACACACTGTTCCACGAAGATTCACAGTACTGATTTTAATTACACTCTATGTAATTATTTTGTCTTTGTTTAGAGTGAACTTCTCAATCTCTCTAAAATCATCCTTGTTTTTGAGTGCACTCTTTGACCGAGTGACAAGAGTGAACTACACTTTGCTCATGGCTCATTCTTTAGCCACTGTGTTATTAAAACATCATATTGGCTGCAACGCCCAAACTAAAACAGACTTGTTGCAGACACTATAAACTGTAGCTGTGCTGCTATTATTTATTAAAAATCCATCCACACCACAGACATTGTAACCACATCCTGAAGGCTCGGTTTTTGACATTAAGTGAAGGATCAAGGGGATTGTGATTAATTAAGCCTGATTTGTGACTGGCCCTGAAATCAATTTGTGACACTGGATCTGAACAACATTATCCATAAACACTATGAGCAGCATCTACCAAGAACACTACTATGTGGTCAAATACAAGTAGTATAAACTGTTACGAACACACACCATTTCCAAATGAAAAGACCCAGTTTGGGATGTTGTACCCTGATGTACCCCGTACACAGGTATAGAAATAGCAGTAGCAGCTACCGCTGGCTATTTAGAGGAACATTATTCATATTAACGCTAATGGAATTGTGAATGCTGTATTGGCCAGTTCTCCCAGTGTTTAAATGTCTCTTACATGTCCACAAGTCAGGCTTAAATTTTATACACAGTCTATAGAAAAATCAACCCAGTAACCTAGCAACAAGCTGCCATGATGCATGTTAGCAGCTAAAAATATGAATGTTTCTTCTTCCTCTGCAATTCTTACCACAGACATCCCTTCAGAGCAGAGAACAAACACCCCAAATTAGCTACAGCCATCATCAGGCCTCTTTGTTTTAAAACATGTAGCTGTATTTGGAATCTCACATAAAAAAGTAAGCACAGAACAAACTATGACTGAATTCCCTTCACTACCACGATGCTGGAATCTTTAGCTGCCAGACTGCTCCCTTTATTAAATAAAACACAAACAAAACGAATACAGTACTAGTCAAAAATTTGGACACGCCTCCTTTTTGCTCCAATTCATTGTCCATGTTCGCAGTTCCACTTACTTAAAGATGGACTTTGTAGTTCTACAATTCCAGACCGTAGTCCATCTGTTCGTGTTCTACAGTACATACTGTTAGTCCCCGTTACTCTGTTCTCTAATGGTCAGAACCCCAGTAGCCGCACCATAGAGCAGGTATTATTTGGTTGGTGCATTATTCCTATCCCAGCAGTGTTTGAATGAAACTACAGCAGCACTGCTTCACTTAAAAGGCATGTAAGAGCATAACGGCCTACAAACCTGACTCAGCAACACCAGTTCCGTCAGGAGGAATGGGCCAGAATACAAGTGAATGTCTCATTTGAGAAGCGTTTGAAAGGAGACTCTAAACATTTGCTGCTTGTCAGATGGTTTAATAGTAACACAAGCAAATATTAAAAACAGTCTCACATTCTTTTGGTGTTTTGGCAAGACAGAAATAATTTTGGTCATTCTTACTGACCTGAAACTAGAAAGGTTATGCCGAAGTCTAAATGGAGATCAGACAGTAAGTTTAAGTCTGTGTCATTTCACACAGTGAATGGAAATGTCTGTACATCACATCACAAGCAGCAGATGACAGGTTGCACTTCTGCTCACACAGGTTGTTCAGAGTGAGATCTGATCAGACGGTGATGAATAACATTGAATTTAAACAATATTTTTAACCAATCCATAGATCAGCTCTGACTCTTGTTGGCTGTAAATCACAATTAGTTTTAAAGAACTAATATGGCTTTCAGTTTTGAGAAAATAATTCAGGAAGAGGAAGGAGGCTCTTAGAAGTAAAACGATTTTGCCGCCGTTGTGGACAGGTTTCACAGTTAGACAGAGAACAAATGTGCCATGCATTAACCTTCACCTGGTCAAACGCCACCACTATCTTATCTAACCATTAACATGAAACACACACCTGTACAGCATGTACTGAGCCAAACATCATAAGGAAGTCTGAATTAGAGGAATCAGAGTAATGTTAGCGTTATATTAACAATCCCTGGTTTTATTTTAATTAATAAACACAGGGGGGGCCAACAAGGTGGCTTAGTGGTTAGCATGTCAGGTTGCCTCTCAGCACTGAGGATTCAGGTTCAAAACCCAATCTGAGTGGAGTTTCCACGTTCTCCCTGTGTCTGCGACCCTTGTAGAGGATTAAGCAGAATATAATGAATGAATTAATGTTTACTAGGAATAAAAATGATTAAAATCAATTCAAAATCAAGTGGAAACATTAATGCAGAAATCGCACGAAGGCAGCAAAACGGCACCAAATGTTCAAAACAAACTGCTGACAGGACAAAAAAAAAAAAAGACAAGCAGCATATGACATCCATATTCTATTGAGTGATGCACTACATCTGGGTCGTTCTCATTTCAGAGCCTGCGGGTTTTGTCTCAAGCAATAAGTCGAAATTCAGCTTAAAACAACAATGACCTGATATATTTTTTACATTATGGGCTCTATTGTTGCGATCTATAATGAGCTGTTAACCGTGCGGCTTGATTTAGGGCGTGTGATTGTGTCTTTGCGATCATAATGACAGGAAACTTATGCCTCATGCTGCACAAAACACAAAAAAGTCATGTACTTATTCTCTTAATTTTTCATGGGTGTATTATGGGTGTAACGTACAATAAACCATTCAGCGTGTTACTATCTGTTTTCTTTAAAAGCCAGGTGTGCTATGACTTTGGCAGATTGCTATTTCAGCGGTGCAGCTACCTGGACACAGTGCGCTGGTCCTTTAGGTTCTCCATTTCATGCAGTGATATTTAATAGCATTTAGGTTAATACGGCATTCAGTGGTGTTGGACACACGCCTGTGTTGATTCACCACCAAGTTAGCGTTGAACATCTGACTGTTGACGTCTGTCTAGGTTGTTTTCAGTCAGCAGGGATTTTCTCTGCCATGATAGCAATACACCAGAAATGCACTTGAACACACCTTATTTGGAGACCACCACACCCATAAAAGTCGATATATTCACAAACAGCGTAGTGAATTTAAACCATCCAAACCATGCAGATGGAAGTTTTGAAAATAAACTTTTGGCTGTTATTTGTTATTAGACTGTAAGTAATAACATTCTCTTTACATACATTAAAATAGTTTTTGGTGTATGTTTATACAACTGTGCAACAAAATACAAACTCGATGTTGGGTACACCAGGTCACTGTAAAGCACAAGTGTCCAACTAAAGCCCACAATTTGTATGATTTTGAAAAAAAAAAATTATAGAGGGCAGAACTATTTATAAGAAGATTAACGTTTAAATTTATTTTTCTAAAATTGTACAAGAACAAAGAAAACCGATTGTTTTGATTTGTTATTTGTACTTTTGTGGAAAATAAATTTTATTTCTTTTTTCATGATTTTGCAGCATTTTGATAGTTCTAACTTTTATTATTTCGACAAGACATATTTTTATAAAGATAAAAGTATTTTAATTTATTTATTCCTTATCTTTTTCCTACATTAGAGTCGCCCATCCAGGGGAGAATGTTTTGGGCACTGGGATACACCCAGGATTAAACTATTGCTGGGCACACTCACTCACTCACGCAGACACAGACACACACACAAACATACACTATTTGGGGCAATTTAGAGCATTCAATTTACCTTGAATCTATGTTTGGACTGTTGGAGTAAACCGGAGAATCGGAGAAAACCCACACGGACTCGGGTAGAACATGGAAACTCCACCCAGATTGGGATTCAAACCTGGATCCCCAGTGCTGAGAGGAGAATATTCTAACAACTAAGCCACTGTACAGCTCGTATTTTAAGTTATATACAATTTATATTTAAAATTTATGTCTGTTTTTTTTCCTATTCATATTCAGAAAACATTTACATTCCAGATACAGGGTGTTGGACTATTAATCCGAAGAGTGTGGGTGCAAATCCCAGGTCTACTGAAGTTACCAATGTAGGTCCTTTAGGCCTTATTGCTCCGGGGATGCTGTGCCAACCCTGTGCTCCCTTTATAAGTGGCTTTGGATAAAAGCATCAGCTAAATAACCAAATGTAAATGTACGTTTAGTGTGTTTAATAAATGTTTAAAGTGAGCTTTGAGTTTTAGCCTCCAGTGCAGTTGGTGTCAGTACAGTTTGGTGTCAGTACAGTGTGGTGTCAGTACAGTGTGGCGTGTCAGTACAGTGTGGTGTCAGTACAGTGTGGCGTGTCAGTATGGTCTGTCAGTACAGTGTGGTGTATCAATACAGTGTCAGTAAATTGTGATGTGTCAGTACAGTTTGGTGTCAGTACAGTGTGGCGTGTCAGTACAGTGTGGCGTGTCAGTACAGTGTGGCGAGTCAGTGTGGTCTGTCAGTACAGTGTGGTGTGTCAGTACAGTGTCAGTACATTGTGATGTGTCAGTACAGTTTGGTGTCAGTACAGTGTGGTGTTAGTACAGTGTGGCGTGTCAGTACAGTGTGGCGTGTCAGTACAGTGTGGCGTGTCAGTACAGTGTGTGATGTCAGTACAGTGTGTGATGTCAGTACATTGACAGTACAGTGTGATGTCAGTACAGTGTGTGATGTCAGTACAGTGTGTGATGTCAGTACATTGACAGTACAGTGTGATGTCAGTACAGTGTGATGTCAGTACAGTGTGATGTCAGTACAGTGTGTGATGTCAGTACAGTGTGTGATGTCAGTACATTGACAGTACAGTGTGATGTCAGTACAGTGTGTGATGTCAGTACATTGACAGTACAGTGGGATGTCAGTACAGTGTGTGATGTCAGTACAGTGTGTGATGTGTCAGTACAGTGTGTGATGTGTCAGTACAGTGTGTGATGTGTCAGTACAGTGTGATGTCAGTACAGTGTGTGATGTCAGTACAGTGTGTGATGTGTCAGTACAGTGTGTGATGTGTCAGTACAGTGTGTGATGTGTCAGTACAGTGTGTGATGTCAGTACAGTGTGTGGTGTCAGTACAGTGGGATGTCAGTACAGTGTGTGATGTGTCAGTACAGTGTGTGATGTGTCAGTACAGTGTGATGTCAGTACAGTGTGTGATGTGTCAGTACAGTGTGTGATGTGTCAGTACAGTGAGTGATGTCAGTACAGTGTGTGATGTCAGTACAGTGTGTGATGTGTCAGTACAGTGAGTGATGTCAGTACAGTGTGTGATGTGTCAGTACAGTGTGTGATGTGTCAGTACAGTGTGTGATGTGTCAGTACAGTGAGTGATGTCAGTACAGTGTGTGATGTGTCAGTACAGTGGGATGTCAGTACAGTGGGATGTCAGTACAGTGTGTGATGTCAGTACAGTGTGATGTCAGTACAGTGTGTGATGTGTCAGTACAGTGTGTGATGTCAGTACAGTGTGTGATGTCAGTACAGTGTGTGATGTCAGTACAGTGTGATTTCAGTACAGTGTGTGATGTGTCAGTACAGTGTGTGATGTCAGTACAGTGTGTGGTGTCAGTACAGTGGGATGTCAGTACAGTGTGTGATGTGTCAGTACAGTGTGTGATGTGTCAGTACAGTGTGATGTCAGTACAGTGTGTGATGTGTCAGTACAGTGTGTGATGTGTCAGTACAGTGAGTGATGTCAGTACAGTGTGTGATGTCAGTACAGTGTGTGATGTGTCAGTACAGTGAGTGATGTCAGTACAGTGTGTGATGTGTCAGTACAGTGTGTGATGTGTCAGTACAGTGTGTGATGTGTCAGTACAGTGTGTGATGTGTCAGTACAGTGAGTGATGTGTCAGTACAGTGAGTGATGTCAGTACAGTGTGTGATGTGTCAGTACAGTGGGATGTCAGTACAGTGGGATGTCAGTACAGTGTGTGATGTCAGTACAGTGTGATGTCAGTACAGTGTGTGATGTCAGTACAGTGTGTGATGTCAGTACAGTGTGTGATGTCAGTACAGTGTGATTTCAGTACAGTGTGTGATGTGTCAGTACAGTGTGTGATGTGTCAGTACAGTGTGTGATGTGTCAGTACAGTGTGACGTGTCAGTACAGTGTGATGTGTCAGTACAGTGTGTGGTGTCAGTACAGTGTGTGGTGTCAGTACAGTGTGTGGTGTCAGTACAGTGTGTGGTGTCAGTACAGTGTGATGTCAGTACAGTGTGTGGTGTCAGTACAGTGTGATGTCAGTACAGTGTGTGATGTGTCAGTACAGTGTGTGATGTGTCAGTACAGTGTGTGATGTGTCAGTACAGTGTGTGATGTGTCAGTACAGTGTGTGGTGTCAGTACAGTGTGTGGTGTCAGTACAGTGTGTGGTGTCAGTACAGTGTGATGTCAGTACAGTGTGTGATGTCAGTACAGTGTGTGGTGTCAGTACAGTGTGTGGTGTCAGTACAGTGTGTGGTGTCAGTACAGTGTGTGGTGTCAGTACAGTGTGTGATGTCAGTACAGTGTGTGATGTCAGTACAGTGTGATGTCAGTACAGTGTGTGATGTGTCAGTACAGTGTGTGATGTGTCAGTACAGTGTATGATGTCAGTACAGTGTGTGATGTGTCAGTACAGTGTGTGATGTGTCAGTACAGTGTGTGATGTGTCAGTACAGTGAGTGATGTCAGTACAGTGTGTGATGTCAGTACAGTGTGTGATGTGTCAGTACAGTGTGTGATGTGTCAGTACAGTGTGTGGTGTCAGTACAGTGTGTGGTGTCAGTACAGTGTGTGATGTCAGTACAGTGTGATGTCAGTACAGTGTGTGATGTCAGTACAGTGTGTGATGTCAGTACAGTGTGTGTACAGTGTGTGATGTGTCAGTACAGTGTGATGTGTCAGTACAGTGTGTGATGTGTCAGTACAGTGTGTGTGTCAGTACAGTGTGTGTGTCAGTACAGTGTGTGATGTGTCAGTACAGTGTGTGATGTGTCAGTACAGTGTGTGTGTCAGTACAGTGTGTGGTGTCAGTACAGTGTGTGGTGTCAGTACAGTGTGTGATGTCAGTACAGTACAGTGTGTGTGTCAGTACAGTGTGTGTGTCAGTACAGTGTGTGTGTGTCAGTACAGTGTGATGTCAGTACAGTGTGTGATGTGTCAGTACAGTGTGTGATGTGTCAGTACAGTGTGTGATGTGTCAGTACAGTGTGTGATGTGTCAGTACAGTGTGTGATGTGTCAGTACAGTGTGTGATGTGTCAGTACAGTGTGTGGTGTCAGTACAGTGTGTGGTGTCAGTACAGTGTGTGATGTCAGTACAGTGTGTGATGTGTCAGTACAGTGTGTGATGTGTCAGTACAGTGTGTGATGTGTCAGTACAGTGTGTGATGTGTCAGTACAGTGTGTGATGTGTCAGTACAGTGTGTGATGTGTCAGTACAGTGTGTGATGTGTCAGTACAGTGTGTGATGTGTCAGTACAGTGTGTGTGTCAGTACAGTGTGTGATGTCAGTACAGTGTGATGTCAGTACAGTGTGTGATGTCAGTACAGTGTGATGTCAGTACAGTGTGATGTCAGTACAGTGTGTGATGTCAGTACAGTGTGATGTGTCAGTACAGTGTGTGATGTGTCAGTACAGTGTGTGATGTCAGTACAGTGTGTGATGTGTCAGTACAGTGTGTGATGTGTCAGTACAGTGGGATGTCAGTACAGTGTGTGATGTGTCAGTACAGTGTGACGTGTCAGTACAGTGTGACGTGTCAGTACAGTGTGACGTGTCAGTACAGTGTGATGTGTCAGTACAGTGTGTGGTGTCAGTACAGTGTGTGATGTCAGTACAGTGTGATGTCAGTACAGTGTGATGTCAGTTAGTAGTATGCAGCGTTGTTAGAGTCTCAGGTTGACTGTGCGATGCTTCAACAAAACACCGTTTTAAAGGAGCGTTCCAGCCGCGCGGCTGTGTTAGCGCTCGTGCTAACTGATCGAGCTCGGCTCTGCAGGTCTGTACTTTATTTCTTTATTATAATCAGATCACCGGATCGGTCGCACCGGGAGGCAGCGCTGGTCCCGCTGCAGTGAACTTACCGGATCCTGCTGTCCATGGCTAAAGCATCGCGCCCGACCCGACCCGCCGCTCCGAATCCCGCGTCCCGGCAGCACCGCGGCCGCTACACACGCCGGGCAGTCCGCTACCTGAAGCCCATCTGCAGCGAGGTGCCTTTGATTTTGCTCGCAATTTTTTTTCCTTCAGAGAATTCAAGATTCCGCAACTCCGCTGCTGTTTCACTTCTCTGTGCTGCTCGCTGTGCACCAGGAAGAAGCGCTGACGCCGCCGCGTGACGTCACGCCGCCTGAGCGATCGGATACCTGAAAGTTTCATTCCTGTTGTCTGTTTATAATCTTTATAATTATGCCTTACACTTAAAACACGTGTCCCGTGGACAGAAACTAAACATCATTAAGGACATATTTAAAAATATATTATTATTCATTCATTATCTTCCGCTAACCTCTCCCAGGGTCGCGAGGGGGTTCCCCGGTTCCACGCTGGACTGATACAGACAGCACACACTCATTCACACAGACACACAAACACACGTTATATGGGGCAATTTAGAGAATTAAATTTACCTTGAGGCGGCACGGTGGCTTAGTGGTTAGCACGTTCGCCTCTCAGCGCTAGGGATTCCCGGTTCGAATCCCCATCTGGGTGGAGTTTCCATGTTCTCCCCGTGTCTGCGTGGGTTTCCTCCGGGTTCTCCGGTTTCCTCCCATAGTCCAAAAACATGGATCAAGTCAATTGAATTCTCAAAATTGCCCCATATAGTGTGTCTGTGTGAGTGAGTGTGTGCCCAGCGATGGATTGGCACCCTGTCTGGGTGTATCTGCCCAGCGCCCGAGACGTTCTCCCCTGGATGGGCATGGGGAACCCCACCGCGACCCTAATAGAGGATAAAGTGGGAGATAATGAATGAATGAAATTTACCTTGAATCCATGTTGTTTTGGACTATGGGAGGAAACCGGAGAACCCGGAGGAAACTCATGTGGACACAGGGAGAACATGGAAACTCCACCCATCTGCCAAATGTATGTAAATATTTGAGCTATATGATTCATGACATAAATTTTGCTTTCATGTTGTTTACAGTCAGAATTATAAATAACAACCGCTTCTATTTTTATAAACTAAAAATAGAAACCTAATGTTCAACCCAGGCTTTTAAATTTCAACTTATCATCTGATGACTGAGGCTGAGTAACTAAAAATATTTTTCAGGTTTTCAGGGAGAACATGGAAACTCCACACAGATCGGGATCCGAACCTGGATGCCAAGTGCCCAGTGATCATTTAAATGAAGAGCGGGGTACCTCAGTGCTTAGTTTGTTGGACAATCAAACCCTAGGGTTTTGGGATCCAAACCCTAAATCCACTGGCGTTGTCAGCTTGGCTCTTTGAACAGAGCCCTCATTGCTTCAGGGTATCTGTATCATGTCACTGGCCCTGTGCTCTGAGCCTGTGCTCTGAGCCTGTGCTCTGACCTCAGCCATTAAGTTTGTGTTTATTTTTCTTATTTTTAACATATTTTTTGCAGTGGACTCTTGTAAGTCACTTTGGATAAAAATGTCTACAAATTTGAATCGTGTAATGCAATGTTATGCGTGTTGTGTATTCAGTGCTTTAATCTGGGTAAAATTCTTGTAACAGTCAATATATTAATGGCTTTTGTTTTAAGAGGATGATATTTAAAGATTCACAATGTAACAGCCCTCCTCCACTCACACACACACACACACACACACACACACACACACACACACACACATGCACAGACACACATGCACAGACACACATGCACAGACATGCTAATGACCCACATTCCTGCCCTATCATACTAATGATCTAAACATGCCAGTCATGCTGAACAAGTGCAGTAAACAGGGATGTTCAGTATTACGTCTAAAGAACTATAGGAATCTAGACATTTACAACACTCAGAGGGTCAAGTGAAGGAAACAGAGACCAACTTCCACAATGGTTTTGTTATTAATCATTAAAGGAAAAGACTTACCAGTAAGGTGAAAATGACATCATGACCACAAGAGTTACTGCAGCAACAAATCTACAAACATAGTATATGTTGGTGTGCAATAAAAGAACAGAAAGGCAAAAATATATAAATAAACAACAGGACTGTAATTTTTTGTTTTTGAGACTTCTACATTCATCATGCATCATTTTTAGATATTTATTTGACATCGTTTATGTAGGTGGAGAAAAGGTAGTTTGGCTGAGGTGGTTATAAGTGTCATTAAAAAATAAGTGAAGATTTTCTAAAGGTCTTGAGACACAAATAAACAAAACAGGATATAACATAGAAGCTATGTTTGTGGTTCTTTAAAAACATAAATTAATTAAAATATGTAATTAAAAATATGAAATTGATTTCAGTATTTATTTTCCAACCTACACACCATACAGATGCATTCTAATGTTATAATAATGTTAAACTATATGAATGATAACTTTAATGATATCACAGAGATGTTTTGAACAAACTCTGCAGGTTACCACTAAACCACCAGGAAGGAAACTGATGTTTATGTGTGATATCTGGAATGCACAAGCTTCATCACATAAAGCACTACTGTCTCTTTCATCAATCCAGATACAGGACTCTGCTGGAGAAGTTGATGAGCTGCATACCAACTTTCACCTTTTAGTTTACTCCTTTAGTGCTGTCATTGTTCACATGGCATCATGGAGATGCAAGCATTCAGTTCTCTGTAGTTCAGCTCTGCAGTGGAATGTTCAAAATATTGTGGTGTTCTCTCATTTTTAAGTCGCTTGGGTTAAAAGCATCTGCTAAATAACTAAATGTAAATGTAATGTACACAAGGGTCACGGGTACTTAGTCATTTAGATTTGTTTTCTTGCTCCAGCTTTACAAGTCTCAAAACATCTATAATTGTTCTGAAAAAGCAACAAGCTTTAATAGATAACCCACAGGTTATAGACAGAGTTTAGAAAGACCTCTTATTTAATTCAGTAAGACTCATCAATAAGAGGATTATGAAAACAGTAGTAGTCAGGGAAGTGACAACTTCCCTTTATGAACAAATATGAGGAACTATGAAAATGACAGTATGACCAGTTACTAAGTAAAGGTCCATCTTTATTTGTTATGTTTTTAATTGCTGCAGTAAGTACAACATTTAACAGATTTTACAACAGTTTATAGTCAATCTGAACAAAAGCTTTGACTGTTATGAGAACGGTTTATAGGATATATTTAAAATTGGCCTAAATTGATGGCTCATATTTAAAAATTAATTAAACTAGTACTGACCAGTTTAAACCAGTACAGACCAGCACTGACCAGTTTATATAATTTCATATATCATTATGATAAGTGGGCGGCACGCTGGCTTAGTGGTTAGCACGTTCGCCTCTCAGCGCTAGGGAATCCCGGTTCGAATCCCCATCTGGGTGGAGTTTCCATGTTCTCCCCATGTCTGCGTGGGTTTCCTCCGTGTTCTCCGGTTTCCTCCCACAGTCCAAAAACATGGATCAAGTCAATTGAGTTCTCAATATTGCCCCATATAGAGTGTGTCTGTGTGAGTGAGTGTGTGCACAGGGATGGATTGGCGCCCTGTCCTGGGTCTATCTGCCCAGCGCCCGAAACGTTCTCCCCTGGATGGGCATGGGGAACCCCACCGCGACCCTAATAGAGGATAAAGCGGGAGATAATGAATGAATGAATTATGATAAGTTGTTTATGTACATCTACAGTTCTGGCCCAATTATTAGGCTATTATTTGAATAATAAATCAAATGATACCCGTATAACACAATTATGTTAATAAAGTATGTATTGAAATGGCTTACTGTAGTCTTAAACTGTACTTAAACTTAAGAACTTAAACTGTAATGTTAGACTACAGTAAACACTAACTTAAACTCGGTTTACACGCTGAGTCACTTTGCTCAGTGATTCACTCATGTGACATGTTCACAGAGAATGACTCCATGTACATGAATGAATCACTGAGCAAAGTGACTCAGTTATCGTGACACTTTTTTTGAGTGAGCCGATTCATCACGATCGTATAAACACAGTTCATAAGAACTTTTTTTTTCAATTCAGCATAGAACCAATTTTTTATCCAAAAGTAGTCGCAGCTTTATTGTTTTAAAGGAAACATTAGCGCTCTTTCGCGGAGCTATTTATTGTCCTGCAGAGGCTCAGGTTAACTTCCGCGTGACTGCAGTGAGCGGGAGCCATGTTTCTGTTGAGGGAATTAAGCAGAAGAAAGAGAACTCTGTTTAATGCTTCAGTTCTAAACAAGTGTTCTGTTACAATGTCGCTTCTGGAGTTTAGTGAACACAGCAACCTCAGAGCGGACGAAGTGACATCACACTCTGAGAGTAAAACTAGTTTAAAAGAGAGAAGTGAAGAGAAGCCAGAGCTGAAAGCAACAACGCTGTGTGAACAGGAGCTCTCCATTCATCAGCTTCACCAGGAGGCGTGCAGGGTCAGAGTCTCTCTCTCTCTCTCTCTCTCTCTCTCTCTCTCTCTCTCTCTCTCTCTCTCTCTCAGTTTGAGATGCTTTAATGCCACCTTTGAAAAGAAACAATTTTAAGTGTAAAATTATAGTTTTAGGATGCAATATGTTTTTAATAATACTAATTAATAATCCATCCATCCATTATCTTCCGCTTTATCCTCTACTAGGTTTGCAGGGGGTTCCCCATGCCCATCCAGGGTAGAACGTTTCGGGTGCTGGGCACACACTCACTCACACAGACATACACACAAACACACATGGGGCATTTTTGCAGAATTCAATTGCCCTTGATCCATGTTTTTAGACTGTGGGAGGAAACCGGAGAACCGGAGGAAACCCACGCGGACACGGGGAGAACATGGAAACTCCACCCAGATGGGGATTCGAACCGGGAATCCCTAGTACTGAGAGGCAAACGTGCTAACCACTAAGCCACCGTGCCACCCTTATACTAATAATAGTTTTCTTGAATAATATTAATGACAAGTACAAAAATTATAGTAATGAAAAGAGTCAACATTTGAATATGATTTTATATATTGTTCTCTAATGGTCGGAACCCCAATACCACCACAGAGCAGGTATTATTTGGTTGGTGCTTTATTTCTATGCCAGCAGTGTCTCTGAGATGTTAAATGAAACTACTGCTGCACTAAAACGCCCTCACTGCATGAGTGTTACTGCAAAACTGACAATAAACAATCCACCACCCAAATTATACCTGTTCTATGATGGTCCTGTTTTTATTTTCATGTCATCATTTTTTGTTTGCTTACAAAACATTCAAATATAATCAGGGTCAGCTATAAAACATTAGAGGACATTGGGGTCAGTTGTTACAATTGGGGGACATTGGGGAAGAATAAAAATAAATTCTACTGAAACCAGTGACAAAAATTGAAACGTTGTTTACAACTGTAGTCACATATAAATATTTAAAATGCTTTTAGACAGTAAAAGTAACATTAATACTTAGCTTAGTGGTATAATGGATCAATATTCCATCTCCTAAGCAGTTTTCCGTCTCACTCACAGTTCCCGGGTCCTTGCACCTGTCATTAGCTGTAACTTTTGATGCTGCACTCGAAACTCGATGTCAGGAAAGGAGTTCGAGCAAAGACATTCCTGCATGCCAGCTTCACTACGGAGCTGGGAGATGGCATGTGAAATGGTGTGTCAGAAAAATGCCCCAGGCTCTCCTGGCCTTGGAATCTGTCATATCTGAAAGCAGCGTCCCTGGCTTTTAAACTTGCTTAAAAATGACACTTACAAACTTCAGAATGGCCTTTTTTTGTCACCAGCTCAGAGGACTTCGGGTCATGTGGGATGGTTCAAAAATCAATAATGCATGTAATATTTTATTCAATGCAGACATTCAGGTCTTTAGTAAATAGCATGCATTTCTTGGAACCTCTCTTTGAGGAGCTGTTCTTATATCGTGTGTTATTCCTTCATGTCATGGGTTTAACTGTCGTGTGCTGCCTTCACTTTCAGGCTGGAAAACGAACATACGTCGACCCAGAGTCTGGATACGAGGTGTTTACTGAGTTTGCACATAAGGAAAGAGGGAGATGCTGTGGGAATGCATGTAGGCATGTAAGTCCTTTTCAAAGCACACACACACACACACACACAAACACATACAGATTCTGGCAGAGACTCTGCATAATGTAACCTGCTCAATGAATTGAGGTCATGGAAAGTGTGATATATGTTCTGTTTAGCATGAAATAATATATCTTAGATTAGAGCGACTGTGCTGGCGTTAATCCAGTGTAAATGTTCAGGTCTAACTGGATATGTGCTTTTTTTTTTTTTTTTTTTTTTTTTTACAGTGTCCATACGGCCACATTAACGTGACTGATTCATCCAAGAAGAAAACCTTTAATTCTGCTTTTTATGTATAGCTGAGAATTTTACGTTTTCCGATTCAACAAGAGAGACATCATAAATATATTAACAGTAAGGTTATTGATTAATTGATACTTTATTAATCCTGCAATGCTGTTTGCATATTCTCCCTATTTCTAAGTGCTTTTTGTAGTAGTAGTAATGAGCAGTACTTTGTGTAAGGCATGTGTGGGTTTCCTCCGGGTTCTCCAGTTTCCTTCCACATTTTAAGGGATTCAAGGTGTATTGGATGCTCTAAATTGCCCTTATCTAAATTGCTTCTATATGAAGTGTGTGTCTGTGTGAGTGAGTATGCCCAGCAGAGTGTTGGCATCCTGTCCTGCATGTATCTGTGCCCAGTGCCTGAAATGTAGAGGATTAAGTGAAAGATGAATGGAAAATAAGATGCAACCTAAATGCAAAGGAAAAAAGGCAGACAATCTTTGGTGGTGTTTTTTTTTTCCCTTTAATGCAAACAGGTCCCAGGTGCAGTTTTCTGCCTGGCGTACAGCATTCTCTGTATGTGTGAGTGTTCCATCATGAGTATCACTTTCCTCCCACAAAGACATTAAAACTTGTGTGAAATAGAGATATTTAATTGCCCCAGGTGTGATCGTGTTTCTGGATGTGTCTGCAACTAGTTAAGGATGATTTCTTGCATTTTATTCTATAAGTTTGTACTGAGTTAGTAAGTCTTCTGTTCTCATTGGGAGCCATTATGCAGATAGGCAGTTTAGAAAATGTAGGCTTGCAAAAAAACATTACAAAATAAAAGTATCAATATAATTATGATAAGGGAAACCTAATACCAAAACTCTGGCACCTTGAATCTGATTGGCTGAGCATCCTCATCTCCTTCTGTATGTAAACACACCTCCAGCTGACTCATTCGCAGTGTGTTGTTTTCTGATTGGCGGTTCAAGTCATTTCAGTGAACTGATTCTTTTTTGATTGTTTTATCAATTGTTTTAACTGAACCTATATACAGTACAAGTCAAACGTTTGACAATGACAACGAATGAAATTTTATATAATGTTTGCACAAACATGATATAAAACTATAAAATCCTCCCCTAAATTAAGTGCTGTTGGAAAAACCAATATTCCATATGATCCCATATACTGTATGAGTCACACATGCAGTATATACCATATAACATTATATTTGATCATTTACCAGATGCTTTTACCCAAAGTGACTTACAAATATCCCAACTTGGTGAGGGTCAGAACATCACCCCTGGACCAATGATGTTTAAGAATCTTGCTCAAGGACCCACATTGGAAAAATCAGTGGACCTGGGATTTGAACCCATAACCTTCTGATTGATGCCCAACACCCTAACCACTGAGCCACCACATGCTCACCCTCACCACACCAAGCTAACGAATGAGCATGTGATATCATTAAATTAACTGCAGGTGTCCCAGTCCTTCTGTCTATATTGCAAATCCAGATCAGATCTTTGCAATAGATTGACCTCTAAGTCCTGTTTCTAAAATGTCCTTGAGTTTTCCACTGAAGGTTTCTACCTGTTCAGGATTTTATAGAGAACAGAAATCAAACTACTGGATTGTCCTGGTACATTCAACAGTGTTTCAATCTCAGCTCCCTCTCAAAAAAGATCCCCGTCCCCAGTGACACATGCAATCGTGTCGTAACTATAAGTATTTTAAAAAAAACAGTCTTGGGTAACACAGTCTTCTCGCAGTTGTAAAAATGATTTAAGAACAATGTTCGAAAATAAAACATGGAAATGACATAATCCATTTTTTAGTCCAAGCCCAGTGTTACTCAACTGGTGAAACATCAGGATCAGGAGCTACATGAAAGGACAAAAGAAAAGATTTTGAGATGATGGTTGAAGCTGAATCATGGGATATCACAGTGTGTGTCTGTAGCTTACTTCAAAATGTCTCCAAGTTCAGTAGGATATCAGGGACTGCTTTGATAAATACTCCATATTTGGATGAACTTACTGTACTTTCTGTACTTTACTGTGATTTCTGATACATTTTTCGGAAAGTTGGCTAATAATAATTTTATTTAAAAAAATAAAAAAAGAAATATATATATATATATATATATATATATATATATATATATATATATATATATATATATATACACACACACACACATTTCTTAGACAATAATCATTCCATCAAAATCTGTACTCGTCTCCTCCCTAGTATGGATGCAGATGATTTAGGATGCAGCAAAATGATCTGGCCAATGAAATGAAGTCTTAAGAGACCGATGACTAATTTTCACCATGAATATCGCACCATGTGCACCATTTATAATGCTTCAGCTGTACGTTTCAATTAACTTAATGGCGCTATTATGAATCAGTTTCTGTTAAAATCATAACCATTTCTGATTGGTCCTGAGAGTGTATTAATTCGCAGTGCTTCCTTATGAAGTCTCTTTGTGAGAGCTTATTTGGACTGAATTTGAATCTGCCTTTGCCCTGTTTGAAATGATGAAATCCTACACAGCAGACATGTAACCTGCACATGAAGTAAGATGTGAATCAGGCTGTAATTTCACTTGGCCTGAATTTTAATCCCAATAAAAACAATGGGTGGGAATCTGTTTGCACCGAATAATCACCGTGACCTTTTACAATCAATAAACTAAATTAATTGTACCAGGGAATCACTGAAATGCAAAGCGGAGACAGAGTGCAAAATTTCACAGAACTCAAATGGCTGAAGCTTCAAAGTGAACGCACGTGAAGGTCTGTTTCATATTCATTTATCCACCTTGATTTACTATCTAATGTCAGAGAAAAGCCTTTACATGGGGTTTCAACAGGTCACTCTGTGTGTGCTTGAAGTAATTTTGGTCATAAATAAATGCAAAGGAAATGTCTGGGCCTATAAAACCCAAGTTGTTTGCCACAGATACTTAACGGGAAACCAGATGGTGAAATCACAAAGGAATATTAGATTATGATAGATGTTTGGTATTAAACAGATGTAATGTTATCAGTGCGGCTGCAACGGCATGACATTAATCAGCACTAACTCGAGCTGCAGGCCTTCTTTTACACGAGTTGACGGAATCATACTGTTAACAAACATGCCACCTACATCAACATATTAATTTCCATCTGTGTGCGCAGCCTAGGCTCCTGGCATCATGCACTTCTCCAAAGCTCCCCGAGGCTCATCACTTGGGCTGCTACCAAGTTCAGTCACTGTCACTCTCCTCTCCAAAAGATGGCGCTTCAGCAGCCACAGCAGAGCATTAAATAAGTATCAGATTATCTGCCCACTTTTTAGTAAGTGTGAGAAAATAGTTTTACTGTGTGAGTAGCTGATCATAATAAAAGCTTCAAATAAAACATGATGAATGTGAATCCAGTTCCAGTGTGTGTTTTGACACACATCTATTTTTGCTCAATTTATTGTCCATGTTCTCAGTTCATCTTACTGTAAAAATGGACTTTGTAGATGTACAATTCCAGACTGTGCATACTGTGCATGTCTAGTACCCCAATCGTAGTACCACAGAGCAGGTTTTATTTGGTAGGTGCATTATTCCTATCCCAGCAGTTTCACTGAGATGTTTAAATGAAACTACAGCAGCACTGCTGCACTTAAACCCCCTCACCACATAAGTGTCACTGCGAAATTGAAAATGAATAATGCACCAAATTATAAATTCTACCTGTTCTGTGATGGTCCTGACCAATAGAGAACAGAGAACCGACAGGGGACTAACAAAAACAAGAAAAGAGGTGTACAGTCTGTAATTGTAAAACTACAAAGTCCTTCTATATTGTAAGTGAAGGAATTGACAATTGAGCAAGAAGGGGGCGTGTCCAAACGTTTGACTGGTACTGTAGATAAAGTTCTCATAAACAAATTTTCAGCATCTGGAATCATTCATTCATTCATTCATTATCTCCCGCTTTATCCTCTATTAGGATCGCGGTGGGGTTCCCCATGCCCATCCAGGGGAGAACGTCTCGGGCGCTGGGCAGATAGACCCAGGACAGGGCGCCAATCCATCACTGGGCACATACTCACTCACACAGACACACTCTATATGGGGCAATTTTGAGAATTCAATTGACTTGATCCATGTTTTTGGACTGTGGGAGGAAACCGGAGAACCCGGAGGAAACCCACGCAGACACGGGGAGAACATGGAAACTCCACCCAGATGGGGATTCGAACCGGGAATCCCTAGCGCTGAGAGGCCAACGTGCTAACCACTAAGCCACCCCATCTGGAATCAGCTTAAGACAATTTATTTCATTGGTCTATTATTCCAAATTGGACAGGCCAGATTTGGACACGTGGTTCATCAGTCAAAGGTAAAGTTATAAAAAGTGGTTCACTATCCAAATTATGGACCAAACTTAGTACTGATGCATTTGATTTTCACTTATATGTAATAGTGCCAGTGATAGATTGGCGCCTTGTCCTGGGTGTATCTGCCCAGCGCCCGAAACGTTCTCCCCTGGATGGGCATGGGGAACCCCCCCCCCGCGACCCTAATATAGGACAAAGCGGAAGATAATGAATGAATGAATTCTACTATTCTATTCTATATTATACTATTACTCAGGCTCATATTTCATGTAATTTAAATGCAAGCTTTATATGAAACCTCATTATTATTGTCATTATTTACAGTTTCTGAGAGACCGGCGGTGTGACTGAACAGAATGTTAGGGTTAAGTGTTATTTTGTTTGCTCTGTCTCTGCATGTCAGTCATCTACGGCTATGTAAATGTAAATGGCACCATGCCCTCAGGCATCAGCAGCCAACCTGGCACCCGGTGTGCAGCGGGCAGTATAATAGCAGCTGAACTCAGGATTGTGTGTGTGATGGAGCGTTGCACAGTGATGGAGGCTCTCGCAAAGTGTCAGGACGGAGCTTCTTGCTCTGAACGGCGCCAGGAAGGACAGCTTCAGCAGGGTTCGCTCCAAGTCTCCGGGCCATCGTCACGTCACATGAGTAGCAAAGGCATTCTATTTACTTTGCGAGCAAATTGCAACTCGTGGCTGCTGCGTGTGCTGTGAAGGTTTCCAGTGAAGGTGTCACTGCCATCAAGTCCACTCGCTTGCCTGGCTCGGCTCATTTTGCCTAGGGACTTGTCTGTCACTTTCAAGTAGACTCATTGCCATTCAGGTCCCTCCCCAGTACTGCTGCCTGACCATGAAATAGGCCAACTTTCATGTCTCGCCTTGCTCCTCGGCATTCTCTGACTCCTTTCCTTCAGTCCATTTCCAGTCGGTGAATGAGACGTAGCCGCCGAGTCGCTCCCGGTCACTCTGCCGACAGATTTCAGCCGGGTTTGCTGTAGCAAAAGGACTTACCAGTCGGCAGGCCTTTTGTCATGTGCAGATACCAAACACTGAATTATACTGCAGAGGTACATGAGTCTGAACCACAGGGATGAGAGGTGAAGTATTTACAAACCAGTACAAACTGGTTTCGATGTGTTCAGATTCCCAACTAAAAAACCTCCCTCTACATCATTCTGTAGTTATAATATTATATGTGGGGCAGTCATAAGCTTGTGGTTAAGTAATCAGCCTTGCGACCTGAAGGTTTGATTCCCAATCCCACCAAGTACTACAGCTGAAGTGCCCTTACGCAAGGCACCTAAACCCAATTGCCTCCCTTGGCATTGTGTACAGGGCTGCCCACCACTCCAGGCATGTGTACTTTCTCCACTCTGTGTGTGTGTGTGTGTGTGTGTGTGTGTGTGTGTGTGTGTGTGTGTGTGTGTGTGTGTGTGTGTATATGTGTGTATTTCACTGCACTGATGGGTTAAATGTGGAGGACATGCGTGTGTAAACCGTGTGTAAGCACAGTAGGCAAAATAGATAATAATCACTTAATAATGTTCATTCATTCATTTTCCACTTTATCCTCTACTAGGTCCTGGGGGGGGGGTACCCCATGCCCAATCCAGGGAAGAACGTTTTGGGCCAGGACACCCAGGACAGGGTGCCAATCTATCACTGGGCACTCACTCACACTACACACTATATGGGGCAATTTAGAGCTTTCAGTTTAGCTTGAATCCATGTTTTTGGACTGTGAGAGGTAACCCAAGTGGACGTGGAAAGAAACTCCACCCAGATCGGGATGCGCACGGTGGCATAGTGGTTAGAATGTCTGACTCTTAGTGCTGGGGATCCAGGTTCGAATCTCAATCTGGGTGGCATTCATGATAATTAATTATTTTATAATGTTGATGTGATTAAGGTTAGGGTTCTGTGCAGCCCATGTAAGTGTTTTCCCACCACATTTACCCAACTGTGTCTTTATAAATGTTTTTTTTTTTAAAGAGGGCATGGTCCCAATAGAAATGGGCCTTCCCCAAACTGTCTCCACAAAGCCTGAAAAATATAAATGATCATAAAACATAATTAATTTTATGAACCTGTGAAACTGGGACTGAATGAAACCCCTAAATTCTGATTAAGGGATGTGTCCTAATACTTTTGTCATTATAATTCAGAATGGTGTCCAAACTGCTGATCCGATTACAATAATATATAACCATATATGTCTGCACTTTTTATTGCCATCGGGACTTTCAATCTTTTTAAACTAAAATATTAGAAACATTTATTTTGAAGTGCTTTCACTTGTACACTGCTGCACTGTCTCCGTCTATGTGATTTAAACTTCATCGTGATGGCAAGTGTTCCTTTGATGATCTTGGTGGCTGATCTGATCTATGACGGAACCCTCATGTCGCCTCAACACTGTTTTGCTAACAGGTCATTAATTAGTTTGCACAATTTCCTCAGAATCAGCATGTGTTACCTGTGTTCTGACTATCACAGCACTCCGCCTCGTGTTCTGAAACACATCCAAGATGCTGTGGGGCAGACAACATCTGCATCAGCAGAGCTCTGGCATCTCCAGCTGACCTTCAGCTAGACCATATGCTCCAACCGAATGCTTACAGTAGTACAGAGTGATTACTCAGAAATTGATTTGATTTATTTTAAAAGAAACAGTGATAACTACTCTGACTAATTCTACTGTTAGTACATTTAATAATGATAATAAAAAAATAATAATATTAACAACTATTTTTATTGTGGTACGGTGGCGTGGTGTTTAGCTCTCTGAGTCTGCCTCTCAGGGCTGAGGATCCAGGTTTGAATCCCAATCTGGGTAGAGTTTCTATGTTCCCCCTGTGTCTGCCTAGGTTTCCTGTGGTTTCCTCCCAAGGTTCAAAAACATGGATTCAAGGTGAATTGTATTCTCTAAATTGCCCCTATCTAAATTGAGGACACCTCCTTTTCCCCAAGATCTTGTATTGCTGATGGAGATCTGGACCTTTGGAAGTCAACACATTCCAAAAATACTCCCTCATACTCACCTTTTCAAAAGTTAAGCTGGGCGGCACGGTGACGTAGTGGTTAGGACGTTTGCCCCTTAGCGCTGGGGATACAAATTCGTAGCACCCGTAATGTTCTCCCCTGGATGGACATGGTGTACCCCCTCCCCTTGTCCCTAGTGTAGGCTTAAGCGGAAGATTATCTAACTAATAAATCTCCATTGTGTAAAGCTGTGACTGTCACTTTTTAATAAGAAGCCTATTTAATAGGTTAATGCCTGTAAAGTGTGTGTGTGTGTGTGTGTGTGTACTTGTGTGTGTACGTGTGTGATATCAAGCAGCAGCTGAGCAACCTACAGATCACAATGTCACTCAGCCCCTGGGCCTCTTCCTCTCCAAAATGGTCAGATGGACATTCACTGTGGTCGTGCCAGCCCTGCTGGAGAAAGCTTCCTTAGCTGACTGGCAGTGACATGAGAATCCTCTGGGTATGGCTGCAAATAGCCACACAAAACAGTAGGGCATCTCCCAAAGACCCTTCAAGTGATCTGGCCAGGTCGTCTCACTGAATCATGCCAGATGTGACATTATTCATTGCAGATTCATTCGTGACTCACTTTAATGGGAGCGGCAGTTTTCAGCCGTTTTCCAGAGTTCCACAATCGTGTGACACTATATCATGTAGAGCAGTGGGTTCCACACATGTTATTGGTGAGCTACTCTTCATGATGAATTCAGTTGCAACTACAATTTTCCAGATCTTGTTTCAGATCCAGTTAGTCGAGGGCTTGAGAAGAAATGAAGCAGAACAAATTAGCAAATTAGTACAGGGTTTTTTTTGTTTTGAACTACCTTTCATCATTTGTTTGGATTTTAGAAACACTCCCAGATTTTATTTTCATTCATTCATTCATTATCTTCCGCTTTATCCTCTATTAGGGTCGCGGGGGGGGGGTTCCCCAAGCCCATCCAGGGGAGAACGTCTCGGGCGCTGGGCAGATACACCCAGGAAAGGGCGCCAATCTATCTCTGGGCACACACTCACTCACACAAACACAATATATATGGGGCAATTTGGAGAACTCAATTGACTTGATCCATGTTTTTGAACTGTGGGAGGAAACCGGAGAACCCAGAGGAAACCCACGGGGACACAGGGAGAACATGGAAACTCCACCCAGATGGGGATTCAAACCGGGAATCTCTAGTGCTGAGAGGCGACCGTGCTAACCACTAAGCCACCGTGCCGCACTCCCAGATTTTATTTGATTAAAAAACAGATATTTTTAGATAAGTTTTACATTTGTGTCCAGGTGGCACGGTGGATAGTGGTTAGCACGTTCACCACTGGGGATCCAGATTTGAATCCCATTCTGGGTGGCGTTTCCATGTTCTCCCTGTGTCTGCGTTCTCTCTTTCCTCTGGGTTCTACAGTTTCCTTCCACAGTCCAGAAACATGAATTCAAGGTAAATTAAATGCTCCAAATTGCCCCATATAGTGTGTGTTTGTGTCTGTGTCTGTGAGTGTACCCAGCGATAGATTGGTGCCCTGTCCTGTGATGATAAAATAAATTATTAACTAATTAACAGATTAATTGCACAGAGATAAAGACCATATTAGAAGAAGTCCTGGTTTTTATGCCTCTTACACACTTGTTTATGCTCCCCTTTTTTCATGAACAATTTAAAGATATAAAACTTTTTCTATGAACACAAAATGCATTTTTATAATTATTATTATTATTATTACAATAATTATTATTATTTAACATATTAGGCAGCATGGTGGCTTAGTTGTTAGCATGTTCGCCTCGTTAGCACAGCACTGATCCGGGTGTTCTGCCTCTGTCTGCGTGGGTTTGGCCGGGTTCTCCTGTTTCCTCCCACAGTTCGAATGGATTCAAGGTATGTTGGCTGCTCCAAATTGCCTCTCTAAATTTCCCCTATATTGTGTGTGTGTCTGTGTGAGCGAGTGTGTGTCCAGCGATGAAATAGCATCTGTCAAATTTAATTTTTACAATTTAACAGCCGGTGTATGACATTGCCTCCTAATAAATGGGTAATAATTTTGTGAGTGCTGTTTCACCACTAACTTAGTGGACTCTTTGAGTAAACAAGTATGTAGTAACCATGATGCATCCACCATGTTACAAACATCATTTGAAGGACTGAATCATATTGTGGAGTAACGTCAAGATGTTGACTCATCTCGTGTTCAACCAGCCCAAATGAGCTCATGTTACTCCACTACTCCACTGGCTTCCTGTAGCGGCTCACATTCAATACAAGGCTCTGACTCTGACCTACAGGACGATCTCTCAATCTGCTCTCTCCTATCTACACTCGGTTCTTTGGCTCATTCACTGAGCTCTAGTGACGACTGCTGCCTGCTCCTTAAACCTCACCGTAGTGGCCGTAATTCTCACTTTATATCCTTTATCAGAAACCAAAATAGAAAACAGATTTAATGGAATGTGGTGTGGTTGGTGGTGGCTCTAGTATTTTACACATAACAATATACAAAAAAAAGAGATTTCCAATAATACTAAATAAATTAATGACAAATAGTGGAATAATATTCTTAACTCTGTTGGTAATGCTGAGATGTTTAGACTTTACAAGAAACAACTCAAGACTCATCTCTTTCAGAAGTGGGGGGTGGGTGAGGGTGGGCATCATTGTGAATAAATCACGGGATAGAGGTGTTATTAGGCACATCATGCAGCAGAGTGATGTTACACCTCTTTCCTGCAAGTTATTTACAATAATATGCAACCTTGAGTGCCTTATTTTCTTTTATAATTTGGTTACAAATACACTGTAATAAAAAACAATGGTTTGATTCATAAATGCATTTATTGAAGCATAATCGTTAATAAACTGTTCTTCCGCAACATAATCTAGTCCAGTTTTTAAAGTGAACGTTAATTGCTGAGTATCAGGTTTCCGGTTTCTCTAATAATCAAGTACTGCCATCTTGTGGTCAAATTACAGAATGCAGTTTATCAAAAACAGGAAAATACTGTATTGTATATCATACATTAATACGAGTGTGAAGTGGTCAGAGGTGTGGCATCACAGCTGGACAAACGGCTCAGCCAATCATGTTTAAGGACTAGAATAATCCTGATATATATATATATATATATATATATATATATATATATATATATATATATATATATATATATGTAAATAATCAGGATTATAATGCAGCACTTTGACTTGTTACTATTTAAACCTATTTATTGTGTTGTTCTATCACTTGTAAGTTGCTTTGGATACAATTTTCTGTTAAGTGATTTTATGTAGATGTACCCCCCACACACACTTTGGTGTTGAACATAATCATCGTGTAGCCTACATACACAACATGGTATTTAGCAGCTGCTTTTATTGAAAGCGACAGCCCTGGAGCAATAAGGGTTAAGTCTTACTCAAGGACCCACAGTGGTAATGTGAGTGGACCTGGGATTTGAACCCACAACCTACAGATTGATAGCCCAATACCCTAACCACTAAGCAATAACCATACTCACCTCCTGATTCATGCCTTGTGCAAGGTTAGAAAAACCACTCATTTTCACCCACAGTTTGCTACTAGATAGTACACAGTATGCGATTTCAGATGTAGCCTCGGTCAAGATCAAACAGCAAATATTGTGAGCAACGATGGTGCATAAGTTGTGCACCTGCTGCACAGTATGAAGTAGATCCTGGTTTGACACCTTGAAAGAAACGCTTTTGTCTGTATGAAGTTTGAATGTGTTTCTATCAAAATATCCAAATATGCTCATAAGTACACCCATATATGCTCTTTGTATGTCTGCTCTTTGAGAGGGTGGTGTTCTGTTCAGTGTTTAATTGCCTTCAACTTGATTAAAGCCTTTAGGCCACTCAGAGAATGTCAAGATTAAGAAATGGTTACACTTTAGGGGTCAGCAGTCTGACTCCCCAAAACTTGTGTAATAGATGTACAGTAGAAAGTAACAAACATCAAAATATTTATAGATTTTGGGAAACACAGATAATCTTAAAGGGATCCGTTCATTCTGAATAAGGATTAAAATATAAACCTCCTCCATCTGTCAGCACAAGGGTGTGTCAATAGAGCACAACTCCCAGCATTTTTGTGTGTGTGTGTGTGTGTGTGTGTGTGTGTGTGTGTGTGTGTGTGTGTGTGTGTGTTGGATTTCTCTCTATACGCCGGATGTGAGGAGAATGTAAGTTCGGGTCTCGTGCTGCAGCTGTTGCGTCATTCTCATTGCAAATACAGCGTGACGTCTGCGTGAGTTACGTTTGTAAACACGTTCTCGTGCTGCCCCGCTTTTACCCCACGTCATTAACTCAGTGAGCAGCACGAGCCTAATGAACCCCACCCTCCTGCTCCACCACACCGGTCACAAGTCAACATCCACACAGTTTAACATCCATAATATTATCATCTCTCTTTTATATATTTGTGTGTACAGACATCATCTTCATTATCATAATAATAATAGTGTCACGTTCTATGTGCTGCGTGTTGTTCTATAAACGATTTTATAATGTACTAAAATTAAAACTTAAAACATCAGTAAAAAGATTTCAATGCTTTAGCAACAGTTTGAATGAATCTAACACAGTTATAGATTTTACTCGTTTTAAAACTAATTTTAAATCTAGATTTTAACTTCATTGAACAGGACAGATTATTGGTTTATAAAAATCTCATCAAGTTTTATCAAAGAATTAAAGTCAAAAGTATTTTTTTTTCAATATTATAAGTTGTTAGGTTGATGTATTAAACGTTTTACACACAAATACTCTACTAATAATAATAATAATTATTATTATTGTTATTGTTGTTTTGTTGTAATGTAGACTGGTAGTCTCTGTCGTTTCTCTTAATAAATTAGTTTTAATAGATTTATTTCATATAAATTGTTATTTTGAATTTTTTGCTGATTTCAACATTTTTTTAAAACTTGTTTAAAAAGCGAATTTCTAAAAGAAACTTTACAGGAAATTAATGTAAATGTTTTTAATAAAAGTTGTAATATTTGAACAATAAGCTTCTTTGTAAGTTTTTAGAGTTTTTAACTGATTTGATGTAGAAATCCAGATACAGAATTAGAACAGAATCACAGCGTTCCTGTTTAAAGTGTTGGATCGATGGCTCAGAACCCTCTGGACTGATCTTAGTTCGTAGTTCTCACTGTTACCATGAACCATCTTTAACAGGAGAAGGAAATCCAGAGAGCGGGCTTATCCCTAACACTGCACAGGGTTCAAGGGCAAGTTGTCGGGCGGTCAATAAATGTTTATGCCCCGTTTTAACCCACTGAATCCCCATGAGATTTTAGGATGTCCCGTTTGAACCTGAAGAAACCCAGCGGCTTTCTAATAACACAGCAAATAAAGAAAGAGAGGTCTTTAAACCTGACGTGACGTCACAACGATTCCTCAAGAAAGCAGAACTTATAACTTATCTATTGATTCAGTTATTGATTGATTGGTTTATTGGACTACATATAAATAGTTTTCCTAATCCAGACGCTTTTACAAAAAAAAAAAAAAAAAAAAAAAAAAAAGAATGAATGAATGAAAAAAACATCGTAACACATTAGTGCTTATAGGTTTTATCAGGTGTTCATAGTCATATTTGTTTTTGTGTTTGAAGTGTGTGTGTGTGTGTGTGTGTGGTGTGTGGGGGGGGTCTATATTGATTCATTAAAATTGATAAAAATGTAGGTTTATTGTAACATTATGCCATAACGTACCTTTGATCAGCATTAACTCTTTGAAGCATTTCATTTAAATTGGACGTAAATACAAACAAATTCGCTTGGTTTTATTATTTTCTCACTTTTTTAATTCTACACTCTCAAAAAGTCTTGTACAGTGTGCAGTTTCCTTCCTGCTGGTTTGGAACACAGAGCTTGTAAATGCTCGGAATGTGTTTCCTCACAGTGCACACTGATTTCTTAGTTTAAGTTTAATATTTAATAGCAGGAGCTTTATTAGTGTAAAATCTACACTCGGAGATATTGTAGCCTTATAATCAAAGGCCTGTGCTTACCTTAATCAGCTCCTGCTTTTCATTATAATTATTAATTTTTGTATCTGAAAAAAATGGCATTTTGCTTTATTTCTAAACATTATCATTTGCATTTCAGAGGAAAAAACGGACCGTGTGGGAAATTCTATCAAAAAAATAGTATCCTGTGTGCAAATGGACTAAAAAATCAAAGTTCGGGACAATTAAAGAATGACGTTGAATCCACTTTTGCTTTTTTAAAGGCCGGAAAAAAACACTTCATTATACAGCAATCGGTGTCTTGGGGAGAAAACTTGGGGCTTTTTAGGAATAATCTCGAGCTGTTAGATTAGCTTGTGTTGCTTTTTAAGTAACGTCGCGTTGATTTAAAACCTAAAACTGGATCTTGCATTCTGAACTGGATGATGACACGGTCGACAGAATAAGAGCTTTTATTAAACCACTAAGTTCACGAGAAATCCATCTCACTAAATACAAAAATCTTAAATCGTGTGAAATTTTAAATAGTATAGTGACAATGTATTTTGTTAATAACTGTATTTATAGTAAGAACATTAAACTTTGCAACTCATCCGTGTTTTTAATTATTACAAATAAAAAGGCCAAGTTTCTAACACTGAAAAATTAAACATTATTAAAACATGACGTTTGTGAAACAAGCAGTTATAAGTCCTGAAAATCGTCAAGACACGCTGGGTTCAAATTTGAATTCTGTTTCACTGAGAAATGAAAGATACAACCGACACAATAATCCGAAACATATTCCTACATGCAGAAAAATATACACCAGCGTGAAGATGTTATAATATCTGATCTTAAAATATATTATAACCTTTACTATGTGTGTGTGTGTGTGTGTGGGGGGGGGGGCTAAATCCATGGTGTATTAAAATATATATTGATGCTCCTGAAGTGTGTATAGCATTTTTTGTTGGATTATATATATATATATATATATATATATATATATATATATATATATATATATATATATATATATATATATATATATATATATATATAATATGCTACCAATGGAATTTCGCTCTTTTTCTCATTCTCTCTCTCTCTCTCTTCTCTCACTCTCTCTCTTCTCCCTGTCTCTCTCCCTCTATCTCTCTCTCTCTCTTTCTCTGTCTTTTGGATTCTCAGTCGCTGACTGCAGGTTGGTTTGTTGCTTTCACACTGATGGACTCACGTTTGCTCTCTCATCTAAAGCTAAACATTCTCATGCCTGATTTTCTCCAGTAAAGGAATTATTCATCCGAAATACTGAGGCAGATGGAAATTGGAACGACGAGTTTGAGATTAAAATTTTCCATTTAGGACAAAACAGACCGAGGAGGTAAGATAAACCAGAGTTCTCTATAGTGTCTTATATGACATTTAGATTTCGATAATTTAACTCTAGTATTTAATTGATATTTCTTTTTTTCTTAATTTAAAATTTAACTAATGTACTAAACCAACAGCTAACTTCAAATTAATTATATTGCGTTTTTATTTATTACAAATCAATTTTACTTCTTTAAAAAAAATTAATAACTTTAAAATTGACTTATTCTGGTTACAATCTAAGACAGATTGATATTGTAAGGCTACGAGACACGTATTTTGTTTGTTATTGTTTGTAAATTTATTATTGTTTATCAGCAAATTCACAGAGCATCTGCAATGAAGCTTTCATTCAGAGTTTAATTATATAAACAGAAACCCTGGTGGTGATTTGATCTAATAAAGATGTTAACGTTATTTCGCAGAATTCAGATTAAGAAAATCTACATCATGCTTTGTCTTTGTATGTCCGGACGTTCGTGACTTTATAAGGAGAACCTGTTATTATAATACTGTCGTATATTTATTTTTATACTTAGTATTTATTTTTATTTTAGTATTTATTCAATATGCGTCCGACTGTTCTAAAATGTGTATATAGATATGTCTGTTTCTTCTAAATCCAGCAACAGCAAATAATAAATAATAAAGATTAAATAATAAAGATTTAAATCCATTCATTTAAATAAATAAATTAAATAAATTGATTTTTTCAGTCACTCTGAACTCTCTGAAAACTCCTTTTCTCTCTCTATCCCTCTCTCACACACACACACACACACACACACACACAAACACACACACACAAACAAACACAAACATACAAACTTGAGATTTCTTGATCTGATTCCTGATTTTCTGTGACGTTTCTAGTGACTTTAGACAACAATCTTATTCTGAGGGGTCACTGAATCTGAGATAATTATCTTGTTTAATGAATCCAGTTCTGTTTCAGACCCAGTGGAAGTAATACCTTGATATTTATAGGAAATGTTGGGAAAAACATTTAATAATAATGATAATAAAAAATAAAATTATATTAAAACCTACAGAGAGTAAGAAGCGTTGTGGAACCCGGACTGGAGCTCAGCACTTTGCTCACACTGACAGCTCTTTGTTGGAGAACAGAAAGATTCCGGATTGAGAACAGGAGAACTCCTCCTACCAAATTACCCAAGCAGGGCAGGCGTTCCTGTCTCCTCACAAATAGGACACAGGGGTGGGAGGCTCACACACTCCCCACTCCCGACCACCGAACACTCGGACCCTAAAAGCCAAGCTAGGAACTAAATCACAGGCTCCAAACTTTTCGTCCGTTCAGCCGCTTCCTTCATCGGGACTATACTTTTTGCTTTTGCTGCTTTTTGCGACCTCCGGACGGATCCGTGCTTCTTGCTGTTTGCTGAACTGTGCTGTGGCTGCTGTGTGTGCGTGGGGTGTGTGCGCGCGCGCGTGGGTGCTTTTTCCTGCAGCACATCGTGGTCGGATGGTGTGAACTGCGCGCTGGTTCTCGGTTTATGGAAGTTGTTGATTGCAAGGCAAAAGAGAGCAGTTGCACATTGCGGCCCACAGCAGCAGCAGCAGCAGCAGCAGCAGCAGCGATGCTTTTCCACGGCATCTCCGGCGAGCACATCCAGGGCATCATGGAGGAGATGGAGAGGAGAAACAAAACCGAGTCCCGCCTGGCCAAAGCCGTGCAGCTGAACGGAAGAGAGACGGTGAGGAGGTTTAAAAGCACTTCATACTGTTTCTGTACTTACATTTCTGTATTACTGCTTTTAAATTTCGTGCAAATCAGATTCGGGATATAAAACAAAACAGGTTTGAATGTTTTTATTTGAAAATGTATAAATGAGTGCTTTAAATTCACATTATTAATAACCTCACTCATTTCTTATTTGACCAAGAAAGAAACAAACGAGATAAAGTGGCGTAAAAATATGAAATAAAGAACTACTGATTTAATAATAATAATAATAATAATTCGAATAAAAAAATATAGCAACAATAATAATAATGATAATAATAATATATTATATAGAAAAATAATGATGCTGATAACAAAACTAATAATAATGGTAATAATCATAAAAACTTAATAATAATAATAATAATAATATGTAGAAGATAAATAACAACAATAATAATGATGACGAAGAACATGCGAATATAATAATAGTCATTATAATAATATCACAATAAAAAAGTTTAATAATAATAATTGAACAACAGCATAATTCTTTTATATTCATATTCATCATTTACCTCTTCATCTTCATCAATCGTGTTCACGTTTTATGGATGGTTTGTTATTTTGACAAATAACTTAAATAAGAAAAATAACAACACAAATCCAGTTCTGTCTCTGGGGGAACATTAATGTAAAGTACATTGGTAATAATTGGACCTAATGGAACCATGTGGACCTTCGCGCGCCAAATAAAGGTACAAACAGACATTCCCAAATATCAGGCCTGAATAACACGAACTGATTCAGCTCAGCTGTACAAGATGTTCTTCCATTTCGGAGAGAGGGAACCTCCATGGATTCACAAATCCAAATTGAATGCTCTGCAGGCGGTTAGTGATTTGAAACATTTCATATCATCTTTAGGACTGTAGTGTTGCATGTACAGGGAGTTGATGGTGGAGGTTCGTTCAGGGTGAGATGCGCTGGGTAACAGACTTGTCTCGTTGCAGACGATGCCGTCCATGAGTCCGGAGAAGCCGGCCCTGTGCGCAGGCTGCGGGGGCAAGATCTCAGATCGCTATTATTTACTGGCGGTGGATAAACAGTGGCACCTGCGCTGCCTCAAGTGCTGCGAGTGCAAACTGGCCCTGGAGTCCGAGCTCACCTGCTTCGCCAAGGACGGCAGCATTTACTGCAAAGAGGATTACTACAGGTAAGAGAGCGCATTAAAGTTTTTTATTCTCCGTCGAGTTCACCACAAACACGAGGGTTTAAAAAAGAACCTTACAGGCTTATAATAAAAACGACCCAGTCTGTAGTCTGCACCAGTGATTTCTCTCAGGACCAAGAAAGAGAAGCTAAATATAAATTGCTGGTGAAGTTATTTAACGATCAAGCTTGTGTGTATGTTTGTGTGTGTGTGTGTGTGTGTGTGTGTGTGTGTGTGTGTGTAGTAGCTATTGTTATTATTGTTACCAACTACAAATCTAGCCCTCAATTATGAAGGTCATTTAAATCAGTGTTTATTACTGAAAAAACGAAAGTAATATGTAAATTTTGACAAATTTGTCTATTTCATATTCATATTTCATTTTATATATATATATATATATATATATATATATATATATATATATATATATATATATATATATATATATATATATATATATATATATATACACACACATCACATAATGTAATCGACAAATTATATATTTATCGATATATATATATATATATATATATATATATATATATATATATATATATATATATATATATATATATATAAAGTTCTTAATGTATATATAGCCTTTAAACTTCTGGTCAATGTCTTGTAATAATTGATCCACTGAATGATTAGAATCTGGTGAATGATTACAGACATTAAGCATCAAATCGTCTCAGCCGACCAAATTAAGCAATAAATGGTCACCCACACACAGATCCATAGCTGAATAAACTAAGCAGTCTTAATATTGCGTTGTACAAACACCGACACTGTGAAAAAAAACGAGTGATCAGATGATTACACCCACGTGTCCAAACGACTTTGACCTAAATATAGAAATATTGATTTAAAATTCAAACTTTGGGTGGAGCTGAGTTAAAGTAAAACTAAAAGGTTCCACGTGACTTGTTGGTAACTAAATTTATTTTAGTTTGGCCTACAGCAAGAAGCAAACATGCCTTAAAATCTCGTTAAAAACCGCAGAAATCAGTGCTATGAAGTTGGCTCTATGGCTTTCTTTACATTGTTGCGGTATGGTCTGAGAATCGACGTGATCGATGTGCAATTAATGGATCAGGCCGGGGTACTGTTTCGTGGATGGGATGGTGGATCTGGGTTTTAAAGGCGTTGCAGGATTTTTAATTTCCATGCATGTTCAGATTTTATAATTCACACACTTTTTTGGGTTTAAATGCGTGCCTGCTTTTTGCAGTGCACAGATTTAAATGCATGCTGGGTTTAAAATGCTTTTTGCACGTGCATTCCCGGTTTGTTTTTTTTAATGCATGTGTGTTATGACTTTGCTCAATTTCAAATCGGTGCATGTTTTCATGGTTCTAGTGGATTTGGAACGCGTGGTGCCCTCGGTTGTAAAGGAGGTGTTCTTGCCGTTTCAGAAGGTTCTCCGTGCAGCGGTGTGCTCGCTGTCATCTGGGCATTTCGGCCTCGGAGATGGTGATGCGCGCGCGCGACTCAGTCTACCACCTAAGCTGCTTCACCTGCACGTCGTGCCACAAGACCCTGAGCACCGGGGACCAGTTCGGCATGAAGGAGAGCCTGGTGTACTGCCGCGTGCACTTCGAGAGCCTCGTGCACGGAGAATACCAGCACTCACAGCACACGCAGCTGAACTACGCGGAGCTGGCGGCTAAAGGCGCGGCGCTCAGTCTGCCCTACTTCAACGGGACCGGCGCGGTGCAGAAGGGCCGCCCGCGGAAGCGCAAGAGCCCGGCCATGGGCATCGACATCAGCAGCTACAGCACGGGTAAGACCGCCGCGGAATTTAGAAACGAGAGCTGTTTAAAGTAACTGCGCCATTTAAATCATTTTTTAATGTTTTCGTTCGTTGTATTCATTTGCAAGTTGTGTTTTTTGGATAATTAAGCGCAAAATAAAAACAATCACGCCAACACGAAATTAGGCTAGGCTCCTATATATATATATATATATATATATATATATATATATATATATATATATATATATATATATATATATATATATAATTTTTTTAAGTCAGTATTGACAAGCTCACTAAATCAACTTTAAAAAAAATCCCAAGTCTTAAATAGATACATCTATTAAAGCGTAGTTAATAAAATTTTCACATTCAATTGAATGTAAATGTTAGTCAATCCAAAATCGATTAAAATAATCGAATATTTGAATATAATCTACAATTGAAAAATATGAATCGTATTAGTGTTTTCTGCCTTGTAATGATAAATGGTAATACAATTTTAATTTTGTTAAATGTAAAATTAATTTAAAATAAGGAATGTAATAGTTACTAAAGCCTTAATTTGTGTTAGCGAACTTGCCGTTATTTTGCATTATTTTGCGCTGTTAAGTCATTTAGATTCTAGATTTTTGTCCTATTTCTCATTATACAATGATGAGCTCGATCCTATTTCTATCATTTTTATTATTTAAATTTAGGCTATAGCTGTTAAGATATCAATGGCTTGGGTTAAATAATTCAAATGTAGTAAATAGTTTAACCGAAATATTAAAATATGTATAAATTGCATGTTTAAACAATAACGGGTTTACAAAGCAAAAGGTAAAAATAGTTTACCGGTCGTTTCGGGGTTTAATTGAGGGACTTATTTAATTTAACTGAGGGTTTAATTAAGGGACTTATTTAATTTAACTGAGGGTTTAATTGAGGGACTGAGGAACTCCTCAGTTTTAGATTTAGATTAGGAGCTTTTAACATCCTGAGGTCTGAGCGCTGGCGCTGCGGCTCCTCTTCGTTTCTTCGGATCAGTTCGGGATTCCGAGCCTTTCCGAATCAGACGGAGCCGTGAACAGAGCATGCGCACTGCGGGTTGGTCCACCTTAATTGATCGTGACGTCGCAAAGTTTGTATTTAAAAACCGAGCGCTGCGGCTTTAAAACTCTACTGTTTCACATTGAATTCTGATTTATGATGTCATTGTATTCTGTTTTAACGCGAGGGCGACAAAACACCTTGTTTAAACTGTTAATGCCGCTGAAGATTCAACAAACAACCGTCAATGTTCACCTAGCTATTTCGCAGAACGGCAAAATGACGTCACAGCAGAAGATAAGACCCGCTATTTACTTTACAGTTGAGATAAAATCCGATTTGTCGCGAAGTCACTGTGCGCTTTGTGTATATGGTCCTTGCGATGAAACACGACGTGGGTTTTATTTCTATCACAAACAAACGCGCCAGTTAAAGTTACACATTAGAAGCCGAGAAATCAGAAAAATCTGAAATCTTAACACCGCGACACTAATTCCAATAAAATTCACTTAGTTCATTGGCATAGAGCTATGATTAGCTGCCCCCCCCCATTACACTTTAACCGCTTCGTCATCTATAAACTGATTCTCTGATTTTGTAAGTTATTTTATTATGTTTATTTATTAGTAGCCTAGTTTTTTATTTGTTTTTGGAACGATGCTCAGTCCGTTTCCACATATTTTATCCATTAGCATTTTCATTCCATCTATTTTATTTTCCAACTTCACAGTTTTCTGAATTTAGGACCCAAAAGAAAAATCTGTTTGCATTTCTAAGGTGAATAATGATTCCCATGATGCTCAGCGTGGTTTCATTCTCTGGTTTCTGTTCGATTACTAAAATGGCAGAGGACAGAATAAGCGCTCTGTTTTAGGGTTCGGTGCTTTGAGCCCCCTGCTGGTGAAACGGGGGATCGCTCTGTTCGTTTTCACGACGGGTTCGTTCTGCAGAGAGTTGAAATAAATCAGTTGGTTCTGTATCATAAGAACCAAACGTTCTTAAAAAAAAAACATTATTTAATATTCAATTTATTTTTTGTTATTTCATAAAAAGTGAAAAGAATGTGCAGCTTTTACTAAATGTTTCGTTTTTGGTTGATTCCATTCTTATTTGGATCTTTGCATATGAGACGAGCACATTACATTCACGCAGCACGGGTAGAATTTTATGCACAAATTTTCATCGATTTGATTGATTGATTGATTTATTTGTTAGAAGATTTAGGAGCTTTAATATCTAAAACATAAAATATACAGTAAATCAGACGGATATTATAATCTAAATGTTGGCGATATTGATTCGTGTTTGATTTTCACCCGTTTTATCGACAATGACTTAAAATAAATTAAATATAAACGATTTTGCTCTGATGTTATATCCAGGTTTTCAGTTTTCTTATTTAAAAAATACAGAACAGAACGAAATAGGATCGTGGTTTATAATTTTACGTTTCTTATGTTTTATAAGATTTAATGTATTTTTTCATCAATCCTCATCCTCGATGTCTACTGTATTTATTTTAAATTACCACAGTCCTCAGTTCGGTGGTGTGGGGGTGAGAATGTATCTATTGATAAAAATTGTTTTCAATAATAACATTACAATAACCACGTGCTTTTTACATTTTGCTCAGAATCCTATAAGGTTAAAAAAAACACGTGTTTATTGTTTTTTATGCGTTCTGATTACATTACATCAAATTAATATTGAACTAAATTTCGGAGTGCTTACAGATTGTTGGTGTGAGCTGTTTTATTCATGTGCTGCTTTTGTCTCAGGTTGTAATGAGAACGATGCTGAACATCTGGATCGAGACCAGCAAGCCTATGCTCCGTCACAAAAGACCAAGCGCATGCGCACATCCTTCAAGCATCACCAACTTCGCACCATGAAGTCCTACTTCGCCATCAATCACAACCCTGATGCCAAGGACTTAAAACAGCTTGCACAGAAAACGGGACTCACCAAAAGAGTTTTGCAGGTAAGCAGTTTCCGCTTTCATTAGAACCATTCCCCCATTAACGACTTGTATCCCCTCATCGTCTTGTTTTTGTTCATTTCCACACGTTTGAGTTCTCATTTCTTTCTCATTAGTATTTAGTTTGCAGTCTTGATGTTGAGGATGCTAAGTTACTAATGTCATGGTAGGTTCCTAAAAGTACGCCAAACAGATCAAATTGTTATTCTTCATATCCACATGAAACAGATCTGTCAATATGCAGCATGCTGTTCTCAGAACTTCAGAACAGAAATGTGTATCTTGTGTGTTTAGGATTTAGGATAAAGGCTAACAGGTACTGAGGCTGAATAATCTAGTTGAAATTGGGGATACTTACATTGAGTCACTGTGTTTTCTTCATAGTTCTATAGTCAGCATTTCATTGTAGCATTGTTCAGAAGTGATGTTGAGTAGGTTGAAAAAGCAGGACTTTGAGAGTAAACCAGTAGCAGACACATACCAAAATAAAAGCCATTGGGATTGGTTTGCAGGTCTGGTTCCAAAATGCACGGGCCAAATTCAGACGGAACGTTTTGCGGCAGGAGAGCGGGGGTGTCGAGAAGGCTGACGGCACGTCACTTCCCGCACCCTCCTCCGACAGCGGTGCTCTGACTCCACCGAGCACAGCCAGCACACTAACAGACTTGACCAATCCCTCTATCACCGTAGTCAACTCAGTCACCTCTAGTTTGGACAGCCACGAGTCTGGGAGCCCCCCTCAAACGACCCTGACGAACCTTTTCTAATAATGCACATTTTAGGCTTTTGTTCTCTGCTCCTTTGCCCCCAAACCTTCCAAAAAATGGCTTTTGGTTGCTGTTCGTGAAAAAGCACCCTTGAGGCTGAGAGCCAATCAAAGAAGTCACCGTGGTCATCGTCTAATATGGACAAGCGTAACATCTCTATTTCGGAATGTGTATCAACTCCCTGCACTTCAAAGTTTTTGTTGCTCACCAGCCCACCACAGATGGATCCATTGGGAAAATAAATAACCTGCAAACCCTGGATTTGTTAATTCGACAAGTCTTATGTAACTTATTTTCTTCTTTATTTTCTTCTCATTAAACCAAAAGCAAATTTTTAAAAAACAAACTACAGTCCCGGTTATTAAAATGAGACGGTTAGCTTATTGTAACCACCTGCAACCATTTGGCAGCTGAGTTTATAACCTACATCTCTGTCTTTCTCTCTCTCTCTCTCTCTCTCTCTCTCTCTCTCTCTCTCTCTCTCTTTAGCATGTCAGCATGTTTTAAACACGTGCTTAATCCATGCACAATTTTCTTTCTTTTGTTAAGCTACCCAATTCATAAATAATCGACGTTTAATGTCCAATGGCTTGTGAATTGCTTTCTTACGATGGACTGTAAATTCCAACTCACAGTCCAGGTGGATGTGCCAGTTAACATTATCGTGCTAGGTGGGCTTAAAGTCGAAACCTGTTTATTCGCATTTACACACAGATAAGCACTTTGCGTATTTTATTTCTGAACATTTTCAAACTGTTTGATTTGCCAGTGACGTTGCAGCTCAGGGGGAACCATGACAGCATTGGGAATAATAATTTAAAGGGGTTCCTTTAGGAGATTGGCTTAAATTATCTCAAAACAAAAGACGATGAATCTACTCGAGGCTTTATTTTCCTCAGCCTTTATTTACACCCTTACAGACTCTCACCACTGAACAGACCTAAAGCATCATGCTGAATCTGTTTGGGAGTGATGGTGAGGAACAGTGGAGTGCTGATTAGTTCATTGTGCGGTTCTATTGGTAGAACAAACCCTCCTCGAAGATCTACTTTCTGAAGTAGACGCCTAACTCAGTTCTACAATGTGCCTTATGCTTTAACCTGGGAAAGAGCTTGTGAAATTCAGGAGACCTGCGTGTTTGTTTAATGGATATAGCATCCTTTGAACGCCTCACTAGTTTTGTACCGTTCTGTTTTTCATCCGAGGAAACTTTTTAAAAGTGTGATTCTGTTACAAAGGAGGCAAACCAAGGCCTAGAAAGCAGTTGTGCACTCTTTCAAATATAGCCGGTAAATCCCGAGAATCTTATATATTGATCTTCGTGTTAATAGTATGGTACGTGTTTTATCAAGATTGTCCATTGTTTCCTTGTTTCTGGAAAAAAGATGTATAGAAACTATTTCCCGTTAAATATTTATGGACCAAACAGTTGTTATATCTTATTAAATTTGTGTGAATAAAAAAAAACATCTTGCCTCGACAGTGTTTTATTTCTCTCATTGCACACCCATTGTCTTTTACGTTGCTTCTCCGAGACCCAAATGTGACACTGACGAATGCTAAGCTAAAATTCCCACCACACATTTTTCTCCCGCTCTCATTTTTGATATTGATTTCCAATTTCATTCTCTTTATTATTCCAAAGTAATGCCCCAGAGGTTTGTGCTGAAGCCCTGTGATTGATAAACCTATAGGGATATATTGCCTTTTAATGCATGAACATGGCTAGATTTAAAGAAAACGAGCCAAACGAGACCATGAGCTAGAACCTGCACAGTGCCATTTTAACAAAAGTAACACTAAATGCAAAACCTCATAAAAGCCAGGTTGCTCTGTAGTTTAATATATTGTTACTTTATGATTTCTTTCAGGGAGAACAAATCTTGGGGCATTACAGCCATACGTCACGGCGTTTGAAAATTCCCTAAAGTATTTAAAGACGGGGAAAACTTTGATCGGAATTCCTCTCCATTGAAGACAAAGACAATTTTAGGATCAGATGATAATAAAGTAATAAATTGCAAACAACCATAAACAAAATACAGACACTCTTTAAAAAAAAGAACCAAAAAAATTCTGTTGGAATGTTTGAATCCACGCTCAGAGGACATCCCACTCGATATGTGAGCTCTTTCTTATATCCTTGTTACAATAGAGCTGAAGTTCTTTATTTCAGGATGCAAATAACAAAAATGTACAATGTTGCTGTGTGCAGTCAGATAAAGTAGAATGGAAACAACATTGTAGCAGTACGATTCATACTGATTCTGTCTCTCTCTCTATCTTTCTCTCTCTCTCTCTCTCACACACACACACACACACACACACACGTTTACACATGTTTACCTTCCACCAGTGTTCTGTATATTTATAAAAAAAATAATGCCTTCACACATTCAATGCAAAACTAAGTAACATCACCATGCTGCAAGAGACCGAAGATAAACATATATACATACAAATATATAAAAGGATGTTGTTGCATGCACCTTAATCATGTGTTCAGGTTTTTCAAAGCTGGTTTGATGTTTTACATGTTAACTGTAAGTTAGACCATAACACACTTCCCTTGTGAGCCTGATATCTTCCCATGAAACCGGTCCAGTATTTATACAAATGCATGAGCTATTTGAATAATAAAATTGTTCTTCAAACATAAACCCTCTATTTTGGATTATTTCATTCTGTTTATTTATAGGAAGTATAGGTCAGTTATCATGCTTTACTATGTATTTACACTCTATTCTATTATCTACATGAAACCCAGTTTAACATCAGTTCCTTTTTAGCTAATAACAGAATAACCATCCTTTTAGAACAGCACACATTGACTTCTCTGAAGGAATAGAACCTGTGAAGCAAATAGCCAGGAGTGTTATTAAACCCATTCTGCTATAGTTAAATCACATTCCTGCTCCTTCTTCTGCTTTCTGTTTTTTATACTGCTGCTTTTGGTGTAAAATGAACAGACGCTGGCTGCTTCCAATTTAAAAAGTTTCAACAATTGCGAGTCACTGGAGCAAAGTCACAGCACGCTTCAGCGCTTCTTAAAGCCCGTGACTTCAGGGAATTGTCTGTAAAATGCCTGTTTAAGGGGAAACAAAAAGAGACAATGATGAAGAAGTAGGTGGCAGAACATTTAGCAAGAAAGTTGGAACATTTAAGAAAGAAGATTCAAAAGTCCAATTAAGACACAAGGACTTGTTAAGAGGGCTCTGTTTTATCCTCCACTCTTATTAAAATTCTTATTCAACAGATACCATGTCATCATGTGACCAGTTCTGCATCAGGGTGTTAAACTGATATTACCAGATTATCAAGATGTTATTCCAATTTCTTCATATTTAACATCTAAAGAGAACTTTGCAGGTACCAGCTTCCATTTTCTGGAAAGTTTTTCTGAAAGAATTTGGAGCGTGTCTAGGATTTTATGCGAGGTCAGACAGGAATGTTGGATAAAACACTCTGTCTCAGTCCATGTTGGAAGAGAGGGGGATCTTCTCATATATATATATATATATATATATATATATATATATATATATATATATATATATATATATATATATATATATATATATATATATATATATATATATATGAGAAGATCCCCCTCTCTTCCAACACATGCACACACACAAATATATATATATATATATATATATATATATATATATATATATATATATATATATATATATATGCCACTCTATTTGCCACACCAGTTTCTCTTTCATAACTGACCATAAGCTAGTCTCTCCAGGCAAAGCTACAAGCTGATGAGCCTGCACTCGGGGCTCTGGATGCTGATGTGACTGATGTGTTGGTGTGGCAGCGTGAGAGAGTGGCAGATCAGAAGTGTTTACAGTGACAGATACAACACACAACTGCAAAGAGGGAAAGAAGATGTACAGTTAGCGCCCCAGCATGTGTTTCTGGACTAGCACCTTCTTGGAGTAAGCATCACATATTGACTACCACATACGGCCTGTCATACACAGATATGCATCGCGTACACAAACACACACAGTGAGAGTGAGAAAGCAACCAGGAAGATGTGTACACCCTTCTCCATTCCCAGCTATGGAAAGGCATCAGCATAACAAAAGGTTTGTCATTTATTTATGATTTATGATTATGTTATTATTCACACAGAGCTAATAGAGGAGATAAAAAAAGAAAGACAAATAAGAAAAACTAATTAAACATTAACATGTTGCTGAAAATTTGATAAAATGTCCAATTGCTGTCATCCTAGAAAAAATGATGAGGGTCATATTAGTTGTGGCAACCGTTGTTTATGAGGGATCATATTAGTTGTGCCAAACTGCAGAAATGAAGGTGGTGTTTGGTATTTTTTACGACCTGCTGCTTAGATCCGGGGGGGGAGGTGTAGTTGCTCACAAGCCTCTGAGCTTATAGACATGCATGATTTCTCTTTCTCTCTCTCTAAACCCATAGGTATGTCATATGTGAGTCTTAGAAACTAAGATGTAAATTATGTCCATATTGTCATTATATACATATACTGTATATGTGTACAGATCTTTTCATATCTCAGCTACATTGTCCTATATAGTGTGTGCACCCCTGTCCTGGGTGTATCTGCCCAGTGTCCGAAATGACCCTAGTAGAGGATTACATGGAAGAAAATGAATGAATGAATAATTTGCCTCTATATAGTGTGTGTGTGTGTGTGTGTGTGTGTGTGTGTGTGTGTGTGTGTGTGTGTGTGTGTGTTTGTGTGAGTGTGTGAGGGAGTGAGTTTGTGCCCAGCAATGTCTTGGCACCCTGTCCTGGATGTGTTTGTCTAGTGCCTGAAACGGTCTCTCATGGATGCCCCCCCCCACTCCCATGACACAAGTACAGGATTAAGTGAAAGAACGATGAAACTGAAATAGAGTTTTGTACTTCCATGTTGGTCATGACAACAATTTCTATCACTCAGTATCCAGGTTTAAAGAACATACAGTACCTACAAACCTTTTTTACTGAATTATTAATCTACAATAAGGGACGCAAATCTTTACTAAAGCTGCTGTCAGGATTATTTGACCGTTCTGAGAAGGTTTTGTTTATTTACCACACACTTTAGCTGCAGCATCTCAATTGGGTTAAGCTTTAGCCTTCGGATAGGCCTTTCAAACACACAAACATCTGTTTAAATCTGTTATCGATTTACTTGTGTTCGAGTCATTGTCTCGTTGCATCAACCAGCTTGTGTTTTAAGCTTGAGGTGATAGAGAAGCTGCTCTGACTTTCTACAGTAACATTTCTTGATACGAGTCTGAATTTGGGGCTCCCTCAGCGATTGCAAGCTGTCAATGCCCTGAGGCAGCAAAGCAGCCTTAAACCTTACGCCTCCCGTAAGCCACGCTCTGCAGACAGTATGAGGGTTTGGTGTTGGAGCAGGAGCAGCTTTTTCCAGTGAAGATTGCATTCTGTGTAATATTTGCAGGATGTCGCTCTTAAGAAAATCCTGTCACAACTGATTGTTTGAGAGCCATTAAAGTTTTTATGTTTAACAAGAACTGAGACGCTCTCATGGCTTCATATAGGAAAATCCATCTGTACAGTCAAGGACAAGATGTTAAACTATATGAATAAATATGTCGAATAAAACCATTTACAATGTACAGCCTGTTTGTTAATAACAGGAATAAAAATCAAAATGCAAAATTTTGTTAACTTTTACTTTTGTCTGCTTCTTTAGAATTTATGTAACTCAATATAAATAAGAGACAATATCAGCTGCATGGATCATCAGAATATGATATGAACCTCTGTGACCTTTTTGTACAAATGTTGATGCCCATCTAGGGGAGAACGGTTCTATCGCTTGGCACACACTCACTTACATAGACACACACACACACACACACACACACACACACACACACACTATGTGGGGCAATTTAGATAGGTCGTAATTTAGAGCAACAGATTCACCTTGAATCCATGTTTTTCGGACTGTGGGAGGTAACCTGAGAACCCACATGGACACACGGAGAACATGGAAACTCCACCCAGATCAGGATTCAAACCTGGATCCTCAGTGCTGAGAGACGTGTGGTGAAACGTGCTGACCATTTTTTATTACTTTATTTTTTTAATTATTTATCCACATACTCGATTTTTTATCTTACAGGATCAACTCTTTTCATCTTTTCCTTCCATTCACCACGGTGCAAACACCATCAACTGCTCTCCGAATAAATAAAATAAGTAAAAAATAAAATAAAATAAAACAACTTTAGCTGTTTTTTAAGCTTCCACATATAAGTAAGTCCAGGAAAGAAAGACATCAGGGGATCGTCTCTACACAGAATGTTGTTCCTAGGTTGAGTAAACACAGAACACTACCAAAAGTTGAGAAAACCTACAACAATAAAACATGCAGCAGCGAAAATATTTCGAGTTTGCTCAACTCCAAGTCAAAGAAAAACATATGCAACTTATTTTTGCATTGCTACTTTTTTTCAGAATGCAACACAAAGTTCTACAAACTGCTATTATTTGAGGATATATACAGACTAACATATAAAACCTGAACATGCTGGTGTTATTTCACTAGAATATTAATGCATGGTTATAAATTTAAGTTCAATTTATTAATTCAGCAAGTTTTACAGTAATACACAGTCCTAAAGCAGTTTTACAATGTTCTAAACCTGAACAACTAAAGAGCAGTTGCCAAGACATAAACTCTATTATCTGATAGACATTATAGCAAGAAACCTTGTGAGGACCGAGGCAGAGTAAGGGACTCATTCTCTTGAGCGGCTGGGGAGTGTTAACAGTGTAAATGTAATAATAATGTAAAGATTAAATATGTTTATATACAAGTTTTTAGTTAATAACAATATTCACACTGATTCAGTTTATCAGTAAATTGCAGTTTTAATTGACACTCACATAAATGTATCAGTTTTGAAATTCTGTAAAACTAAAATGTTGGTGGAACTTAAAATTAATGCAGTGATCATTGCTACATGTGACCACAGTGAAATAGTGACAAATATGATATATTACATAATTCAATTATTAACAATAAAAAAATAAAGTCATAGCCCACCTTTCAGAGCTGGGAATTTAGGTGTAATTCTCGAACTTGGTGGAGTTTCAATGCTCTCCACGTGTCAGTGTGGGTTTTTTTCAATTTTCTTCTCTATTTAATCCTCTGCTAGGTTTTTGGGGGCGGTTCCCTTACACATCCAGGGGAGAATTCTTCATGCGCCAATCAATGGCTAGGAACATACTCACTTGCACACACACTATATAGGGGCAGTTTAGATGGGGCAATTTAAAATAGTACACCTTGAATCCATGGTTTTGGACAGTGGGAGGACATGCAACTCCACTCAGATTGGTATTCAAACCTGGATTCCCAACGCTGAGAGGCAAACAGGCTAACCACTACACCACTATGCCACCTCTATTCTTCTCGTTTTTTTATTATTATGATTATGATTGTTATTTAACAATATTATTGTATTATTTTATTATAATATTATTTATGTTTCTTCCCGTTTGCTAAGTGAGCCCTGGTATAGGCTCCATAGCCTGTTAGCTATTATATGAATTAATTCCTTATTTATTTTTTTATTTATTATTTGTAAATAAAAAATTATGTTGCCTTAACATTGACATTGACAATGACACTACATTGCACCCAAACCTATAGAAAAAAAAATAAATAACAGAAATGATAGACTGTAGCTTTACAGAACCACCAGGGTGCTACTTTTAGAACAATAGAGGTTCTTCGGAATTGTTAAACAAATTTTTTTGACAAAGCACACTTGCATGTTTGGCGTCAGGAGCAGCAGAGCTTATCCACTCATATAATTATTCCCTCAGAAACCCCAAATTTGAAGAGAGTATAGTCTGTAGGTATTTGCTGCAGAGGCATTGATCTCATTGAGAGAAAACGTGGGGGTTGAACGTGGGCCCAATATAACCCATGCCATTAAATTCCAACCTGGCATTATTCACCAATGGAAATGACAGATTTCTCAGCTATGTTCCTTTTAATCTTGTTCAAGAGGAGAAAAAACACACATGCTGCGTGCCTTCGCTTTTTTAGATTTGTGCAATGGTTTGTAGAAACGCTCTTGAAGTGTCAGGTGAAAAAAAAACACTCAGCACGCATCACTTGTTGATTATCAACTGTCAAAACAGAGGCGAATGATATTGTACCTTTTGTCATGCAGAGATAAAAAAAATCCTTAGCATTCGTTTTCTTTTGATGCAACACAAGACACCTCATGTCAGCATGTTCCCCTCAATTCTACTGTATGGTAAACTTCATTGGTGACAAAAAGTAAAGAGTGATGTGATAGCTGCATTTAAAGTTTTCTTTTCTTTTGAGTTTTTCAGTAATTAATTGAATAGGTCTATAAATTGATATGAACAGCCAAAATTTTAATTTGATAAATATGTTTTAATTGATAAACATGTCATTATTTTAACTTGACTTTTTTATCTTTCATTTGTACATCACAGTGTAAGTCAGGACCTGCTGCTCTTTAAGGGTTGGGGGCTTTGCTAGGGCGTGGTAGCTCAGTAATTAGGGTGTTGAGGTATTAATCTAAAAGTTGTGGGTTCTAATATGAGGTTTGCTTGAAATTATTAATGTGGGTCCATGAGCAATGCCTTTAAACCTTATTGCTCCAGTGGTGCTTCACAGTGAACCCCATACCAAAGTCTCATCTCATCCTATACTAGGGACTAGGGTCATGAGGTGGTTTCCGATGGCCATCCAGGGGAGAATGTTTTAAGGTGCTTGGCAGATAAAATCAAGACAGGGCACCAATCTATCACTTGGCAAACTCACACAGACAGACACAGTATATAATGGCAATATTACAGCAGCCAAATTACCTTGAATCTATGTTTTAGGACTGAGGGAGGAAATCGGAGAAGAAGAATCGTGGAAATTCCACCCAGATAGGGATGCAAACCTGGATCCCCAGATTTCAAGCATGCTTTGTGGTTACCAGTATAAAATCCATCCAACAACCAATTTATTAGTAATACACAAACCCTGTACCATCACAACAATCTTTTGTCCTTAGAACTTTCTTTAACCATAAGCATGAATGCCACAAACTACCGGAATCGTGAATTGGTCCACACTGACACAATGGCATCACACACTTGCTGTGGATTTGTCAGATGTACAGCTGTGCTGCAAACTCTTATTCCACCACATCACATGTTTAAACATATGCCTACAATGTGATGGACTGGAGAATTCCTAATGGTCTTTCATGCAATACGTGTTGACAGGCTTCAAGGACCCCTATATCTACGATCAGTATTAGTACCTCGAAAATGAAAGAATAGATGATAAACTTCAGCTTGATGTAGGATATAATACTGGACATTATAATAATACTTGTTCCCCATTAAACTTGCAGGTCCATGTAAGAAACACAGTCATGTGAAGTTGTTAGGAGTAAATGAATGTTAAATGCAAATGAGAGAGCACAGAACAAGGAGAGTCAGGGTCAGTCGACCCATTAGGCTGTATGAACAAGAGGTTCACAACTTTTCCACACCAGACTGAAACCTACCCAACATCTCCAATGAACAGGTCTCCACAAATGGTTGATTAGGGGGTGAGTGGAAATATGTTTTGTGGGGATTTAATGAGATTTTTGTATAAAATTAATACAATTTAGATCCTGATAAACAAAAATCTGCAGCATCTGAACATTCACATTATTCAAAATATGCAGGCTGAAAAACAAAGGGAACATTTTAATGATGCTGTAATAATCACTTTATAAAACAGCTTGTGCTGGTTTAACTGCCCCAGCATTACTAACTTACATGAATAACTCACCAGCCTGGGTGAAGAGAATTCATCTAACCTCATCATATTATGTACTGCTTAATCAGAATCAGAATCAGAATCACTTTATTTCACCAAGTGTGTTATACATATGAGAAATTTGCCTTAGTGAGTGCACACATGTATGACATGTAACAAAAAAAAACAACACACAGACCATACAAAAGTAATAAACAGAAATTACCCTTGGAATTATAATACAAGCAAGTAGTCTAAAAGAGTGAAGAATAATAAAATATATTATTATAATAATAAAATAAAATAACATAATTACAAAGTGAATAGGATTAATTATACGAATGCTCTTGTATAGTTGGGTAAAATTATTATTATGCTAGAAAGGTATTATGTTCAGACAAATTTGTATGTTCAGATTTAAGTTGTGTTTAAATTGCAGAGTGTCCACTGTGGTTGCTTCGTGCTACAGCTTACAGGAAAGCTATGAACACGTCTGGCTTTGCTAGCTTTGATGGCTCTGAAACTTCTACCAGATGGAAGTAGCTGGAAGATGTGATGTCCAGGATGAGAGGGGTCAGAAGTTATTTTAAAATCCTCTGCTAGAATCATTTGAGGGAGTCCCTAATGCCCATCCAGTCGATTACTGGGCAGATGGATAGGGTGCCCAATCCATGGCTGGGCACACACTCACCCACACAGACACCCGCACACACTATACAGGGTTTAGATATGGGCAATTGAGAAGCAAGTTCACCTTGAATACATGTTTTTGGACTGTTGGAGGAAACCGGAGAACCCAAAGGAAACCCACGCAGACACATAGAGAACGTCGAAATTCCACCAAGATTGGGATTCAAACCTAAATTCCCAGCACTGGGAGTTGGACGTGCTAACCACTAAGCCACAGTACAGCTCGGGAAAGCGAATTAAGCCTCGTAATAATTACATCTATATATGGTGAATACAACCAGAAGCCCATCAGCCACTGCAGAATAAACTGCTAATCTTCATGTTTACGATGAAGCAGTGCTGGCAGATGTGCTAATGATGCAGGCATTGAAACATTAACACAGCTTATGTCACCTCACATCTAAATTGCAACAGCAATGTAAATCAGCAATACTTAAAGCTGTAGTCATTTATGATTTGCACTTCTTTTGACTTGTGTCATCAAACAGAAGGGAAGGCTATCACTCAGATGGTTGTGGGTTCAAACATGTGTTTGTTGCTACATGTGGGAATCACAACAGATTAGAACAAAGATTCCCATACCCGGATCAACCATGAATATTTAAAATTGGAATATTGTTTTTAATATATAAATAAATACCTCCAACATGCGCGACCCTATTAGATGACTAAGTGGAAGATAATAAATCAAATAATGTATTTAAATTCCCACTTTATTTTTTTTAACATTTTTATGTGTGTATGAGGCTTAGTGGCTTAGTGGTTAGCACGTTCGCCTCTCAGCGCTAGGGATTCCCGGTTCGAATCCCCATCTGGGTGGAGTTTCCATGTTCTCCCCGTGTCTGCGTGGGTTTCCTCCGGGTTCTCCGGTTTCCTCCCACAGTCCAAAAACATGGATCAAGTCAATTGAATTCTGCAAAATTGCCCCATATAGAGTGTGTCTGTGTGAGTGAGTGTGTGCCCAGCGATGGATTGGCGCCCTGTCCTGGGTCTATCTGCCCAGCGCCCGAGACTTTCTCCCCTGGATGGGCATGGTGAACCCCACCGCGACCCTAATAGAGGATAAAGTGGGAGATAATGAATGAATGAAAGTGTGTATGAGTGTGTGTGTGTGTGTGGGGGGGGTATAATATGAGTGGAAACCCACGCAGTTCTCCGGTTTCCTCCCACAGTCCAAAAACATGGATCAAGTCAATTGAATTCTGCAAAATTGCCCCATATAGAGTGTGTCTGTGTGAGTGAGTGTGTCCAGTTTCCTCCCACAGTCCAAAAACATGGATCAAGTCAATTGAATTCTCAAAATTGCCCCATATAGAGTGTGTCTGTGTGAGTGAGTGTGTCCGGTTTCCTCCCACAGTCCAAAAACATGTATCAAGTCAATTGAATTCTCAAAATTGCCCCATATAGAGTGTGTCTGTGTGTGTGAGTGTGTGCCCAGCGATGGATTGGCACCCTGTCCTGGGTCTGTCTGCCCGGCGCCCGGGACGTTCTCCCCTGGATGGGCATGGGGAACCCCACCGCGACCCTAATAGAGGATAAAGCGGGAGAGAATGAATGAATGAATGTGTGTATGAGTGTGTGTGTGGGGGGGGGGTATAATATGAGTTAGTGTGTGTATGTGTGCGTTTATTGCATATGTGTGTTCATGTATGTATTGGGAGTGTGTGCTGTAGATCAGGAATGTCGAGCTAGCACACACACACACACACACACACACACACACACACACACACACGCGTCTCTTAGCAAGTCACCGCCTTTGAACTTCCCTCCCTCATCTGTGTGACTTGTGTCTGTTGTTGCACACTATCAGGGCAACTGGGGCTCAGGGACAAACTAAAGTTTGGAGTGATTTGCTTCATCCTCCTCACCCTCCTCCTCCTCATCCTCATCCTCAGCAGCAGAGGCGGCGGCAGCTCGAGGTGAAGTGTGTGGACGTTACGCTGGCTCTTCCTGGTGAGTGATTTAGCAAAGTGGAAAGTTTGCTAGCTCAGTTGCTAAGCTAACTGTCGAACTGCAAGGCTGCGTGATCTTCAGCTGGCTTTTCGCTTCGATGAGATTCTGTAATGATTTTATTACAGTTACACCAATCTATTAAACACCGGTCTGCGCTGTGGCGTCATGTTTATGTAGCAGACTGTGCTAAGCTAAAAGCTCAGAGTGAAAAACAAGCTAAACTGAGCTAACCACGGGCTCAGAGAGAGAGAGTCGAACCCTCACAAACTACAGCCTCCTTTAAATATGGAAGTTTATCTTGAATAGTTAAACTTCTTGTTTGGGACTTTTGGAAGCTTCGGAGCTGATTTCGGGGTTTTTTCTGCTCGTGGATGACGGAGCGCTGTTAGTTGGTGTACGGTTGGGAAACCTGTTAGCTGACACGTTATAACTTGTTTATATTCTCTTATCGACTTCGCTTCAGCAGCTGTCATCGTGTTCTGTTTGTTATACTTGACGCGTGGGGTCGTAGAGCATCCTGTTACTTTTCAGAGCTTTTAAAGCCTTTGGCGTTGCGCGTCGTCACATGCTTTATATGTTAGAATAAATCATGCTGATACAGAAAGTTGGCGCATGCGCGCGGCGGGCCAGCCGCGTTGTAAGGGATGTGATTTGGGTATTAGAACGCTACCGGTTACTGTCCTCTATTTAAAAGAAAAACTCCTAGAAATGGACCTTATTTGGCTTATTAGTTTAATATTACAGGAGATTAATAAACACTCTGAGGCAGTCGTAGCTCCCTGGTTCGATTCCCGGTGTACTATGGATGAAGTGCCCTTGAGCAAGGCACCTAACCCTCAATTACACCCCGGGTGCTGTGTGCAGTTATGCCGCCACTCCGGGCACGTGTGTGTGTGTGTGTGTATGTGTGTGTGTGTATGTGTGTGCCTATGTGTGTGTGTGCCTGTGTGTGTGTGTATGTGTGTGCCTATGTGTGTGTGTGTGTGTGTGTGTATGTGTGTGCCTATGTGTGTGTGTGTGTGCATGTGTATGTGTGTGTGTGTGTGTGTGTGTGCCTGTGTGTGTGTGTGTGCCTGTGTGTGTGTGTGTGTGTGTGTGTGTGCATGTGTGTGTGTGTGCCTGTGTGTGTGTGTGTGTGTGTGTGTGTGCCTGTGTGTGTGTGTGCCTGTGTGTATGTGTGTGTGCCTGTGTGTGTGTGTGTGTGTGTGCCTGTGTGTGTGTGTGTGTGCCTGTGTGTATGTGTGTGTGCCTGTGTGTATGTGTGTGTGTGTGTGTGTATGCCTGTGTGCGTGTGTGTGTGTGCCTGTGTGCCTGTGTGTGTGTATATGTGCCTGTGTGTGTGTGCCTGTGTGTGTGTGTGTGTGTGTGTGCGTGCCTGTGTGCGTGTGCCTGTGTGTGTGTGTTTGTGTGTGTGTATATGTGCCTGTGTGTGTGTGCCTGTGTGTGTGTGTGTGTGTGTGTGTGTGTGCCTGTGTGCGTGTGCCTGTGTGTGTGTGTGTGTGTGTGTTTGTGTGTGTGTATATGTGCCTGTGTGTGTGTGCCTGTGTGTGTGTGTGTGTGTGCCTGTGTGTGTGTGTGTGTGTGTTTGTGTGTGTGCGTGTGCCTGTGTGTGTGTGTGTGTGTTTGTGTGTGTGTGTCACTCTAACGGATGGGTTAAATGTGGACGACAAATTCCTCTGTGAGTAACACAGTACGTAAAACGGATCAATAAAATAAATAGAAATACAACGAAGTGGTGAATTAATAAATAATAAATAATCACAGCATGGACCTAATATCTCATCTCATCTCATTTTCTAATGCTAACTCCTCCCTTTGGTTCGTGTAGAGCTGGGCAGATACATCCAGGACAGGACGCCAATCTATCCCTGAGAACACACACTATTTATATGGCAATTTTGATCAGCCAATTTCATGACCTTTTATTTCATAAAGGTAATGAGAGGCTTAAGAGAGAACAAGAGATTATTAAAGTCAGACTTTGCCAATAAAATAAATATGGGTCATGGGTGCTGGAACTTACAGTTTCAATTTATCTTGAATCCATGTGTGTTTTTAAACTGTGGAAGAAAACCGGAGAACACGGAGAAAAACCCACACAAACACGGGAAAGACCATGGTAGAACATTGAAACTTCACCCAGATCAGCATTCAAACCTGGATGTGCTAACCACTTCACCGCTGTGTCGCCCAGATCTAATATTAAAAATGTACATGTGTTTTTATAGAGCTGAAGGTTAAAAGGCAGATAAACAAAAATGGAACGACAAATCAATATTTTTTTTTATCCAAAGATATGTCACAGTTTTTTTTTATGAAACTTTTTAGTTCATAGCATTTTATCTTGTACTCAAAAAATGTATATGGTTGGAGAATGCAGAGCAGTAACTGAAACCTGTCCCTGTTTACAGAACCGGTCAAGATTGTTCAGGGTCCTAGGTCCTCACCTAGGTCTATTTGTGTTCTACAGTACATACTTTTAGTCCCCTTTACTCTGTTCTCTAATGTTCAGAACCCCAATAGTACCACAACAGAGCAGGCATTATGTGGTTGCTGTGTTATTCTTATCCCAGCAGTGTCACTGAGGTGTTTAAATGAAACTACTGCTGCACTGACCTTTATGATAGACCAGATCAGTACTTTTTTTTTTCTTTTTCTTCTTCCCATGTTTAAAAATGATTATGAAAGAGGAAGTTATGAGTACTGTTAATGCCACACTGAGAGGACTAATAGTCTAATATATTTGTCAATTTCTGTATAGTAGTGTATAACAACTAAGTTCCTATTCAAATATGTCTGATATCACATATGCTTATAAACGGGGTGTGTACGGTGTCGCTGACCTGTTAAAGTGGTTTTGACTAATGCAGTTTATATGTTGATCCTCTTTGACTCATGAGAAACTTCTGTCCGAAGGTGAAAAGGTCTCCCCTTCCTTCCTTCCTAAATGAGTCAGATTATTAGTAGCCATGTTCTGTGTTCTACATTCTTTTCACGAATTAATAAGTTAATGACATACTTTACAGTCAGTATTTCCATGTGTACAGTCAAGCTTAATTCTTTTCACCAGTAGGAAAAAATAATGAATGCACCAATGAATTAATAAGTTAATGACATAGTTTCATACCTTTATAATTAAAAACAGGACTATTATAATTTATTAGTCAGTATTTCCATGTGTACAGTCAAGCTTAAGTAATTAATCAATTAGTTGGCAGCTATTAATTTAATTGCTTACAACTTTAATAATTGACCTTTAATAGGCTAACAAAAATGCGGCAATATAAACACATTCATCGATACTCTTGCAGACACATCAAATCAATTAATATTTTCACCCCTAGTATACAATAAAGCTGCACTAATTAATTTATTCATTATTATTAATATATTTCAAGCTTAAATTACATTATTCGTTCATTTTATTGGCTAGTTATCTACTTTAAATCATTCACAAAGTAATGTATTCATTTGTTTAATCAATGTGTGTGTTTAGAATATTTCAGTATACAGCAGAGCTGGAAAAAATTTACTGATTATTTGTCAATTATTTAATTGCAAACAACTTTATTAACAGTTCATTTGAATTACTAACCTAATGATTTCCATGTATACAGTAGAGCTGTACTCATTTATTACACTAGTGTATATATATATAGGCTGTGTAATTGTATGAAAAAGTCATAAATGCAATATAACCTTCATTTTATCAACAGTATGATCACAAATCCAGTGTAGTAAAGCTCTATTGGTCTTTGCTGTGGTTCTGGTGGGTTCTGAATTAACAGGATGAGGTTGTTAAATGTCACAGCGAGAACTCCGCTCTGAGTTTTCAGTCATATCAGTGACATTTACATTTGACTGATGCTGTCTCAAATGTGTAATATTTCACTGTGCTGCTGTCAACAGACCTGTTTTTATTTGAACAATGTGAGCAAGCTGCTTTTATCTTATTTTCTTGTTTCTCTTCTCTGCTACTAAAGTTTATTAAAAAAATGGAATAAAGGCATGTCTTCATATGGTCATATGAGGGGTTTTATTGGCTGTTGGACTGTGTACAGTACAAGGCTGCATCACTAAATATGTGCTGATTTAGTTGGTAAATTGCGACACAAATATAGACACAGAAAGAAAACTGAGCTTAAATTGGTTGACTGACCATCAGAGAGCATCGTTCACAACGTCCACAAATGAGAATAAACTTTTCATGTAGATCCCTAAAACACTGTACTGTATACTGACTACTTTTAAGAAATTTTTAAGAAATTACACAAGTTAACAACATTATATTATCTGCAGCTGTTCAGGTTGGAATAAGTCTAGTTTCTCTGGGAAAAAATGTTACATCAGTACAGTAAGAACTGAAATATGTGTGCTGTAATTACAATTACATTAAGTTTCAATTAGTGTTTTAGCAAAGGGTTTGTTACTTTCTATACTTGAAAATCTTTTTTTATAAAACTGTTCATTTGATAGTCCAATGATTCACTCATCTTCTTAAAATTTCCTGCTTGAACCCTAGAAAGCAAAGAGCATAGATTTAATAAATCAAAACATATAGATATTTTAAGAGTTTATAAAAACTGTCCCTCCATTACCTTCCACTTAATCTTCTACTAGGAGGGGTTCCATATGGCCGCCCAGGGGAGAAGATTTGTGGCAACCTATTGCTGGGCACACTCACTCACTCACTCACATACACACACTATGAGCAGCCAATTTACCGTATTTTCCAGACCATAAGGCGCACCGTATTATAAGGCACAGTCTGAATTACTGGGTCTATTTCTGTATTTGACCCACATATAAGACGCACCGTACTATGAGGCGCAGTCTCAATTACGGACTCTACCTCTGTACGGTGCTTATTCTGTATGGCACCGTGTTATAAGGCACTTGCTAAAACATACGATCTACAAGAAAAGTAAAGGATGCAAAACGCTGATTTATAATTGAAGTTTATTCTACTACTTGACAAAACACACATTATTTTAATCACTCTTCTCCCACAAATCCATCGAAGTCCTCTTCTTCTGTGTTTGAATTAAAAAGCTGTGCAATTTCACTATCGAGCACTCCGAGCAATGATGCCGGCTTTCGCGAAAGCTCGGACGACGGTTACAGCAGAAACCTCAGCCCAGGCATCCACAATCCATTCACAGACGGTGGCGTAACTCGCCCGCCGCTGCCTCCCGAGTTTTAGTAAACGTGTGTTCGCCGTCTATCATCCATCGCTCCCACGTCGCCCGCAACTTTACTTTAAACGCCCTGTTTACGCCAATGTCCAGTGGTTGGAGTTCTTTATTTAATCCTCCCGGAATGACGGCAAGCTCCGAATTAATTTTCTTCACTCGGCTTTTCACGAAACCACCTGGTCGCACAACCATACTTTTATAGATTTTGGAACTCAGTACATGTATAAGGCGCACCGGATTATAAGGCACACGTCCGATTTCTGGGAACATTTTAGGCTTTTAGGTGCGCCTTATAGTCCAGAAAATACGGTACCTTAAATCTAAGATTTTGGACTGTGGGATGAAATTGGAGAACCTGGAGAAAGCCAACAGAGAGAACATGGAAACTCCATCCAGTTTGGGATTCGAACAGTTTGGGATTCGCTAAAAGGCGAGCATGCGAAACACTACGCCAACACACCACTATTAATAAAATCACAATTAATTATTTGTTAATTTTTACATATTTGAATAGAAATTTATAAACTAACCTCAGTCACTAACCTCTTTTTTTTTTTTTTACATTTAATCCTGTTGCTACAGGTTTATTACCCATTCAGCTTGTCATGCATTTGGGACAATAGTATCGTTAATACTTTTGAGGGAAGGTTTGGGAAAGACCCTTCTATGTTCCATCATTGCTTTGCTCCTGTGCATCAAGCAGAGTCTTTAAACATTACTACATCCAAAGCGACTTACAAATATCTTAACTCAATATCTGGGGTTAGAGGACAGTGTGACCCATTATACAGTACAGCACTCATTGAACAATTAGGGTTAATAGGGCCTTGCTCAGTGACCCACAGTGGCATTGCGTTTGGTGGGTTTGAATCCTCAACCTTAAGATTGATAGCTCAAAACCCTAACCACTAAGCTACCACACCCTAAAGGCATGGTTGGTTGGTTAAATTTGGGTGGAAGAACGTGACTGGGCCACTGAAGCTCTGATCTTTACCCCGATGAAACACCTCTGGGAAGAACTAGAACAGGGATTGTGAGCCAGACACTCAGTGAGCCAGTCAAATATCAGCGTCTGAACTCACAAACGCTTTTATGAATCATGAAGCTGCAATGAGGAAAATAACCTGGAATGAGATGTCATGAATGGTGTCATGTGTAGGTGTTTTAATACTTTAGTCAATATAGAACAATACCATGAATTCAGGCTTATGGGCATTTTATCCTTTTGTTGTCTTTCATAAACAATTGATCCAGCAAGAGTGAATAAACCAGTATTTATAAATCAATATTCATTCATTCATTATCTCCCGCTTTATCCTCTATTGGGGTCGCAGTGGGGTTCCCCATGCCCATCCAGGGGAGAACGTTTCGGACGCTGGGCAGATAGACCCAGGACAGGGCGCCAATCCATCACTGGGCACTCACTCACTCACACTCTATATGGGGCAATTTTGAGAATTCAATTGATTTGATCCATGTTTTTTGGACTGTGGGAGGAAACCAGAGAACCTGGAGGAAACCCAGGCAGACACGGGGAGAACATGGAATCTCTACCCAGATGGTGATTCGAACCGGGAATCCCTAGCGCTGAGAGGCGAACGTGCTAACCACTAAGCCACCGTGCCGCCCATAAATCAATATATTAATCTGTTATTTAAGTTTATGAAATGGGTCCTTAAATCTGATTAGCTGAGCTTTTTATCCAGCCAGGACATGAGTGACAATGATGCACCACCCTTACCGCTTCACATTCTTCACATTCAAATCAATGCAATCAATAAATAGTTTCTGCTACATTTCACATTTCATTTCATAAGCTCATATGCTGCTATATTTATATTTTATATCATATTTATAGTTGTATATTTCATATGTGCACATCTAATATTATAATATATTGTATTTATATCTTTTCTTTTTTTTATTTAAGTTCTAACTTTAATAGAATAGTCTGTGAGCCATAATTTCGTTTTTCTGATGTACCACATGCGATACAAATGATAATAAAATTTCCTTGAATCCTTGAAATCGGTATCCTGTTACTCAGCGATCAGTGTTCACTTTAAAAACTGGACTAGAATATACCGCGGAAGACCACTAATAATAATTTTGTTTTAAATAAGCACATTTATGAATTATTTGCTGTAATTGATCTGTTCTGTATCATATTACATCTAATCTGATATTAACATTAGAAACCATGTGTAGCTGTAAAGACACTAATTTGCACAAAGCACTGAAGTGTGTTCTACAGACCACAGAAGAAATCTTTGTTATACACATAACATTGGTCCGATTGTGTTTTTGTTGTTATTATTGTTATTATTATTATTAGCAGCATCTCCTCTGTGCAAATGCAGTCATCATTTTAATTTTAGTCCATATTTAATGAAACTGGAATTAAACCTGTACAATGATGATGGATTTGTTGGGGGGGTAGTTTTTGAGAACTCTGCTCATTCTATAATTATGGAGTTCACTGCTACAGTGATACACTACTATCAGTAAGACAACATAAACAAATTTATAAAAATGATTCATTGCCTTCACTGTTGCAGGACTGTCTCAGGTCTTCACTTATGAATGATGACTCATGTGCTGTGAAATAAGAATAGTTGTACACACCTTACTGTGTGTGAAGATACATACACAGTGTTACTAAGAACACTGCACAATGACTGGGTAGGGCTCTACTATTGTAGCTCATCTACCTCATGATTTCAGAACACTGCATTCTGCTAGTTTTCAATTGTAAAGGAGAAGAGATTGTTTTAATTTTAATTTAAAGCTGCTGTAAAGGTTGTAAATAAAGCAATAAGGCTCGAAATGGTGAATAAATACATAGCCTCGACTGCCTCATTACTCTTATATAATAATTACAAACACACCATGATAAAAAAACAAGGTTTGATTCATGAATGTGTTTATTTTAAAAAATTATTAAGAATCTGGTCTTCCACTCAGCTTCGGTTTTTAAAGTGAACATTGATCGCTCAGTAACAGGATACAGGCTTAGTGCTCATTGGGAATCAGCTCACTGTTTACATTAATCTGTATTTCCATTAATGTTACATGATTCAAAATAATGTTCCTCCATGCTTCAAATAATGTGAAGCGTCAAAGGTGTGCAGTTTTTGTCAGAAATGGCTCAGCCAATCAGATTTTAGCACTGGAATTACCTATAGTTGAAAGTCTGTGTCTTTTATGACTGCACCAAAAAAGTGAGGACAAGCTGGAGTGAGCTAATCAGCTTCACAAGCAAAGAGCATCTCAAAACTGACACAATCTCATGCACCGTTTGTAATGTTTGGGAAACTAAAATGCACAAGCTTGTTTCATTAAAACTACGAGTGAATGTTGGTTTTGCTTATTAGGTTTGTTTTTGGTGCTTGACTAATTGACCCATGGAAATTTTGTTGACTAAGACTTTCCTTTGGTACATGAGTGGCTGGTCTGTTTAGGGGGAGCCCTGTAGTACATGCTACATGATTTACAGGTTTTTTGTACTTAATCAAAAAGTCACAGGGGGGAAACCTCCCCCAGATTGGGATTCAAACTTGGAATCACAAATGCTGTGAGGCGAACGTGCTAACCACTATAACATGTTGATAGATGTTTTGTAGTTTCATTTCTTCATTAGAGGCAGCTATACATCAAGACATGCATGAGTTTCTGTTCATCTGTAGAGTAGTTACGTTAATTTAAAATTGCTGTGATATAAATATTCATGAGAATCAGGCCAGAAACACCAGCTGCTGTTTAGTTTTTATACAGTAGCAGTAATAAGGCATTGCATGTGCTTGGTGATTGCAATAGGAATGACAGACGGGTGTAAAGTGGAGGTGGAGCTATATCGGGGTCAGCTCTGAGTCCTTTCTTGTTTGTGATGGTCATGGACAGGCTGACTGACGAGGTTTGGCATGAGTCTGTGTGGAATATGATGTTTGCAGATGACATTGTGATCTGTGGTGAGAATAGGGAGCAGGGTGATGAGAGCCTGGAGGGATGGAGGTGTGTATCGAAGAGAAGGGGAAAGGTTAGCAGGAGTGAAACAGAGCACATGTGTGTGAATGAGAGCGAGGATGGCGGAAAGGTTCATTTGCAGAGATTTAAGGTAAAAGAAAGTAAGTAAAGTGGATATGTTTTAATACTTTGGGTTAAATGTACAAAGTAATGGAGAATGTAAGGAAGAGAGTGCGCCAATTAGATGCAATTTAGAGCATTCAATATGCCTTGAATCCATGTTTTTTGATTGTGGGTGGAAAATGGAGAACCCGGAGGAAACCCAGATCGGGATTCGAACCTAGATCAGCTGAGAGGCGGATGTGCTAACCACTTAGACACTGAGCTGTCTGGTTTAATGTGTTAGTATTTTAATATTGGGAATTATATTATTTCTGTTAGATTTTATTGGTTGCCGGCATGTTTGACAGAATGCAGGTCTCTAACACTAACTTGGTGTAGAAGAAACTTGAGGGCATGAGTATATACCCCCCTCGGACAGTACGGACAGTGTGGAGGGGGTGTTAATGTATGGGAATGTGATGAAGCCAAATAAGAAGAAACCATGGAAGTCCATGGTCAGGTGGGAAGCTGCAGACATTGATGTAATGTTTAATTCAGGTTTCATAGCACAGTGGCACTGATGACCTGTGACCTGGATTTCTACTGTGAGCACTCCTGGTGCTTTCAGTATGAAGTTGCATGTTCTTACCATGTATGGGTCTTCCAAGGTCTCGGTTTCAGCTCATCACTTGTGTTTAATTTACAACATACAAAATAATGATGCTTATTCTTGGCATTTGTTACATACCATGATGGACACCTGAAGAACCCTGCATAATTCAATCAGTCTGTACAGGAACAAGAGATCAACAGATTTTGTAGCTGAAAGAATTATTAAAGGTTCAATGTGAGTATTTATCTCATCTCATTATCTTATGCTTACTCCTTTGATAGGGCCTAGGGTCATAGTGGGGGTGTTCTAGGGTTTTCTCCATGCACATCCTGGGGAGAATGTTTTGGACGCAGGGCAAATACACATAGGTCAGGGACCCAATCCATCGCTGTGCACACACTCACACACTATATAGGAGCAATTTAGAGCAGCCAGTTCACCTTGAATCCATTTTTGGACTGTGGGAGGCAAGCAGAGAACCTGGAGGATACCTACACGGACAAAGGGAGAACATGAAAACTCCACCCAGATCGGTATTCAAACCTGGATAGAAAAAGCGAACATGCTAACCATTAAGCCACCATGCCACCCCTGCTAATTTATTTTGGCTGTAGTTTGCTATGTTTTAATGGCTCTAGTGAATTGGACCTGTTTGTTAAATTTGGTGTTTTTATTCCAGTGGTAGCATGTGTAACCACAATTACAAAGGTCCTAATACTGACCCTTGTGGAAAACCACATTCTGTGGTTAGAGCTGAATAGATTTACATAGTCAACTTGATACTTGCCTCCTGCAGGGAGGTTTATATAACAGATGCACTGATTGCTGGAATGCAGTTCCTTCGCAGATCAATTCAGTCAATTTTTAATTCATTTCCAGGACATGAAAAAACACGGCATGTGTAAAAACCTTTATTGCTAGAGAGCTGCTTTCAGATGATGTTTAATTGCTAAATTAAAGCAGAATAAAGGCAAGACCCAAGACAATCTTTAATTCACCCATGTAAATGAACCAAAACCTGAATGTTTATGTAGGCGGTATCATTGGCCTGTGTTATTTAAATCTGTCATTATAACAAACACACCTGTTTTTGTAAAGCTGTATTCGAATGAATTCAGGTAGAACACATCAAACAGTTATACAGTAGCTGTGATGCTCACCAGCGTAATTAACTCTCCCACACAGACCTTCACTATAAAGCACCTGCAGGCTTGACAGCAGGCCAACAAAAGCTCTGGGTCAATACCGATTCAGAGCACCGGTGCTGGAGAGGTGGCACATAATGGCAAGGCAGAACGATGAGCATGTTCTTTTGCTGTGTTGCCAACTCATCCTTTTGAGTAAGTAGGAGCTTCACAGCTGCACACACTTCAGCTACTGTTGCGTAAAACCTGGGGAGGAGAGGCGGATTTGAATGAGAGTCGGTGGGACGAGGAGCTGGTCGACCATTGTTGGGTGTTTTGAGGAGACGAGGTGAGTTTGGAGCAAAGGGGTGATAAATCTGCATGAATCAGGGTACAGTATTGTGTAAATCAATATCCAAAATGAATGTAAATTATAATTAAAATTAAAACTATTACTTGCTGTGCTGCTTTATTTGTATAAACCTGAGTTTATACAATTTAAGATGATGCAACTCTTATCAGACCAAATCTTTCATGCTTAACTATCAAAATACAAGTGAATCTCTGATTTCTTACATTACATTTACTAAGTAAACTGTAACCTGCCCATCCTGATCAGGTGACAACATTTATTTCTGTCCGGAATTGCATAATTATTTCCTCAAGATCTTGTATTGATGATGGAAATGTTGAGCACTATACAAAGTCTCCTCCAGCACATCCCAAAAATTCTCAATGGGGTTCAGGTCTGGACAATCCATGTGTGATAATGATGTCTTATACTTTCTCAACCACAATTTGACCTTCTAAAACAGATGAACATGTTCTCCAAGACCACATAATGTCTTTCCACGTGTTTTATTTGCTGAGAAATTACTCATGGCATCAGTTCGAGTCCAATAAGTTGCAAAATCAGTTGCAGCTGAACCATAACCATCATGCAGTAATTATCCAATAAGAGGATCTTAACTATTTGCTTAGTTGCGTGTGTGTGTGTAAATATTATAATAATAATATAATGCATAGTAATATTAATATTAATAATTTATTTGTAAGCTAAAGTTGCCTAAAGTGTTTATGATGGAAAAGGTGAACAATTTATTTAGAAACTGCAAAGATTGTATTATTATACATATCTTGTATTAACCACACACACACACACACACACACACACACACACACACACACACATATATATATAGAGAGAGAGAGAGAGAGAGAGAGAGAGAGAGAGAGAGAGAGAGAGAGAGAGAGATTGTGCTGACGTGCCAATAAACTCCAACTATCATCACCATATACATGCAATTTTATTTAAGTAACAAACTCTAGTTCTTCTGGTTGTCTAAATAGCATTGCAACATTAAAAACCATTAGAATCCCAAGACACATTTTTTACGCTTTTGCAGAAGAATGGAGTTTGTTGCTGCAACAAAGTGGAACTCCATCAACGCCTGAGGTTTGGTTGATCAGCATGATTACGTCAGTGTGACTGTCATGTGTCTACATAGTTCAGGGTGTAAATTCGCCTGACCATTGAGGATTTGGTTGCAATGTGCTCTGAAGCATTACTCTGAAGTGGGAGTACTGAATTGTTAATGCCACTGTAGTATTGAAGTAGAGTTTTCCGTATTTGGTGACAGTAGTTTTACTGCAGTTTAAAGGCATGTCAGTATTCTGCCTTTACTTTCATGAACAAATAAAAAAAATCCTCTGTTCCTCTTTCTTCTAATCATGGACAGATCTTCTACTGAACTCTCGAGCTCAAAGCTTCCTTTTATAGGCGCAGTTCTTAGAATTCACATTCAGCGTTCTCTCGATTGTTTTCTCTCTTTCTCTAGTTTACATCAATTCTTTAAGCACTTCATTTTAGCATATAGAATAAATTAGTAATGAAAAGTAAGAAAAAATAGACCTTTGATGTTTGGAGAAGAGACGTCGACAATGTGAGCACATTTAATAGATCAGATATCAGCAGTTTATCTAAAATTCTTCTTATTCTTATTTTAGTTCACACCATTTGCCTCATTGTCACACACATTGTCGTAAATAGCTGTTTTCACAACTAAGAATAAAACTTGACATATTTGATGGCATTGGGAGTTTGCGCATCTGACTGATGATGCGTGAGATCCTTGTGCACCTGATATATACTGACACTGTTTAAAATAAATGCATTTAAAAGCCAGAATTTAACAGAATTCATAGGTTTTTGTTTTAGCTGCATCTGAGCGTGTGTGACCACGTGTTTGTCTGCGCATTGTTGTATGTAAATTGTTGTGCATGTGTCTGCGCACGTTGACTGAGATGCGATAAGGCTTTATCACTGGTTCCATGTGATCTTAAGCAAACTGCAGACGGGAAGCAATGTTTTTTTAGAGCTCAGCAGCTGTCTGCTTGTACCATGCCATGCATACTATTATTGATTAGTGTTTTCCTGATGGTGAACTCATGAACATTAATATTAGACAGTGTTAGAAAGGCCTTCAGTTGCTTTGAAGTTACCTTGGGTTCGTTGAGTGCCATACAATGAATGCATAATTTATGAAAGATTTACAAGTTCAACTGTCCATAAAAATCAATTCATCAAAATGAATCAAACCACATGTAGTGTTAAATCACAAGTCATTGTTCAATCTAGTTTTGGTTTGTTAAAGGGGTATATCGAGCTTTAAAGGGGGGTGGGGTGTGGAGTCATGTATGAGCAAAAGTGTGCTACCTCCCCAGATTGATAGACGGTGTGTTTATAACATTCATTAGTGGCCTGCATTTGATTTATAAAGTTTCTAATAAGTGTTAAGATGATGAATAAAACGGGTATTAAACACGGGATTATAAAATGGGTTGTTCCGGTCCTTAAATCTGATTTGCTGAGCCTTTTGTCCAGCCTATTGACAACAATGCACACCTCTTTGCACTTCACATTCGTATTAATTTGTGAAATCCAATACATTATTTGAAATCATGTACAATTAATGGAAATAAAGTAAACTAAACTAATCCTGTATTCTGTTTCTCAGCAATCAATATTCACTTTAAAAAATGGATTGGATTATTAATCTTTTGTTTTTTCTATAAACATATTGAAACACCTCTGGTTGTATTTACATTTGAGAGTTACGTCTAACTTCCCATCAATTCAATACGCTAAAAAGAGAGCCCGAATGTTTAAGAGATTTGGTCCAACTACCATTCAGTATTTTACTCTGTAACCAGCAGCAGACCAAAGTTAATTTAAAACACCATCATTAAAATAAACCTGCCACAGTTCCATCCACCCGAGTGAATGATGCCAGCGCACAGTGCTGCTGGTATCATACAATTAAAAATACTTCAATTCATTGAGTCCTTAACTGTGCAATACAATACAGAAGCAATACAGACATCCAGCTGAAGAACAAATGCGTATAAACAATGGCGAGGACGCCACCGAGTCCTAAAGCTGCCAGTCAAAGCCCCAGGCCTGAGTTTTGTGCTTAATTAGCATTATTAACCTTCACCAGAATCCGGCAGGTTTTATTTTGCCGTGGTGACAGCTTGCGTTGTACAGCTCCGTTTTCCAGCATGAAGCATTTTAATTGGATCCAGCTTCATGCTCTCCACACTCCTGACGACATGGCGGGGGCGGATGCGCTCAGAGGTGAGCGACATGCAAATGGCCTTTTTATAAAAGGGGGTGTCGGGGGTGTTCTTTTTCTTCATATCCTTTCGCAGCGGCGGGGCATTGAGCTTTGCCGTTGCGCGCGACACACCCGCGTGACAGCCGACGCATCATTAAAATTTTTGATGGTTTCCATGTACAGGCCTATCTGCAGCTCCGCATCACACCAATGCCTTTTGTACGAGTTCTGTCTCTCACTTTAGTTAATTCCTTATCTTTTCCCTGCCGGGCATTCACCCCCCCCCCTCACCCCTTATGTTCAACGATGGAAGTTTTTTCTTGTGGATGTTCTTACACGCTGGACATAAAAAAAAGTGTGTGTATTTATATATATATATATATATATATATATATATATATATATATATATATATATAAATATAATGTCATTTAATTGTATTTATTTTTCTGTATTAGGATGCTGATGGTGTGTTATTTCAATAGCAGTCTTTTTTTTTCTTTTAATGATTATTAGACACAGCAGCACAGTTGTGTAGTGCTGCTGTGTCTAATAGATGTCTGTCTCTCAGCGCTGGGGAACTAAGTTTGGGTTCTCCGGGTTCCTCCCACTGTTCCTCACACAAAAAAATGGATTCAAGATGAATTGGCTGCTTTAAATTGCCCCTATATAAATTGTCCCTTTATAGTGTGTGAGTGAGCGTGCCTAGTGATGGATGGCCGCCCAGCACCCAAAACATTCTCCCATCTCCAGGACAGGACTCCAATCTATCGCTGGTCACACGCTCACTTACACATTATATAGGGGCAATTTAAAAAGAGTCAATTTCGATCAGCCAATTCACCATAAATCAATGTTTTTGGACTGTGGAAGAAAACCGGGTGGAAACTCCACCCTGATTGGGATGCGTTCCTGGATCCACAGTGCTTTTGTGTGCTTTTTGTGCTAATTATTATTTTTAATTATAACTGGTTGTTGTAACCATGATCACTTGTTAACCTAAACAACAGAACCGTGTTTGCTGTTTTTTTTCTCTTTTTCTGGTGCTCTGTTGTGTTAGTTTAGTAGTCTGTGTGGAATGGCACCTGTGGGGATAAAGTTTTTTGGGGGTGAGTCCGGGGATTAAAACGGAACGCTTGCTACTCATCGGCTCAGCAGCTTCATGACAGGTCTCATTATCACAGTAGGTGTCGTGTTCTCACTGGCTAGAGTTCTGCGACAAGGTGACGCCAGACAGCCATTTTCTTGGAAGCATGTGATTACTAGAGTGGCACTCGGCTCTCTAATTCTATTACCAGATTCGCAGGCGCAGCTCTGGCACAGCGAGCACTGAAATGGTGAGAAGTTCCACTTGTTCATATGATTTATTGGTGTGTTCCTCTTTCTGACAGGGGTGTAAGGGACTGAGAGCCTGTCAGCATGGACCCCCCACAACCAGGCCAACAGCCACCAACACCAGTGTATCAACCTCAGGTAGGTGCACTCGCAGAACCTTCACATGAACTGACGTGTGTTTCTCTCTGAGCTGTGGAGAAGTTCTACTGAAGTCGAAAGCTGCACTTTTGTTTCAGAGTTCGAGAAGTTCCTGGAATTCAGAGATTTAAACTTATTGTGTGATACTAAAGAATCAGTTGCAGACATTTGCCGTGACACAACCTGCAGACTGTACACAACACACCTCCTCCATTCAAATGGCTTCAGTTTGAGTAGTTAAGGTGTATTCGTGAGATCGAGTGACATTGCTGCAGTAATAAGATCTCCTACCAGTGTCATACAGTTTCCTGGAATACAGGCGCAGCTTCAGAGACTTCAGAGTGTCGCTGGCTCTGATACAGAACAGTGCGAGACTACTGTACGAGGAGAGCAGGAAGGATGCACCACTTTCTTCAAATTTTTAATAGGCTATCCTGATTCTGACATCTCTATGGTAAATGCGGATGCAACAGATCTCTTACTGTACTGTATATTAAGGTGGCTGGAACAGGAAAAAAACTGAAAAAATAGACGAATAATTAGAAAATTGTAATATAAATACTCATGTCAGAATATTTACCACGGCAATAAAAACCAACACATTCGCCTTTCTTTACATCCTGTGGCCTGTTGGTAATATGACATTTCCTTACCAGTCAAACGTTTGGACACGCCCCCTTTTTTTCCTCCACTTATTGTCCATGTTCTCAGTTCCACTTACTGGATGGACGTTGTAGTTCTACAATTACAGATTGTAGTTCATCTGTTTGTGTTCTTGAGTACATACTGTGTACATCCCCTTTACACTGTTGTTTAATGGTCAGGACCCAAATAGTAGCACCACAGAGCAGGTATTATTTGGTTTGGTGCATTATTCCTATCCCAGCAGTGTCACTGATGTATAAATGAAACTACAGCCGCATGCTGCAGTAAAACTGCTACTGGAGGCCAATGGAGTGAAATGAGGAGTGGAGTAACATTGACTCACTTGGGTGGTTAAACAAATGATGAGATTGATCAACTGAGGAGGCTTAATCATGCAAACAGCTAAAGTCAGACACTGACTAAATAAATTTGGTAAGGAGGGAATTGGAGGTTAAATGTGAATCTGCTTTGCTGTTTCATTGTTTACAGCAGAGGATGAGATGTTACTGATGTAGGTGTGAGGTTACTGTTCATACAAGTCTTATGCTCTTTAAATCACAAACACATTTAAAAAGTCTTTAGTGCGACTTTAGTGAGGTTATGAGATAAATAGTTTTAAATGTTTATCACACCACCATTAGAGTCGAGAACACAACCACTATATTAAAAAGTTTGTTCTTACTGGAGGTTTAGATCATCTTGTTTGAATTCACTGTGTAATTACTGCATTATACACAGGAATCAGATGAATCCAAACGGGTCCTCATGATATAAAAGCTAAGAAGCTGCTGACCTCATAGAAGCTGCAACTCATTAGTAAGATGTGTCCTAATAATAGAATTCTTCTCAGACATAATTTAAATGTTTTAATAATTAGAATTCTATTGCTAGAGTATTATTATTAGTATTTTTGTAAGTGCAGCTATGAAATTCTTTTCAAGCTGATGCTTTAGGGCTGTGGTTTTAAACTTCCTATCATGCCCTGCTTCTGTTGTACTTGACTTTATTAATTCATGCCACTAAACTGCACTTTGTCAGTTTTCAATTCAGAAAAATGATGTAAATAAATTTGCAAACAATTGTAAAAAATTCAACATATTAATTGTAATTATAATTCATACCACGGCATGAATAGCACCATGAAATACCTCTCCATTCTGTAAATCTAGACTCTTTGTCAGAAAGTCTGATGTTAATACATTCATTCTGCGCTTCGTTTTCTCGCCAGTCCAACACAGCTGTGAAACGCTGTGCTAATCTGAAAACACAGTTTGTTTATTGTCCACCAAAGAAGATTCTGACATTGAAACAGTGGTTCCTCGCTATATCCCCCCCCCCCAGTCAGACCCCCTTCTATGTCATGCCTTTTTGAGAAAGGCTGCTTCAAAATTATCTGGATTATCTTAAGACAGCCTCCTATTTACCACACCTCCTAATTATCAAGTTCAGCTGTTTTATTATAACATGGGTAGTTACGGTCCTTAAATCTGATTGGCTGAACCTTGTCCTATAGTGACATTATAGACAATAATTCACACCTCTGACTGCTTCACATTCATATCAATGCGTGAAATGTGAGAATATGGTAGAACATTAGTGTAAATAATGTAACATTAATGGAAATGCAGATTAATGCAAACAGAGAGCCGATTCAGCGAGTTTTGCTGTTTAAGTTTCAGTTTGTAGCATCAGTAAGTAAAGCTGTTACAAAATATTAGAAGCAAACACCTGTACACTTACAGTAAAGTAGAACCAAAGGATTAAAGAAAAAGATTTTATTAGTGCAGCATTGAAGGGGAGCTTTTTATTTCTTCGTGCTCACCAGCATGTTAACACAAACCTTTCGCACCCTCCACATCTGCCTGTACAGGATATCTGTGAGTGTCAGTCCTCCCGCAGAGAGACAGGCGGTGGTCTGCTCACACCGTCTCTGCTCTGCAGATCCTCCTGTGTGCTGCAGGAGAAGTGATAATGAGATTCCACTCTGCACAGAAACTACTTCCTACACACACACACACACACACACACACACACCATATACAGCCAAAATACATGCAGACAGAGGCGTATACCTATGTATGTATGTAGGTATTTATGTATGTGTGTTTATATATATATATATATATATATATATATATATATATATATATATATATATATATATATATATATAGTACATACGTAAATAAATTGTGTGTTTACTTGTGTATTCCTGCATATCACGCAGATTTCCATTCATTTTATTGAGACATATTGTTTGTCTTTCTTAGAATCTCTTTTGCTCTCTACTGTCGCCACCTTGTCTGTCTCTCTTTGTCTCCTCACTCTCTCTCTTTCTCTCAACATCCCTTTGTCTTGCTCTCTTTTACCCACAACTGTGTCGTTTTTCTGTCGGTCCTCTGCCTCTTTCGCTGTTTGTCTGTCTTTTGACGATCTTCTTTCTGTCTCTTGTTCGTTTTGTCACTTATACACTTCTTGTAATTTAGATTTAAAGATTGTTTAGTTTAAATGTTTCAGTTCAAGAACTAAAACACTTAAATATGAGTTTTGTTGTTCGAGACAGTAGGAGTGTTTAAACCTCAGCTCTAGTGGTCTCCTGTCTTTCTGTGAAGACTTTTTCTGCATCAAAACTTTGGACATTTTCACTCTGTACCCCTGACACAGTGCCATTTTTAGTATTAGAGCAGTAGTAGAAGTAGTTAGAGTTGAAGATGGTGGTGGTAGTAGTATAGCATGCAGTAGTAGTTTATAGTAGTAGTAGTAATAGCATTATTAGTACTTGTAGTGGTAGTAGCAGTAGATGATGGGGTGATGTTGGTAATAGTGGTATAGATAGCACTAGTTTATCAATGAGAATGTTGTGGATTCAAATCCCAGGTCCACTGATGTTACTCGTGTGGGTCCTTGAGCAAGGCCCTTAACTCTTAATGCTCCAAGGATGCTGTAGCTAACCCTGTTTTAGCTTTGTAAGTCGCTTTGGATAAATGCGTCTGCTAGGTGACCAAATGTAAATGTAATGCAGTAGTTGGTGGTGGTGATAGTAGTAGTAGCATTAGTATTGGTTGTAGTAGCAATAAATCTAAATGTTACAGTTAATTATTTAAATAGTTTTGACTCCTATTAATGTTAATGGAATAAAATCACACTTTCTTTTAAAAATCTTTTAACTCTTCAGTCTGTAATGATCGTACTGTCAGCGAGCTGTACATTATACTACATTATAGTTTGTTAAAAGCTGTTAACCCATGTGAGTTTTTTTTTTAGACTTTGTTTGAGTTACTTACGTCAATGAATCAGCTGTAAGTTTTCTCATGATTACTGCTCTGCGTGATTTTCCAGTAGTCTAGACTTCATGGTACAGTTTGCTTACTGTGCAAGTGGAAGGATGAGATTGGACAAAAACAGAATACAGAGAAGGCATTAATATTGCATGTGCCAGACCTGCTGAGGTGATGAAAAGCATGGGAACTGAATCTCCTGTGTCACCCCTCCAATCCCCCCCTCTCCCACCGTTCCATGTCATTCCCTCAGAACCCTGTATCTCCCACCAACACTGCTCTCACACCTCTTCCCAGCTTGTGTTGTCCTTTCCCTGGCAGCTCCTGGCAGTGTTGTGCTGTCATCTCACACCTAGTTCTCCATGCTGCTTCCACCCCATCCCGTCTCCCGTGTTCCTGTCACCAAGCTGCATGCTTGTGTGTCTCTTTCTTACACCCGTGTCACCAGGGGTCTACCCTCAGTTCCCTGTCATTCTTCCTCTGATGATTTCTGCTTACAGTCCTCACACCATGCGACGTGGCATCCACGTTCTTCTCTGACCGGTTGCGCCTGGCTACACATATGCAATGCTGCAGCTGCAGTGATTCGTTCAACCATTTAAAGAACTACAGATGTTATTTCTGTTTTTGCTTTGTCTGTTGCAAACTTTTTTTTTTTGGAGACACACATTGTTCACGCCATTGGTTACCAAGTAATATAATAAAAAATATGACATTAATTTCGGGCGGCGTAGTGGCGTAGCACGTTCGCCTCTCAAGGGATTCCTGGTTCGGATCCCAATCTGGGTGGAGTTTCCATGTTCTCCCTGTGTTCGCGTGGGTTTCCTCCGGGTTCTCCGGTTTCATTCCACAGTCCAAAATCATGCATCATGGTCAATTGAATTCTCCAAATTGCCCCATATAGAGTGTGTCTGTGTGAGTGAGTGTGTGCTCGGTGATAGACTGGCGCCCTGTCCTGGGTGTATCTGCCCAGCGCCCGAAATGTTCTCCCCTGGATTGGCATGGGGAATCCACCGCGATCCTAGATTAAATTTATTTCTTTGCTTGTGGTTTGTGGTTGTTTGAGCCTATCCCATCATTCCAGGGAACATGCCAGGAAAGCAGCCTGGAAAGTTCTGCAAAAGATCTTAAAGTGTAACAAATATTGTTTTTGACTTATATTGATTTCTAAGTAAAATTAATAATCTAGTTTTTAGAAACGTTTTCTTAGATTAAGAAATCTAAACTATATAAATTTACTCACTATATTGGCAGATAATTTAATCTGATTAATATATTTTTTTCTTATTTTTTGACATAGAATTTTTGCAGTGTAGTCCATTAAAGAGAAGAAAGACAGACACACACATTCACAATGTCAAAATAGGACAATTTAATATTTCCAATTTATCTGACTGCATGATTTCAGACTTGGAAAAAATCAGGTCTGATTAGTCATGGGGAGAACATACAAAATCCACTCTGGAACTGCCCCAGGTTGTCTTCCCTAAGGGGTGAATCCAAAATCCTTTTTAGTGAGATGATTTTTAATCACAAGGCCACAATGTTTTAAAACAATATCAGTGATTAGGAATATGGTTTCTATTGATGACTGCAGTTTTACCAGCTGTTTAGAAATTTGAAACCGTTTGCAACCCGCTGGTCATTGGTGTTCTCTCCCCTAACGGTGAACCATAGATGCCCTTCGCGGTGAACCTTCCTTACTGCTAGCTGCGATATGTAAAAAAAAAAAAAGCTCAGTGCCCAGCGACCCGGCGGCCATCGGGGGTCCTTTTATGGATGCACATCATTCGCAGCACTGTAACTTGTGTGACAGGCCAAGGCTTGGATGAGATGGGCCGTCAGTCATCGCGCCCCACTGCCCTTTGAAGGCGAGGCCAGGGGACGGAAAGGTGTGGCAAATGGCCTGTGAAGTTTACATACACTGCCCACTGCTAAACAGATTACCTCTAATGAAGTGTCTGGGGCTCGGGTGGCGTCAGGCCTAATCCTGGCTGGCAGCGTGTCCCTTTGGCTGCCAAAAAAGCCGCCACCCTCTGGCCTTCTCCCGCCGCCTGGGCTCGGGGAGGTGCCCGTCGTTAATCAGTCCTGATCGTGTGCGAGCTGACATGCAAATGTAGGTCATTGCATATGTAAATGTGTGATTAGCGAGCTGCATGCCAGGACACATTAGCACAACTTTGCTCTCAGCATGCACTTGTCACGCCGCTTTAGAGGCTTATGCTAACATTTGTCAAGCCATGCCGCGCCCCATGTAATACTGACCGAGCGACCCCTCCAGACTCCTCTTGACCCCTCTGGAGCTCCCAAAAAGCTCTGGAATAGTGTGTGTGTACGCCTAAGCATTGAATTCCAGCTCTTATCCTGAAGCCGGTGTAGAAAACCATACGTGAAATAACATCTCAGCTACACCACCTGCAGTTAACTTGCCTGTTTGGTGGCAGGTGGAAAAACAAGCCTCCCCTGTGTGTTAATTGGACCAGGCAGGTTTTTAGCTCTCATGTTTTTCCTTATACTCCCCTTAAATCTGTCAAACCGGGGGAAAAAAAGAAGAAGAAAAAAAACCCACAGTAAAACGCCAAAATTGGCTGGCCCTTGATCAGCCTCCACCCCTTCAGCACCTGTACTGTTGCTCATGAATTCCCCCTGAGCGTTTGCATTTCACACTCTCCCCAATCCGTAGGTTTTGGATACATCAGACAGACAATGCGGCTGTCAGTGAAATGTACGAAAGCTTTTTCATTCCTAACTGTAGCTATCACATCAAACCCCTTTGAAACTATGTCGCCCTGTGCCATAAACTCCATGTCTTTCGAAAACACAAATCTGCAGCGGAGGTTTTAAGTGCTTAAAGTACATCTGTGAAGAAGCCGCCTCTGCATGCGCTGTGATTACGGCGGGTTTCTCACACCTGGTGTTTAATGGTAAGATGGGACGAAGCTTCTCGGTTGTCCTCTGGACCACCCTGTGGGGTTGCTGGCTGTGACCTGCTGTGTTCTGTGGTGTCACTTCTGCTTGCTCAAGCCTCCGTAGGACAATAACGCAACAAAAAACAAAGGAAAGGTCAACTCGGTTGATTTATCCTCTCTCAAAGCTTTTCCGAAGGGCTAATTGTAGCTGTTGCTCAGCTTTTTAATTTTAGACCATACGAATTAGGGTGGTGCATGAAAAGCCCTGTGGGCTGCTGCTTACAAAGATGAAGCTTGGCTTCATGGAGCCCTGAGCGTTTACTGTTTATCCAGATTTTCATAATCTGTTAATTGTACATTACGATGCTTTCAGTTGGGCTCAACTGAATATCCTCACAACATGATCAACCAGTATAAAAAAGGGTGCGGTCCTTAAATCTGATTGGCTTAGCCATTTGTCCAGCTGTGTCCACATTATTTTAAATCTTGTAACATTAATGGAATTACAGGTTAATATAAACAGTAAGGTGATTCGCTCTGAGCTCTCAGCCTGTTTTGGCTGCTGTTTTTTTATTTATTTATTTATTTATTTAAATTTATTTATTTTTTTGCTAGAAAATGGCATCCCTGTTACTGTTATATGGCAGGCCCACATAACACAACAAAAGATTTAATTAAGATTTAATTATTGTTTTCCACGAGTGGAAATAGTATGTTGTGTCTGATTATAATTTTATATTAATAATAATAATAATAATAATAATAATAATAATAATACTATTGAGATAAAATACACTGCCTGATCAGTTTCCACCCACAGTCCAAAAAAATGGATTCAAGCTGAATCATCTGCTGTAAGTTGCCTCTATCAAAATTGACCTGTAAGTGTGTGTGTGTGTGTGTGTGTGTGTGTGTGTGTGCGCGCGCGCATGCAAGTGAGCAAAAGTGTGCATGAATCAAATTTTATTTGTAATATGCAAAGCAATACACAATTTGTGTGTGTGTGTGTGTGAGAGAGAGATTTAGGGTAAGAATGTGAGTATAAAAATATCTATGTGTGTGCCCGGTGATAGCTTGGTGCCCTGTCCTGGGTGTACCTGCCCAGCGCGCGACACGTTCTCCACTTGATGGGCATGTGACCCTAATGACATGAGATGCGAATTTTTAAGTTTGTTCTAATGTCTAATATTTCATCAAATTTAACTTTTGTGAGTCAAAGACAAAGTTTTTCCATTTTTCCATCATTTTATTTTAAAACGCTGTTGAACACAGACCTCATTCTTACTCTGCAAATGTTACCCAATGCTTGGTACCACTCCTGACCCAAACTACCATATGACACCGTATACCAGGGGTGCTCAATACGTCGTTCGGTCGATCGCGATGGAGGTTTGAAAAATAAATCACGCATCAGCGCTTTTTTACAGCACAGTATCCGAAGCACTTATACACACGCGCGCATGCATTTTAACACACAATGTGATTCATTCTGAATTGCGATATCTGCAAGCGAGCGGTCTGCCCCCCCCCGTCTCTCTCGCTGTTCCAAAAACCGACACGTGGCCTAAATCCGAAGCACTGCCTCGAGAATCATCTACATTAGATGATACATTAGATCTACATTGTGTTTGTGTTTTTGCATTTTATTTGACTGACAAGACGAGTGAAGCTCAAAAAGAACTAAAATACAACTTTCATTTAGAGTGGGGGGGATGAATATTTTTTTGCAATGTCAAACTCAAAATGCCTTTGCTTGATTTGCCAAGTAGCCATTGCACTTCCACTGTGTTTGGTCGTTTGGGTTTACTAACACCAAGTCTGAAGCCGTCTTTTCTATGCTGATTCGACAATATTAACATCCATCTATCCATCCATTATCTTCCGCTTTATCCTCTATTAGGGTCCCCATCCAGGGGAGAGCATTTCAGGTGCTGGGCAGATACACCCAGGACAGGGGGGCAATCTGTGCACACTGTGCACACACACACACACACACACACACACTCTATATGGGGCAATTTGGAGAATTCAATCGACTTGATGCATGTTTTTGGACTGTGGGCGAGAACCGGAGAACCCGGAGGAAACCCACGCGGACACGGGGAGAATATGGAAACTCCACCCAGATTGGGATTCGAACCGGGAATCCCTAACACTGAGAGCTGTCCAATGGCAAAGTAGATCTCGGGATAGAAAAGTGTGGGCACCCCTGCCGTATACTATTTTACCCTGATTGTTAATGTATTAACCATCATACACATTTAAATGCTGTCCAGATTGAGTTTTGTTTTTATCATAGTTTGAATGAAGATTGAGACTAAACATTCTGAGCATTCTGTTTTTTTTTTTTTTTGCAGAAGCCACTTCAGCAGCCGCACATTCAGCTGCAGCCAGAAATGGGCTACAACGGCTTATGCAACTTCTTCATTGAAAAAAAGATCGGACGAGGGCAGTTTAGCGAAGTCTATCGAGCCATGTACCTGCTTGAGAACACTCCAGTAGCTTTAAAAAAAGTCCAGGTAAGGTGCAGTCCATTTAGTTTATTCTCCATTTTTTTCACTTTTTATTTCTATATATATATTTAATATATACACTTTATTTATTCACACTGTTTGTGTTATTTGTCACATTTGTGGCAGAAGTTTATTGAAGACCAGCACAATTCTCTCTGTGTGCAATAAGCAAGGCCTAAAGTTTCACACTAAAGCCGTGGAATGCCTTGAAAACCGACTGCTGACCGTTTTTGATTTAATGTCCATAAATTCTCACAGACACAATAAAATTTATAGTGCAATATTACATATTATAAAACAGATAGTTCCATAAATCAGATTGGCTGAGCTGTTTGTTTGCATACATGTTATAATGCATACATCTGACCGCTTTACGTTCATATCAATGTGTGATATGCAATACAGTATTACAATTCATTTATTATCTTCCACTTAATCCTCTACTAGAGTCGAGTGGGGGGGGTGTGTTCCCATGCCAATCCAGGGGAGAACGTTTTAGGCGCTGGGCATATACATCCAGCACAGGGCACCGATTTATTGCTGGGCACACTTGATCACACCGACACTCTGTCGGCAATGGGGCAATTTAGAGCAGCCGATTCACCTTGAAGCCATTAACACCTTAGTGACACTGCTGGGATAGGAATAATGCACAAAGCAAATAATCCCTGCTCTGTGGTGCTACTATTGGGGTCCTGCCCATTAGAGAACAGTGTGAAGGGGGTGTACACAGTACGTACTGTAGAACACAAACAGATGGACTACAGTCTGGAATTGTAGAATTACGAAGTCTGTCTTTACAGTAATTGGAACTTAGAACATGGCCAATAATTGGAGCAAAAAGGGGCGTTTCCAAACTTTTGACTGATTAACACAGTGCATTTTGGAAAACATTATGAAATGTTGAAGTCAGTAAAACGAATGGTTTTGAAAGCTGTTTTCAGAGAACATTCAACATGTTTTCTAATTAGCACAGCCCTTGCTGTGTGATTGAGACCCTGCTGAGTCATGATTGGCTAAAGCAGGCTTTTTGGGTGGTCAGGCCGGCATGCCCCTTTTGACAGAAAGGCTTGGCTCAGTACCACCTGGCCACCCTTCACCTTCCAGCTGCATTCGGATTCTTATTTTTGTTTTTCTGTTTTTTTTCCCCCTCCTGTACCCCATTAATTCCCTCCCTCCTCCTCTCTCTTCTGTTCCCCTTTTGATCTCTTGATAGATATTCGATCTGATGGATGCCAAAGCCAGGCAAGATTGCATCAAAGAGATAGATCTCCTGAAGGTAAGAAACCAGAGGAGGGGCGAGAGCGGCGCCGTGTGCCGCTATTACGCTGTTCTAAAGACGCCTCTGCCGAGACCTTATACCAGAAGAGCGGCTAGAGACAGAGGGAGAGGAAAAACAATTGATCTACACCAGACGCACCGTTGTCTTTCCCTCTCGCTCCGTGTCTCTGGCTCGCTCTGCCTCCGTGCTTTCTTTCTTTCTCCGTCTCATCCTCCCTCCCTCCCCTTGTTTAAGGCAAGCACAGATCACGGGCTTCTCCGTGTCATTCCTTCAGGCTGAGATCGACTGTTTTTTCATTGCCAAACCTATAGTTTTTTAAATCTCTTCTCCCCCTTCCTGTAATGTTTAGCATGGGGGGGGGGGGCGTCAGAGCATCAGCATGGAAAAATATTGCACACTTTATCGCAGGTCCTTTTGATGTTGCGTATCCTCTGCCTCACATCTTTCCCTTCGTTTATAAACGTAGAGTTTGGCTTCATCAAACGGCTGCGGACAGGCCGCGCTGAAGCGCTGAAGCGCTGAAGCGAGGTCTACCCAGGGTGTTAAAGACGGGTCCAATAAGAGCACGCGTCCGGGTGATCACAGGCTGCGCTGTCCCAAGATCTTGTTAGATGCTCCGTCTTGATTGGTTCTCTTGTCCAAATTTCCATAACTCGGTTTAAATTCAACTCATTTTATTTAATGCATTTTTAATTCATATGATTTGATTCATAAATCAGGTTTAATAAACCTGTAATTTAAAGGTTTTCACATCACCGCTGGATCAGTTTTCTGTACAGATGGCCTTTATATGGATATAGCACAGTCACAGTCATGTGTTCAACTAACTTGGACTCATTAATAAAGCCACGTGGTTTTAATAGTACATGATGGTTTCATTTTCCAGAATAAATTTTTATTTGTGACATAAAATTACAAAGTCTTCATTTTATTAGAAGCATTTTTTATGCCCCCCAGTTGGTTTCAATTCTCTGTGCATCCCAGTTCTAATGCTGCTGCTGCCACTGTGCGATCTTTGCAGGTTGCACGTTAGGCAAACAACCCCAGCTGCTTCTTTTCACCATCCCAGTGACTGGGTTCCACAGATACAGACCAACCCACAGGCTGGGGCTGCACTTCAGTCACCCCTGCAGTGGCAACGAGGAAATCCAGCCCTTGAGTTGTTGACTCTGAAGCCATGTCCAGCAGTGTCTGTAGAGCACAGGACCAGACCAGAAGCTTTAAAGTTTTAATACTTTAAAGAAGCTTAGAACCTATTTTCCACCAAAGTTCATAGAACATTTGAAAAAGTGCTCCTGTTTGATTCATGTGTTGCAATTCCTACATTATTTATTTGATTTTTTGAGTTAAATCATGGTCCACATGTCCTTTATTGTCAGTTTTGTAGTGTGTACAGAACATCCATCCATCCATTATCTTCAGCTTAATCCTATGATTAAGAGTCAAAAGTTTGGACACGCCTCCTTCTTGCTTTGTCAAGTTTTTCCACTTACCGTAAAGATGGATTTTGTAGATAAACACCAGTTCTTTTCACGTAGTTTTATAGACACCAAGCAGATTACATGACAGTAATACATGCTTGAATGACAACCATACATCTGACTAAATATTAAAATAGTATCACCACAGAGCAGGTATTATTTGGTTGGTGCATTATTCCTATCCCAGCAGTGTCGCTAAGGTGTTTAAATGAAACTACAGCAGCACTGCTGCACTAAAACCCCCTCACTGTATCAGTGTCAATTACTCCTGTTCTGTGATGCTCCTGACCAATAGAGATCGGAGAACCAACAGGGGACTGAAGAACACAGATGTACTACACTCTGTAATTCTGTAGTCCATCTACATGGTAAGTGGAGGAAATGAACAATGGAGCCAGAAGGGGGCGTGTCCAAAGTTTTTCCCCCCTCACTTCGTCTGCAGTGAGTTTGAAATAAAGCCCCCGTTGCACCGAATCTTTATGATGGGGGGGGGGGGGGGGGGGGGGGGGGTCAGAATCTTAGGCAGATCTGACATAGCTTTACATTATTCCAGCAAAGAACACGAGCCTAGGCTGATTTATAGAACGCAAGTGTTCCGTAAAGATAAAGACACTACATCTGTTCTCTGGAATGCATCTGAGAAATGTTTGGGGATGGAAGTGCACTTCTGTATCAGCTTGTTGTGGGAACATTTCTTTAATAACTCCCTCTGAAATGTCACTTCTTGTTGGCACGGCGTTATTCACTCGCCATGCTTACGGCCCCAACAACCGCCTGGACCCCCCCTTTTTCTTCAGTCCTGCTATTATTTGTTTTTTTCTACACCTCCTGTCTGTCTGTGTCACCGTTGGCGTTGTTCACCATGCCGGATGCTTCCGCTTATTGACCAACCAACAGGAAAAAGAAAGCTGGGGAGGGGTGTTGATACGGGAGGGAGATTACAACGCGCATTACTGCTGCCTGGCTCGTCACATTAGCATCAGCAAAGCAGTGTTTGTGTTTATTTATTAAATTACTGAAATGGCACAAGGCTAACTCTGTCTCACTGCTGCAGATTACCGAGCTGGAGTCAGCCTCCTAAATATAGCCGCATGCTGCACACAGCGGATTGGCTTCGGCACGCTGCTCCTGTTTGCTTCGAAATCAGCGGCTTTCGTGTTTTGTTTTTTGTCTTTTAAGCTTTGTCTGACGATGTGGCATCCAGTTAATAATTTACATTCCCTCATACACACTTCCTCCTCTCTCTGTCTTCCCACAGCAACTGAACCACCCCAACGTCATTAAATATCACGCGTCCTTCATCGAGGAGAACGAGCTCAATATAGTCCTGGAGCTGGCCGACGCCGGGGATCTCTCACGTATGATAAAGGTATGGCCTCCTCTTAGAGTTTGAGTCTACACAGTGGAATACACAAGGTTCAGATGAAGAGCACTGCAGAGACACAGATGTCAGGGGCGCAGGGCAGCTGTAATGCGATCAGTAAAAAAAAAAAAAAAAAAAAAAAAAAAAAAAAAGATTTATGGATTTCAAAAAAGTTTTTTCTTTTCTTTTTTTGCTTTGATGAGTAATCTGGTCTGTTCATAGTAATGAACTGTTTTAAAGAAATGATAGACTGCCATCATAGACCAATCATAATCGAGTATTTATGTACAGCCAATTAATGCTAATGATTTTAATCACATCCTGATCAGTGTGAGAATCAGAATCAGGCCTTGTATATAAGCACACACACATACACACACACAATAATTGTGGGGTGTTTACATAGACTTCTATTCATTTTGTACAGATATAGAGACTAGTAACCTTAGTATGTATGTATGTATGTATATATATATATGTATATATATATATATATATATATACTGTATATATACTGTATATATATATATATATATATATATATATATATATATATATATATATATATATATATATATATATATATATATACTGTATATATACTGTGTATATATATATATATATATATATATATATATATATATATATATATATATATATATATATATATATATATATATATATATATATATATATATATATATATATATATATATATATATACATACACACACACACATTCAGTAGACAGCTCTTACAGAATACATCTATTAGTTATTGAATTTGCATATTTCAGTCAATCCTATCGCTACAAGTTTACAAAATCAATCACCCAGTTATGAAACTTGTAAGGTTTGCAAAATTACTTTTTCCTCTTCAAGTATGACGGTGCCCCTATGGAAAAGGGAACAAACCTCATTTGGTCAATATAAATTGCTCGTGCATTTTACCACGTGTGTGGGGTGATCTTAAACTGGGCACATGTTACTGCATACATCACACTTTTGATAGTGTGATCAAAAGTGTAAATACCAGCTGCTAAGCGGCTGTTTTCTGTTTTTTAACCCTGGAACTATTTGATTGTGATTATAAGTTGCTTGGGATGATAAGAAGGTAAATGTACATTTGCATGTAGAATGTAACATCAAATGCTTTAATCATGTCTTCTCTGTCTGTAAATATAATTCACTTACATTTTGTGCTGTAATGGTGTTCTGCTGTATTGGAACTCAGTTCACATGCCGAAGTTGGTAATGTCACCACATCAAGACGTGGTGGTCCGAGAGACAGCACCATTAGCAAAGGATAGATTTTAGTAGCGTTACAAAGGCTTTAATGTGCCATGCTGAAATTCTAAAATGTCTCTTCACAGAGAATCTGTTTGCTACTTGCATGTATTTGTATTTCTGCCCCTAAAAGTGTAATCATTATGAGGAACATCATCCATTTTTAAAATTTGGTTTTAATCTCCTTTACCCTACTGTCAGTCTGGCTGAAATCCGAATACAACCAAACAGTCCCATTATTTGCATGCGCTTGCAGAATATTTCATGCGCCACGTTTGCGATTTTAAGAGCTGGGGTGGGGGCCACCACACACCCACACTCACATCAAACGAACCTCTGATATGCAAATTTAAAGGGCCGGGGAAGAATAGATCCACCGGCTTTGTTTGGGTCAAGGTTTCCACAGTGCAAGGCTGCATGCCTTTTCGAGCGTTTTTAGCAGAAGCCACAACAGAGCGAGCATTTGCATGATGGAATATAAAAATTGCTCTTGAATAACCCAGACGGCTTCAGTATATACATATATTACCTGCCCCATTTACCTGTTGACAAGGGCCTTCAGTTGATGTCTCAATTATTTAATCAGCACACAAATGTCAAATAATTACAGCCTTGTTTTGCTTAAGTAAGCTTCATTTGGTTTAATTGCATAACATTGAATTAATAGGGTATTTGAAGCAGTCTTTCAACCTCTCCAGCGCCTCCTTTGGGCTAAATAAAGAGCAGCGAATGCAGTGATAGTAAAGCACAAAGACTTTCCATAATCACGTGAATACATTTAAGAGGGTTTGCTGAGAGTTGGAATAGTTAATAGGACTCCTTATTGTCAATATTGTCATTTAAATACTTCACTAAAAATCTACTTTAGTTAGACTATTCCAGTATTTAGTATCTTAACTTCTTATCTCTGCACTTATTTGTCATTATTAATATCAGTTCTACCTATATATACAGTTCTGGTCTGTAGTTTGGACACCCCCCCTTTTTGCTCCACTTATTGTCCATGTTATCAGTTTCACTTACTGTAAAAATGGACTTTGTAGTTCTACAATTCCAGACCATAGTCCATCTGTTTGTGGACTACAGTTGGGACTACAGTGTAGGATGATTGAGCAAGAAGATGGAGTGTCCAAAACTGGTACTGTACTCACTAATTACAGATTGTAGTCTGTTTCTTTCTATTTCCGTTTCTTTTCCACATAATTAACATATCTCTTCACTAACTTAAAAAGTAGGAAAAATAAAATATGAAAATGATTTAATTAGATTATCTAGGTGGGTGTGGTAGCTCAGTGGTTAGGATGTTGAGCTTCCAATTTAAAGATTGGGGGGTTCGAGTCCCAGCTACACAGATATTACCAATATGGGTCCTTGAGCAAATCCCTTATTGCTTAACCTTTTACCCTAAATAAAGTTATCATTTTTTTTTATTAGATAAATGCGTCTCATGTAACAAAGAAGATTTAGTTTTGCACATCATACAGTGTGTTTGCTGCAGACGTGTGATGCTGTAACTATATATTGTGCCAACTAAGCCTATCCATGAATAAAAAATATGATGCAACCACAAAAGCAGCCCTTTCAGCATATCCAAGCCACAATGCATTGCAGCAGTGATATTGATTCCTCACCGTGATTATTAGACATCTGAGAGAGTGTTTAAATGTGATGAGGTAAATGGATACAGGCTGATATCTCTTTATTGCAAGGTGTGATAGGATGTGCAGTACTAGGAACTTCTAATTACAGAATTTCTTTGTTTTGGATAAGCCTTCATTAAGCTTTAAACAGCATCTCAGACTACAAACTGTTTATACTGAACTGCTCAAGCCCTTGTTGTTACTATGTGCTATATATATATATATATATATATATATATATATATATATATATATATATATATATATATATATATATATATATATAAATAACTCTGCAATGGTGCAACTGTAACATTTGCAATTAACCACCCCGATGATCAATAAGGTATTCTGGTTCTGATTTAAATGGTGGGAGATGGGAGATTATTTAAGAAGTTTACGAAACATAACATAATAAATAAAGTAGTTAATATGTGAATTCTGTTATTACTGTAATTAAATGTAAAATGTAAAAACTCAAATTCACACTGATGTGTTTCTTTTTTTAATTCAGTGTTTTGTGTTTTACAGCATTTCAAGAAACAGAGGAGGCTGATCCCTGAAAAGACTGTATGGAAGTACTTTGTTCAGCTGTGCAGTGCACTGGAGCACATGCATTCTCGACGTGTAATGCACAGAGGTATACACTCACAGCACATCACAGTAACAAAGACAGGTTTACAAGATTAAATTACTTACTGAAATTTAGTCTAATAATCTAACATTTAAATAAGTATTTAATAATAAACACTCTTGATTCAAACAGGCAGAGGAGGATTTTATATATTTATACTGTATGTATATGTATATGTATATGTATATATATATATATATATATATATATATATATATATATATATATATATATATATATATATATATATATATATATATATATTACACACACTCATGGAGGTTCTTGTTGAGGATCAGTCCAACCCAAGCCCCCACAAACTGCAGCACTCCTGCTCCATGTTTTGTCTTTTACCACCTATACATGCAGTTTTTCCCACCTGAGTGGGGTCATTCACACGTGACTCTTTAGATCACACCCCAGGATCCAAACATATGTCTTCATGTTTGTTATTGCTTTGTTGAATCATGTCCCGAGGTGTTAAACTCGAGTCTGTACAGTGTGCCTCGAAGCATATGGTTCTGATAATCTGACACACACATGCTGCCCTTAAAATGAGATGTCGAACACAGCTCTCCTAGTCTATTAAAGCTGATTTATATCCACTGCCTGCTTCCTTTTCCTGATCTAGTCATTTTTGTCTAGGCCACGTCATCCTGAGGCTTTTATAAAACAGGTTTTAGTCTTTCACATGCATTCTGGGTCTCCTTCACATGCCGCGCTTGTCTGACCTACTCTTCTGTTCTCTCTTTTCAGACATCAAACCTGCAAACGTTTTCATCACGGCCACTGGAGTGGTGAAACTGGGTGACCTGGGTTTGGGACGCTTTTTCAGCTCCAAAACCACCGCTGCACATTCTCTAGGTGAGCACCATAATGTTCTCCAAACAGCTTCCCCCCAACCTCCTAAAGAAAGGAATTAAGAAAAAAAATGAGACAGGTAACAGTGTTCTGTAATCACACCAGAGTGCCTTGGTGTTTCATTAGGCCTCATTGCGAGCAGAACCATGTGTCTGTTATAAAGCGCCACTTCCCGTCTGCCCTTGGGGCCAGTTAGAAGCAAAGCATTTCAGGATCTATATCAATTTCATTGAGCACTTAGAGCCTTCCTGTTTTCCCCGACCTCTTGACCCGTCTCCTTAGATGAGCCGTATGTAGATGGAGTGACCATGAGAGGATAAAAAGTGGAAACGCGTGTTGGAGGGGGGGAATTAGTCAGGTAATGCCAGGCACTCTGTCTAGGACACCTCATGATTTAAAGACATGGTACACTTTAAAAAGGGGGACATTTATGGATAATCGTAGTCGCCTCATCTCGTTAAATACGGCTGGCTTAAGGGAGGGGGGGGGCTCTGTATGGTTAGCGTTACCAGTTTATACCAAATTTCCGCTGCTTTCAATTTAACAACCTGTTTCCTTTGTGCACACATTAAAATTGAGTTTACAGTTAAATAAACCTGGAGGATTTTTATTTTGCAGTTTAATTAATTGTTATTTGATGGTAATAAGTTTTAAAGCAGCCACAATATATTTGATTTAAACTATATGACTAAACTGAATGAATAAGGATTTTATTATTAATTTAAATGTTATTAAAATATAAACAGTTAAATATTATTTTAGCTACATCTTTATTATAACAAGATTAAGATAAGTTAAAATGGTCATTACATTCCATCCAGTATTATGACCTGTACATTATAGTATATTTATTTATGTAACATGACACGTACATTAAATCACTATTATTAATGTACATATTACACATGACTAATACATAAAATAATTATTATACATAATAAATATTCAAAGTTATGATACATGTGCTTTACATTACGTTATTCATTCACTCATTATAACAAATTGCTTTATATCACAAACGATATATTTCATAAACCTACATAATACTGCATAACTCCATTTTGTAACTGTGCAGTGCATTTTATATAATATAATCAAAAGTTTGGACACGCCCCCTTCTTGCTCCATTGTTCATTTTCTCCACTTACCATAAAAATGGACTGAGAATTTAGTTTTTACAATTACAGACTGTAGTTCATCTGTTTACTTTGTTTTTGTTAGTCCCCTGTTGGTTCTGTTCTCTATTGGTCAGGACCATCACAGAACAGGTAGAATTTGGGTGGTGGACTGATTATTGTCAGTTGTGCAGTGACACTGATGCTGTGTGGGGGTTTAGTGCAGCAGTGCTGCTGTAGTTTCATTTAAACACCTCTGACACTGCTGGGATAGGAATAATGCACCAACCAAATCAAAATCAGAATACTTAATTAATACCTTTTCTGTGGTGCTACTGTTGAGGTTCTGACCATGACCTGGAAAACAGAGTAAAGGGGACGTACACAGTATGTACTGTGGACTACAGATGGACTACAATCTGTAATTGTAGAACTACAAAGTACATCAGTAAGTGCAAATGATAACATGGACAATGAGTGGAGCAAAAAGGGGGCATATCCCAACGATTCACTAAAACTATGTATATAAAGTTGTTTACTATGTGTAAACAAAAGTATCTGATTAAGATTCTGAAATCATGGACTAATAAATAACCTCTGAACTAAATGTTTTAGCCAAAATCTGACTAACTCACTACCATCTCAGCAAACCCCTCAACCTTACCATAATCTATTCGCTCATTCTGTCTGCAGCTGTATATAGATCATAGATGTACTTAAATAATATTCAGTACAGCTGCATAGACATGAAAGAAAAGATCAGCTTGAGTTTGAAGGCACATTCTTAGACAGTGCTTACAGACATAATGCATATTTTATAACTCTGGATCTCATGACTGTGTAGCAACGAGAATCTTCATTAGCCCTGTAAGCTGTTTAGAACCATGGAACACTGCATGTATCACGATACACTGTCACGACTAATTACCTCATATAGAACGTGTAGGGTGACCGATTTCTTATTCATTTACTCCTTTAGCCTGCTTATTCTGTTCAGGGTCATAGGGAGGTGCTGGAGCCTATCCCAGCACTCATAGGGTGATAGGCAGATAAACACCTTAAATGTTTTGCCACAGACATTTCCACAGTTCAGTAGTTCAGTTCACTTTAGTAAGTTTAGTTCACCTGAAGGTTTGTAGAAGCTGGGAGTAAATGTTGTGGAGAAAATCAACTCAAAAATATTCTTCTCCATTCTGCCTAAGAATAAATCTGAGGACTTTTTGATTTGATGTCTGCATAAAAAATAACAATAAAAAATAATGATGCCAGATTATCAGGTGTAGGTTAGTCAAGGTTTTGTATAATCATTATGATTAGACATTAATGTCTAATTAATCCCTAACAATAAGCATTTTGTGAGTTGAGTACAATTATACAGCATTCATTTTATTTTACATTATAATACATGATCTCATTTAGCAGACACTTTTATCCAAACAGACAAGTATCCTGTTGAGAGTACATGGTTGGCCATGATACAGCCCCCTGGAGCAATGAGGGTTAAGGCTTTTGCATGAGGACCCATATTGGTAACTTCAATAGACCTGGGATTTTGAACCCCAACCTTCAGATTGCTAACCCAACCTATCTATTTCCTTGCACACTTTATTAATCCCCTTTACTCAGCTCTCTAACAGTCAGAACAAACACAGATTTGATATTATTTAGGTGGTTGATGGTACTGCAGTGACAGTAATATGGTGGTGCTGTGTGTATGCTTATAGAATGTTTTTACAAGCGAGTGAAAGCTCGTTGTGAAAAGGAATAACTTTTATTAATAACGAAAATGTCTTTTGTACATACACTGTGTACACACACACACACACACACACACACACACACACACACACGTATGAGACTTTAAAGTATCTGCTATACATATTGTGTTTTAAAATTGTACCTTTTAGCAGATGTTTAAATGTAGTTTTTTTTTTTTTTTAGATTTAACTAAACTTATTAAAATGTCTTTTTTATGTCAACCCTTTATTTTTAGTTATTCTCAGTATGTTAACGTATAATGATTTAGTGATTAGTGATTATAATATTACCTTTTGATTATCTACTGCTCTTTATTTGAGTAATAGGACTGTTAGTTTAAAGTGTGTAGAGGAGAACTCACTGCGTTTAATAAAATAAAAAACTGAGGCGGCAGCACCCTCTACAGATCAGACTAATGAACTCTTACTCTCCCTGCGTTAGGCTCTGCTTCCCAAAGGACTTCAATAAAGATGAACCTCATAACAATGCCTTTTAAACATTTATAAATACAGTACTTTTAATTAACAGTTTTATCAAAGTTTTTTGAGATGGTATATTTTTGTCTTTGCGCAGTGACTGCATCACTTCTTAATCATTGATAGTTTTTACTAATCAGTGTGTTATATGTGGAATGATTAGAAAACTATCAAATGTCCTGTGTTTGATTTCTATTGAGGGATCCTATGGATCTTTGCATGTGGAATTTGCATGTTCTCCCCACAGAGACATCCATTTTCTACTGGAGTGCTGATTACTCTGAGCAGTGCAATCAGAGCAGACTGGAGACAAGTAATATCAACCTGTCCAGTACCACCTTTTACCTTAAATGGTGGAATAGGCCTCATTTATAATGTATATACAAATATAAAATATGAATTAACATAATTATTTGATTTCTTGCTAAATAAAAATAGGTACTCTGATCATTTACAGCATCAGTAATAACTGCAGAATAATATCTCTTTTCAATTCTGTTTTTTCAAAATGTTAGGTTTTATGTAAACTGCTGTATTAATCGTTTCGATTCCGGCAGTAACTATTTTATCTGACTACTTCTATCATCCACTGTGTATATACACAACAGCTCAACTCTGCTGCAGTTATATTAATTAAAATATAATCTGTTTGCTTTTAAATAAACCAGAGTTGCTGATTCACTTATAGTTGAAACAAGATAGGAGTCACAGTATTGTGATTGTTGCACAACTTAAGCAAAAGACTAGTATTACTTTCATAAAATTCGTTTTTTTCTCTACAATTACAAGATTTCAGGGCTGGAATTGGAATTAATTAAAGAGTTGTGCTCATGATGATCTGAGCACACGACTCTCCTGCTGTTCTCAGTCACACTGATCTCTCGGTGCACACAGACTGAGCTCCAGCAGAGTATGAAATTCATGAGGTTAAATTCACCCAGAGGCACCGAGACCCAGGTCTATGTCTCCCTCTGGGTGGGTACACCTCAGACCCCCCGCACCCTCCCAGATTCACTGGCTCACTTGCTCGGTGTGGCTGTGAGGGGGTGGGGAAAGTGCCGGAAGAATAGTGGCTTGACAGTTGGGGCTGTAATGAGACAAACCACCGTGATAGAACACTGCGATGCGCACTGGATGGAGCTCCGGATGGGCCTGTCAGTTCTACCCCTCAGAAGTGGAACTGCAGCCTTTTAACTCCGTCTCCGAGCGGCTCTGCAGCCCACAGATCCAAACAAAGCCAAAGAGGAGAGCGAAAGACAGTGAACAAATGGGGAAAAAAGCACTTCTTTCTTTGCATTTGCTGCCAGAGGCTCCTTCTGCTTTAATTTTCTGAATGTGTGGTGTGATGCAAAGGAAATTTGTTGGCGGAAGAGAATTAGGAAATGTGCCGGGTATAAAAAGAGGCTCAAACATTTTTCAATTAGCAGTAAGAACGGAGGCCATAATTACAATTCAATGCTGCGTTCACAGGTGATAAGTGTCATTCAGATGGTTTTAGGTTAATCACTTCATCGCTTCTTAAAGCCTTTCATAGGAAACTATTTTGTGGATTTTGTCTTTTAATAGCACTCTTTGTTTTTCGAATCTGCTCTCTCGGAAAAACCCGGCTTTGTTTGATGCTCGCTTTACAGCAGCTCTTAATAATAATGGAAATCACTCTCAACATGACTTTGATTTGTATCACGACTAAGTGCTGTTAATTTGGTACACTGCCGCATAGCGCTCACGCTTTGTTTTTCGGCGAGTGTTAGCGTAGGAAAAGATTATTTTTAACCACCGAACAATGGATGTTAGGAGGCGTCGTTCAAACAGAGCTGGGAGTTGCTGGTGCTCACGATTCAAAGATCTATGAGAAATTAGGAAGTCAACAAGAAGGTTAATTGCTCCTGGCTGCAATGATGTGTTAATTCTTAATGAGCTGTAATCATAATTTTGATCTGTGTACCGAGTGTTAAACTGAATTAATCTTAGTTTTATAAATATACACACCTCTGTATCCTCAGTAGCGTTTTTGGCTGCGGCTCATTTCTCCGGTTCATAAGATGGTTTTGGAATTTACTTTGGTAACTTGGCCAATTAACACGTCTTAAGGTTAGAGCTGGTATCATTCAGATATTGTTCTGTAATCTTGTATTATCTTGATTTAAAGGGTTTTGTTTATGATGTTATTTAACATTGTTTTTGGCTGTTTCAGTGGTGTCCGATTTCCCCCCCCCCATTATGCAACACTCTTCTTAGACAGGACACTGCCAACCAGTGAGGACAAGGGTGTTTCTGCATAATTATTCTCCACCCTTCTCTAAATTGCTAAAAACAAAAACATTTAACAAAAATGTAACAAACCTTGTCTTTCTCTATATGGCCGTTCAAAAGGTAACCACCGTTATGGCATTTTTGTTTGAAAGTATACCCAGATTATACATTTACATTTTATCCAAATTGACTTACAAATGATAGAAATAAAATAATAAAATAGTTATAAGTAATATAAAATAATATAAGAAAAAGAATATATAAAAATACAGTGTAACATACATAATAACTTTCCCTTCGCCTTTGAAGTGGAGGGCAGCATACTTGAGCTATGATTGGTGAGTGTTGCTAAGATGTCTTGTATTTTTCAATGAGAATGTGACCAGTTTACATTCCCTGGGCCTCAGACACTTATTGCTGTGGTATCATTAGGATTTAAACCTGAAACCAGCAATCTCAGAATGTTTTCTTATCTGTTGCACCACTCAGAGCCTAAGTGCCTCATCAAAATCAGAATACTTTATTGATTCCAGAGGAAAATTGCAGATTACCCTTGCTTTTTTGTAATTCTTCCTGCAATTTTTTTATAATTGCAGTTATATTTTTTAATTGTAGTGTCACTGAGCAGGAACATCTGCACAAATAAAATATTGTTCTCTGATTTGGGCTTATGTTGTCGTAGCCTATTTGCCATCAGCTTCGACATGGTCATTCTGAGATTCCACCGACCTGACAATAGTTCAGATAGTTGTTTTTTTTTCTTCTTTTTTTCTCTAACAGTAGAACTCTTGTTGTGGTATAAAATTGTTGTTTAGTTTTTGGAATTTCACAAGGGAAATAAGAAATAAGTTTAATAACTAATACGAAGAGTTTAAAACGTTTCTTCTTTTAAACATTTAAGTAATAGAATGTTGCAGGTACAATCTGAACCTCGCCTAAATGTAATCATTGAAGCTAGATTGTAAGATTTTTTTTTTTTGAAAGACATGTTTGAAAGCATTGCATGTTTTGGCTGGTCAGTGTAATGCAGTTGTATATGCAGGTAGATATTCTTGCCAGAGATTTTAAACTAAACCAGACCCTGTATGACACACAACGACTCCTTTGAAAAGTGATATTTGTGCTTACAGAATAAATTAAAGAAATCAACAAGTGTGGGCTCAACACACTGCTCAGATTACAAAACAACCACAAGTATGTTGGTGACGTTATGGTGTTTATTAAAATCTTACCTTTAAGTGAAGACTTGGGGAGGGGGTAATAAAAGCTTTTGAACAGGAATTTCTGATGTCATTTCTGACATAAATCTTTGATTTAACTGAAACTGATTCCTTTACTTTTGGGCCCAATTAGTCAAAACACTTTAATTAAAAATAATAAATACATTTTAAAATGTTTATAAATGGATTTAATTATTTTCTAAATGTTTCAGTGCAAGAATTTAACTGATTTTAAAGGTCACAGAATTAATAAGAATAGAGATTGTAGTATGTTGTTCGTACAACCTTTAAAAAGACACAGAAACCTTTTTGTTTAATTCAAATGTTTAATGAAGGAAATAAATGGAACTAAATCAATTCAGACTTAAAATTTTTACTGTTCACTGCATTTTTTTATTAACAAACCAGGTTATTATTATTATTATTATTATTATTATTATTATTATAGATTGATTATTAAATGATTCAGAATTAAAGAAAACATGATGCTAAAGAGCTTTTAGATCTTTATGGTTTGTGAGGAAGCTTAAAATTATAATAGATCATATAAACAAGTTAAACATCTTAACATTCTCAATCGGGTGTTGCGTTCTATTTCTCTAAAGCAGTTCTTGCTAAGCCCCTTTTTCTAATGATTATAAAAGGTATTTTAGACTTTTAGATTTTTCAGACTCTGATCTCGAGTCACTAGCAGACTCGTTAGGTGGTTGTAATGAACTTGGCCTATGTGTTGCCCTAACTTTGTTTCTGTCACCGCTGGCTGTGTGCATGCATGGCTGAGTCATGATGCCTCTCTCTCTCTTTTTACTCTGAAGTCATCCAAGGCATCTTCCCCTCTATCTGAAACCAGCATCAATGAAGCATCCATGGGTGAATCTCTCGCCTCCACACTTCCTCACTTAGAAAACCAGACGGGCTTCTAACTTCTGTTTTTTTTTTCTCTCTCTTCCTCTCTTTTCTGATCCAGTGGGCACCCCTTATTACATGTCTCCCGAGAGGAATCCCAAGTTTAACGTTTCATAGAGTATTTACAAATTTAGCGTGCTACCATTCTGCTGCAGCTCCTTCTGTAGGTCAGACTGAACATGCTAACATTTAGAAGTTTGTTTTGAGACCCATTTAGAAGGAACTACTAATAGCTACATGGTTTATAAAGAAAATATGCTAATGACAAACATGAACTCAACCATTTTTATTTTAAACATCTATAATAAGTCTTCGGTGAAATGTATTTAGTATGTTCTCCACAGTGAACAATCTTATGCATTTAAATAAATGCCTACTTATTTCTTTACTAAATGAAAACATGAACAAGTATGGGACAGTTATTAGTGTTCCATGTTAATTAACCTCTTATTAAAACATTTTAAGTTCATTAAAGAGGATAAGCATCTTCCTTCTTATGGATTATTAATAAAATGTTAATGATGTTTTTTTTTTTGCCACAGCTGGTTTGCTCTTTTGGAATTTGCATATTGTCTTTTAAAACAAAGAAGCGTAAATAATAGATATTATTATATAGATTATTATAAATGCATTCGTGAAGCCATTTGACTGAACATGAACATATTCTAAATACATGATGTCATCATTCCCTTTTTCACAAAAATGTGAACGTGTGAGGGCAGAGTTGACTCTTTGTGGGAAGTGACTGCATATTTAGAGAAAGTTAACCATAGTCAACTCTCACAGTGAAGTAAGACACTGGTGCACTGACACTTACCTGCAGCAAGGATCTGTGTGATTGGTTGAGTGAGGGTTTTTTGTAATGAAATGAAACCTGCTGCAAAATAAAATCTGAAAAGAATAATTACACTCAGGGCGGTGTGGTGGCATAGTGGTTAGTATCACCTTCTGATGGCGTTTCCATGTCCTTTCTGTCTCGGGGTGGGCTTTCTCCAGGTTCTCCGGTTTCCTCCCATAGTCCAAAAACCTGGATTCATGGTGAATTGGTTGCTTTTAATTGCCCCATGTTAATTACATCTATATATTGTGTGAGTGAGTGCCCAGTGATGGATTGGCACGCTGTCTTGGGTGTACATGCCCAGCACTCAAAACGATCTCTACTGGATAAGCATGGGCATAATTTAAGTATAAATGCTTTAAATTAAAAACAACTAATTAATTACCTCATAGGATATTTATTTATTATTTATTACAGAGTAGTGTAAAGTGTTATAGCTGAATAGAAATCAAATGCAGAACTACAGCACTTTCAATGTTTTTTCATTTTAATGGATGAAACGTAGATTTCTATTGGACTAGTTACTTTGCAGTCCTGCTAGGATGATGCTGCCAAAACCATTGAGTGCATTAGTTTATTACTGAAGTGAATCAGATTTTTTATTTTTGGAGACACCTTATTACACAAACTCTACACTAATGTTCTGCACTGTCGATGCTGCCTGACCACTTGAACAAGATGAGTCCCCCACTGAGCCTTGGTCCTCATAAGGTTTTTTCCATAAAAACGACTTTAAGTTTGGGTGTTCAGGTTTAAAATGAACTCTGTATGAATTAAAAAAGACAATGAAGTTAAAAAATAAATTTACACTTAAACCTAAAGTAAAAAGTGCACTCAGTAAGGATACATTTATTACAGTCAATTTACAAATGCTAAATATTTTTATGTGCTAATGTTACCGTCGTCCGTCTTTCCCCGGGAGGAGGGCGGCTAACGCGGAGTTGCTGCGTTCAGCCGCTCGCGCCTAGTGAGCGCTCCCGGGATACCGACCACGCGGGGAAAAATGCGTGCGTCGGTCCACGGCGAACGCTACCACGGAATACGACCCACGCGGAGAAGGTGCGCAGCGCCGCAACGTGGTTGTACGCGGAAGGAGAGTCCAAACACCGGGATAAAAACCAAAATGAGAATTTAATAAAAATTGGTGTAGGGACACCAACAAAAAGGGGGAACAAACAAACAACGAAACATAGGGTATCATAACCACAAAATAAAGACGTGCGTCGAAGATATGGAAAACTCAGAATAAATACAAAAGGAACTAAACACGTGAACAAAACAAACCAATCACCCAACTGAAACAATTAAGGAGGAAACAAGGGACAGGTGTAACAGGCACCTGTGACAGCTAAATATTTATGAATATTTAAATATTTTTATTTTTATAGCTACTAGTCGGTCAAATATATTTGTATATAAACCTACTTTTCATTGTTTTCAATTTTTTGACAATAATTTACCAACTAGTTAGTTTTAATAATGTTTGCATGTCATCAGCATGGGAGCTTATATTGACTTATAGAAACAATTCAAATTAACGAACAAAATTATAAAGAGCATGATCATCACCTTTATATAAACCTTTACTTACACCTGTACTGTTACACACACACACTAATTGGAATAAACCAGCACCCATTCTTCCTGGTATCACCCTGTGCCTCTTTTCCCCCTGGTATTTTTTTTTCTTTTCTTTTCTTTTTTCTTCCTTTTTTTTTGCATTGTTGGGAAGCTCACCAGTCACTGTACCTCCCATAGCGCCCGAGGCTGAAAAACATCCATCCGAGTTCAGCGCCGCTCAGAGAACGTGCTTCTTGGCACTAATTAGTCTCCCACAATGCACTGGGGCCGACACAGTGTCATGGGTCAGCCAGGCGCAGCGAGGAGCCAAACGGGAAAGAGCTGTGATCTCTCAAAGCTTCCTCTGCAACCAGGCCTGGGCACGCTGCTCCCATCGCTCCAATCCCTAAAACCAAGAGCTCTCATCTGGGTCACATGACTTGGGGGAAAGTGCTGGAAGGCAATGACTCGACATCTGTGTGAGTGACAGGTCTGATGACGGGCGAACCCGCCGGCATCGAGCTTGATGCTAAAGTTGTTGTAGCAAAGAGAGCGGCTGACAAACACAGACACCGAGAGAGACTGATTTTGTGGCTGGCTGTGTTTACACACGGTCTGTATTATTTTCTCTCTGTCGTCCCAAATGTATTTCTCAGCCCAAATACACTCTGTCTTGTTAGGCTTCGCCGCTTGAAATGGGAGACAACTGCCATCCACTGCTGCAGCACAGAACAGCGGGAGTGCTAATTTGCAGGCTCGCACCGTCTTCCATTGAGCTCCATTGATCCCCTTTGTGTAAAAAGCCTACATGTATGCACATTATTCTTCTTTTTGAAAGTAGCACTCCTTCAGCCCATCTGCCTTGGGGTTTAGAGGTCGCAAGGTCTCGGTTTCCAACTGTCAATACCTGTGCATTGTGTTCCTCCAATCTGCATCTGTTATTCTGTTTGATGCAGCTTATTTATTTGGTCAGCTGATGAGGAAGAAGATGAAAGCGCTATGCTTTCCTCTGCGCTTCGCTCAATAATGTCGGAGCCTCGGCCAAGCGTGGCACGCCATTTCCATTATCGACGCCTCACTCAGAATGCGGGAAAAAACTCCAAACCTTCTGACCACTGGAGCTCGTATCCACCCTAAAATATCTATAAACAAATACGAAATTCTGAAGCATTATTTTAGCCATCTTAATAGTCCTAAACTATTAAACAAAAAGTATGTAGACATCTGATCACATCCTGATCATTCACCCAAAAGGCAAAGTGAATCTATTAATTACAGCTTCAAGCAATCATATTTAAACCTTTTTAATCAGAAAGAGATAAAAAACAAGATTATCAGTAAAATTAGCAATTTTACCTTCCCCTACTGTCTTGCCACACTTCATAAACTCTGAATAAACAATAAAAAAAATACACAGTAGGTACTCTGTATGAGCACCTGGTAGGCATGGCAGTGAAAATGATCTGTGTTGACTTTTATTTTAGTTTCAGTCCTGGTTCAGTTTAGGATTCTTTAGTTTATTTTTTTGGTTGAAATTTAATATTTGCTTGAAAATTAGGAGGACCAACAACGTATTTGTTGATTTAGACTTAAGGGGTTGAGTTAGGTGCTGTTGTCTCTCAACAAGAAGTTCAGAACACAGGTTCTTTCTATGTAGAGAATGTGTGTCCTCCCTGTGCTTTGCATGTGTGGATTTTTTCTGATGTCTGGTTTCCTCTCATATCCAAAAACATGCCACCAAATTGTCCTAGCAATTAATGGTGCATGAGTCAGTGCACTCGGGGCACAAGGCCCGGTCCTAAGGCTGGTTTGCAAGAATATGCGGAGCTTCACCAGTGTGGTGACTCCTAACAAGACAAAAAAGATATTGCAGGAGAATATATAAATAGAAATGTATACACACACACATTAATATGGATCAGAGTTCTAAAGAGCCTGTTTAATTTGAGCGTTTATCAGAGTGGATGGCATGTATGGAAGTGAAGCAATTTTTTAAATTCCTGGTCAATTATGGGATTTAGTGGGTTATTTTATTTTAAATAACAGTTGCTATGGAACATTTGCTTCCATTACACTATAATGGAAACAATACAAATGTTTGACATATGAATGACAGTACATTAGAACCATACACAAGTGTTTTAAGTAGTATCATACAGTAGTGGCAATTTTATGTTTTATGATCAGATTAAAATCCTTTACAGTCAATTTATTATATTTTTTATATTTAATAAATTCACTGGTGCCAAAACATATAAGCAGCACTAGAGATAAAGGTACCCACCCTGGATTTGTACTGTACTTTACTCCTCATAATCAATCATGTCATGGGAAAACGCTTTCATCACATTCTGCTATATAATGTCTCCTATTCCCGTTTCATCTCAAGCTTACCAAGATGCGATTATATATAATGTCACAGCATCCTTCATCCCTCATCTCCACAGGAGCCCACGCTCTGGGTTTCGGTGTTGGGTTTTATGACACTCGAAATAAAAAGGTTGTGTCAGGCTAACCATATGGCACTGCTAGTGTCTTCCATGTACTGTCTCCAGTCTCGATTAAATGCAGACAGTCTTCGTAATGCCGGCTTCTGTGCTTCCATGGTCTGGCTTGATTTTTCCAAGTGCTTGTAAAGTCCTAACTACTAGCTGTCTCTGGGACATTTGGAATTTCTATTAACGTAAATCAAAACCCACAGTCATTTCTGTCTCTCTGTGATGGAAAATAATGACTCGGGCTCACGGATCAGACGTTCATCGAACATCATGCTGGAGCTCTGGCTGTTTTTTTGTGATCGTTCACAGACGGGTAAATGGAAGGTCAGGATATTCAGAATTAAAATATAAGCTTCTCTCAGTTAAGCATGGAAATTTGGAAAGTTGACATTTCCGAGAGTAAAGCTTTTTTTCTTTTAGATTGAAGTAAAAATGTGCAAATGCTTGTTCATTTCAAAAATCCGAATGTCATGAACTGGTGTAAATAATCAAGTCAACTAGTGATTGACAGATCTTGATTGTTTGCATGCATTGTTTGCAGAGGAAACTTATATTCATTTTTTTTTCTCTCATTTAAATAAATTTTTTATTGTAAAAAAAACATCAAGAAGCGAACAGTTAAACGTAAATTTTACACCCCTTTGCAGGAAATGTCATCACAAGCTCAGGCAGGGAAGGGGCTAGTAGACAATATTGACCGATAGATAGATATATACTTACACTTTCTTTCTTTCTTTTTTGTTGTTTTTCTTCAAATTAAATAAAAAAATACAATTTCATGAAGACATTTTGCAGCTACTTTTATCCAAGGTGATTTACAAATATCCCAACTTGATTGTGCTCAGTGTGCTGGGTCAGCCATGTTATTAATCATTCTGGAGCAATAAAGATTAAGGGTTTTGCTCAAGGGCCCACAATGACAACTTCAGTGGGCTTGAGATTTAAACCCCATCCTTCAGATTGATAGCGCAACGCTCTAACCACTGAGCCACTTTGCTAAATTCAGGGTATTGCTTGCCTATATCCAATCTATGTACCTTTATATCACTGCCGTCCAGATAAAAACATTCTCACAGATGTAAAAAAAAAAAAAAAATCAGCAGCTAGTCAGTTTATACAACCATATACTTCCCATATTGTGGGGACAGTATGGGGAAGGCTATTTTCTGTTTCTACTTCAAAACCTTTTCCCAAAACTTTTAACAACAAAAGTTTTAAACTAGTTGTTCAGACCTGTCCAAAGAAGCTACTCATCTATACTTTTGGACTCAAACCCAGAAAAACACAGTCTCTCCCTCTCAGGATCTGTGAGGTTAGTGTCTGTAACCCTATGACAGAGGGAGGCTTCTTAAACATACACACTAGATTCAGATGGCATCCAGTCGAGTGATTCTGTTTGTGATGCCAAATTGTGGTTGAAAAATTAACCTTCAAATTCAGTCAGAAGCAAGTTGAAGCTTTTGTTGACAGATTTTGCTCTATGGCTCAATGTGAAAACTGAAGAGAGCAAATTGTACCATGTCAGGAAATTATTTATAACCCTGAGTTGTTGTCTTAATGCCTTTTTGTGCCAAAAAAGCCATGGAGGTCTATTCATAAAGAATCTGAATATATATACACAGCATGATAACACAACAGACGGATAACACAACAGATTGCGGATGTCTTGAGTGTTTGATCTGTGATTGAGTGGTCCAGGGTGTGTCAACGCAATTTGCCCTGGAAGTTCTGATCAGCTTTAGATCAGATGACCCTATTATAACTAAGTTGAGGGTGTGGGGTAGTTCAGTGGTTAGGCTGTAAGGCTGTAGGTTGTGAGAACAATTCCAGGTCCACCGAAGTTACCAATGTGGGTCCGTGAGACCTTTAACCCTTATTGCACAAGATGCTGTATGGTCAATCCTGTGTTCTGTCCCCAGCCAAGTTGGGATGATTGTTAGTAGGGCTGGAGCAATGCATCAACGACGTCGACCTAATCGGTTATGAAAATACGTCAATTTGTATAACTTGCGTTGATGCGTCATCAAAATCGCGACGCCCCTCTGAAAAGATGATTTCTCCAGAGCGCAGCAGCTAAAAATCGCCCATGTGATACAGTAAGATGGCTGAAATATCAAAGAAGTCATGACCACACTGTAAACAAGTGCAATAGATTATTCTCAAGAATTGTCACCCACAAAGTCACCCTGAGGCAAAAATTAATCCATACCACATACTAATAATGAATCAATTTAAATCTCTATGTATTATAAAGTTGCATGTTGCTGTGTTCTGATTAGAATGTTTATTCATTATTCTGAGGTGTGAGCAGCTGGAAATGTGGAATGGAGATGCTCATGGTTTGTGTCGGCTTTTTAAAACTCAGCATTCGGATTTCTTAACCAAGCTAGAAATTTTTGACATGCTGCAGTTTTGCTGAATCTTTTAGCTAAAACTGAACTACTTCACTTTCACAGTCCAGTTTTCTTGTATTTGAAGAGAGCATTAAATCCCTGCTTGCATTTCTGCGTTTCAGATTTTGCTTCCAGTCCTCATGCATGGGCTCTTTTCATTAATACAATCTTTAAAACCTGATTCCAGGACAGCAGGAAATAGTGATTTCACCTTCGAGCTTTTGCAAGGCCTGCAAACTGCAAACTTTCTGTTATTGACATAAAGATGACAGATATATTAATATTAATGAGGGTATAGTTTGCTTTTTTAAACCATACCAGAGACCTGGACGTGGTCAGCAGAGACGGCTCACTTTTTCCTGGCCGCAGGGGTTTTGCTGCTGTGTTTTTTATTTTTCATTATTTATTTTTTAATGTCCCCATACTGTATGTGGCCTTGACAGTTTGTTTTTACAAGCACCCAGGTGTGTTGGTGCATCATGTTGGTGTGTTGCTGTGTTAGTGGGCTGTACTGGGTGGGTGTGGTGCCTTTGAGGAAGGAGATTGCTGTGTGTGTGTTTGCGTGTGTGTGTGTGTGTGTGTGTAGTCAGACAGCAGGCCAGCGCGGTGTGTGTTGGGATGGTTTCGGAATAACAATGAGGAGTGCCGCTGGGCTCCGGGGGGTCAGAGTGCGAGTCAATCATCTCGCCCATCGAATCAAATTAGCCTGAAAAATTCAGGGGCCACGAGCACGGGCCGAGCAGCTGTCAGGGCCACAAGCGGCCCGCCACTAATGAACCAGATGAATAGTGCAAAAACTCTAAAATAGAAAACAGGACAGTTGACATTTTTCATCTGTCAGCAGCAGAGAATGCATGAAAACACTGTGGTCCTTGTTTAACCCTTTGTGAGCTGTGGTTATTCCCATAGTGCATGTGTACGCCTCTTAAGCATATGCAAGCACACCCACAAAACACACACACACACACACACACACACACACACACATTGAGGGAACTCACACTGCACAGATTCTGGGCTACATAGAATGCTGCACACTGTAATTACCCCATGGAAGATTTTTTTTTTGCAAGAGCAGCAGTGTATCATACCGAGCCAGATGTTGCAGTAAAACTGGTGTTCCTGTGCTTACCCATAAGTGCACTACAAAAATCCCCAGTCTTACCATCTGCAGTGTGTTTGTGCGTGTGCGTGTGTGTGTGTGTGCGTGCGTGTGTGTGTGTGTGCGTGCGTGTGCGCGTGCAGGCATTCGTGTAGGCATTCGTGTGTGTTTATATATATATGTATGTATGTATATATATATATATATATATATATATATATATATATATATATATATATATTTTTTTTTTTTTTTTTTTTTTTTAATCTGTGTGTCTTTGTGTGTACTCATGTATCCATCCATCTATCTGTCTGACTGTCTGTCTGTCCCTACAAGTAACAAACTAGTTATTCATTTAAGGATTTTTAGACTAGATTAATACATTCAGTGTTTGGTTTGCGTGAATATTCTTAAGGTTAGAGTTGGACTTCTGTAGTTACTAAAAATAAGGTTTGGGTTTTCAGGTAGATTAAGAACACTGTGGTCAAAATTTGTCTAAAAGGGCGGCGCGGTGGCTTAGTGGTTCGCCTCTCAGCGCTGGGGATTCCCGGTTCGAAATCCCAATCTGGGTGAAGTTTCCATGTTCTCCCCGTGTCCGCATGGGTTTCCTTTGGGTTTTCCGGTTTCCTCCTACAGTCCAAAAACATGGATCAATTTAAATTGAATGCTCTAAATTGCCCCATATATAGTGTGTTTGTGTGTGTAAGTGAGTGTGTGCCCAATGATGGATTGGTGCCCTGTCCTGCGTGTATCTGCCCAGTGCTTGAAACTTTCATCCCTGGATGGGCATGAGGAACCCCCCCAACCCGCGACCCTAGTAGAGTATTAAGTGGAAAATGATGGATGGATAGATAGATAAGGTTTGATTCAGATCAAGGTGATAAGGGTTAGCTTTAGAGTTCCAGGTAAGTGTTAGTGATGAAAGTAATAAAGTAATCTATTTTTCCTATTGTGCTTTACATACAGAGGAATTTGTTCTCCACATTTAATCTATCTGTGCATTGAACCACACACACATACATTAACACACTGAGTGAAGTGAGCACACATGTCCGGAGTGGTTGGGCTTGGGAATCAAAGGCCAACGATGGTCCTAAACACAACCTAAACTCCTCAAACTGCTGTGGTTACTATGATTAATGTTGGATGATGTTATGACTAGATTCGGGTGACTGAGCGACAGTTTAGATTTGAGCTACAGAGATAAAGATTACACTTGCGTGGTTATCTTTGTGCATGTAGGATTAAGGTTAGGGTTAGGGTTCGGTTATCGAGTATAGGTTTATTGTTGAATCAGTAATAGTAAGGTTACTAAGAAAGGGTTTAATTTATCAAAGCAGACAAAGATTCAAGTTGAGTGTTTGTGATTAGGTTTAAGCTCTTGAGGTTAAGTTTAAATTTAGATTCACAGTTGAAGTCACTGAGGTGGGAGTGAGGTTGAGGTAATGACTCTATGGTTAAATTTAGGCATCCAGGATCTGCTTTAATGTGGTTAACCGTATGTGGAGCTTACCATTCTGTTCATCTGTCTGTCAACTCTGTTATGCTTTAAAGAAATCAGTAATGTTTCTTCATCTCTAAGAAAAAATCTCCACTAACACTGAAACGTGCACATCTGTCTTCTTCCCTTACCCTGGAATTTAACTGGGGTGACCTTTTCTGGAGGAACTGGTGAAATTCACACCCTAAGTGAAGTGTGTGTGAATATTCGGAACACCTTGAGGTCTCGTGGAAATTCACAGAAGCTTCGGCAGTTATGACTGAAGCATGTGATCTCACCTTTTCTCTGAACTCAGGACTGAACTGTTGATTGCTGCTGGAAACTTTTGAATAGTAATTGTGAACGGCAACTTAATAACAAAGGTTGAATAGTGTGTAAAAAAAATAGATACAGGGACAAATATTTTGTATTTGAAAATGATTAGCATGATTAAAGGAACCTGGAGCGGAGTCTGTATGGAGGATTGAGTATTTTGAAGAATATTTTGATATCGTGAATTAGTTAAATTTGATTTGTATGTGTGTGTATTTGGAGTTGACTAAACATGAACAGGGTGTCGGGCAGCTTGGATTTTTAACTGATGTTTGACATGAAGGACAGAAAACAGTATAAGATACTTGATGCTCAACCCCCTTCTTTGAGAACTTTTTTTGTCTTGTTTAGTTAACCCTGTTTATAAATTATGCAATGGTCGGTGTGTTTTCTTGCTTTTTTTTAGGTCATGTGGTAAAGTTTTACTCCAGATCCTGCAGGGTTTTAGATGTTCCTCTCTTCAGACGTCTGGTTTTTAGTCCAGGACAAAACAGTTACCCCACAGTTACCCTCCACTCCTTCTACAATGAGACCAATTAATCCTTCAAATGTTCAAATTGATAAAATACTTTCTTATTAAAATTCTTATTAAAAATCTTAGTCATCTTCAGAGATCTCAACGAACCTAAAAAAAAGTTCAGCCAGGCTGTTGGTCTCTGCCTGATCAAGATCGAGTGGCTGCGCTTGAGTTTTGAGTGTGAGAACCCAGAGAGAAGTGTGTTTAAGAATGTGAATCGAGAATCGAGACAAACCGCAGCAGGGCGGCTAAACTAGCCAGCGCTTTAAAGCTCATTTTAACTGGGACTCCACCCGTGTAGAGTTACTGAACATCAGTCATTCCTATAACACTGTACAGATTCCACAGAGGAGAACATTCACATAACACAGCGGCTGAAGTAGCAACATTCCCAGCTTTACAATTACAGGCCATATTGTCACCAGTGTTCGGGCTGAAGCTTTCACACACATCATCTCAGATTTTATTGGGTTGCTAGGAAACGGCAGCTGTCTGATTAAAAGATAATAAATGACAAAGATGGAGGGAAAGGGAAACATCTGGAAAGGAAGTGACTTCAGCCGTACTGGCTATTTGATTCACTATGAATCTTTGGAACCGTCACTCAGTTGCATGTGCGAGGTCGATTTATTCAAAACCACATTCACTTTGAATCTTCACGTTTTTTCGCTGTGTTTATAGAAAGAACAAGGGAACATGGAAGTGTCGTTGTGTTATGCTACTGTATCATGTTTAAAAGCATAACAGTATGTACTTCATTGATAATTCTCCAAACGGTTGAGGTGCTTTCCTTCTTCTTCTTCACTGTATTTATGTATCTGTTTCTGCTGCTTTTGGCTGTTACTGTGAGAGGACATGCAGCCTCCACACATCAAAGACCTCTGCTCACCCCTCCCAGGAATCGAACCCAGGACGCACTTGGTGTGAGAGACACGTGCGCGTGTGTGTGTGTGTGTGTGTGTGTGTGTGTATGTATCTGTCTGTCTGTGTGTATCTATGCGAGTTTGTGTGTGTTTTTTCGTGCATGCATATCACAAAGCGGGCAGGTGTGTGTGTGTGTGTGTGTGTGTGTGTGTGTGTCCTGTTCAGGGTGCAGGGTTTTTTCCTTCATTCCATCCAATGAGAGTTCAGATAGCACCAGCGCTCCCTGTGGCTGAGATCAGTATTAGCATCTTTGTAAACATGTCAGTGAATAATAGTTGTATTTTCTATTTCTGAAGTTTCAGTCCAGTCTGAAATAGGTTTTTAGTCATTTGGCAGCACATTTCCATCCTGTTGCACTGGACTGATGGATCCAGTTTTTCTTGATTGCAGTTTTTTTTCTTTGTAGACTGTTTCTTTGGACAATTCATGGTGTGTCAGGCGTTGGATGTGCACCGCTGTGCTGTGCTTTATATAAAGGAAAAATATCTCCAGATTTATTGGGTGGCGATGACGCAATGCCCCAGCATCTAACATTCCCCCGAAACAACATCTCAAACTTTTAAATAGCAGTCACCCAAAATGCTGATGAAACTCATAAAAGAAAGATGACATCACTAAAGATGAAAGACATTAAGAGATCTTTGTATTTTCTTTTTTTGTCGTTTTAGATGGCTGCTCTTCAGAGTCCTTTCTATGGGGACAAGATGAACCTGTACTCTCTGTGTAAAAAGATTGAGCAGTGCGACTACCCTCCACTCCCGTCTGATCATTACTCTGCAGAGGTGAGACACTCGCACTGAGACAATTCAAAAGGTCACAGTTGAGTTTGTTTCCACTGAGAAAGAAACTTTATGGAGCTTAAATTCTGACTGAGTTGACATTCTAATGACTCTAAACTTTAGACCTGATGACCTGTCGCAACAATGATCAAAGAAAGCAGCTGATGCTCTGTTTAGTGAAACAGATTTTATAAACCAAAAAGAAAATCCATGTTTTTCACATCTTTATCCTCGTGCTTTCAAATCTTCACCCTGACGCTCTCGCATCTTCATCCTCGCCCTCTCGCATCTTAATACACAGTATCCAGATCTTTAGTCTTAGTTTCTCACAGCATCCATGCTTTCTCATATCTTTACACTTGCATCTTAATCCTTGTGCTCTCACATCTTCATATCATATCTTTATTTTCACCCTCTTACATCTTCATTCTCCCTCTCACATCATCATCCTCCATTTCTCACATATTTATACTTTCTCACATCTTCATACTCTCCTACATCTTCATCCTAAATTTCTCACATATTTATACTCAGATCAGATCTTCATACTCGCTCCCTCACATTTTCATCCTCGCACTCTCATCCTCATCCTTGCTCTCCCATCTCTTTCAGATCTTAATATTTTATTGCAACTTCACTCTCTCACCTTCATGCTCTTACACATATTACTTTTTCCTCACATCTTCCTTTTCTCTCACATCCCTCTGTTTGCTCTCTCATCTTCTCTACCTCTCTCATTTTACCACTCTCAAACCCGCTTGCTTTCCATACTTCTGTTCTTTCAAATTCTACTGTTCTGTTATCTCCTTTTCTTTCTTTCTCATCTTCCCACACTCTGTTGCATCACCTTACTCTCTCATGCATTTTCCTGCTCTCTTGCATCCTCCTGCTGTCTCTCTCACATTCCTCTGCTCCATTGCGTGTCTTGTTTATAAGAATTATTTTTAAATGTTCTACTCCTATCAAGTCCGGGGTCTTTTAAAGATTGCAGTTGATTGGAGACACTGATGGACTGTAACCTGAGGTGTATTCTCCTCACATGACCTTTACTGATCATCAGCTTCTCCTCAGTCACATCCATAGCTTGCGTCATTATTCCCCATTCCTAAAATCTGCTCAGCTCTGCAGAACTGTCTCCCCTCTGAAATAAAAAAAAACACCCTCTAACCCTCCAGCATTGACGGAGGGCCCACATCCACCTCTGTCTGCGTGTAAACAATGCTCCTGAAGGCGAACGGCAAAAAACTGTCAGCCGTTCCTCTTTGGTGTGTCATTTACTGTCTTCTTGGCTCCCCCCTGACAGACAAGCCTTTTCCCCGTCAGAAATCCTGCGACTCCCGCCACCCCCAAGAATCTTTTGTGTTTTTTTTTTTTTTTTTTGTTCCCAGACATATGAATATTTTACATATCTGCATCCTGATTTGCCCCCACCTCCCCAAGCCACCATTTCTTCTCCACTAATTCTGCACCGAGTTGGATTTGCATTTCACATGGCACGCTGATTAGGAGACGGCAGCAGCACCAGCAGCCAGGCTCAGCTAGAACGAGCAGGTTGCCATGGTGATTAGGCATTTGGGAAGGATGGGGGTTCTTCCTTTTCTTTTTTTTCTTCTTTTAATGATGCCGCTCGTCAGGGACGAGGTCGCATCTCTGTCTCTCAGTAACACAGGAGTGTGAATTTTGGCGACTGAGTGTGCTACAGCAAACTGGAGGAAACGTCGCCTTAAGCTTTTTTTTTTTTTTTTTTTTCCCCCTACCTCTTTGAAAATTTACGTCCACACTCATTTTGACACAAAGGCTGAGATTAATAAAGTACTGAAATATATTTGTTGTAAAATTATTGTTTATACAAGGTTCCGTTGTATTTGTCCTTTATATGTTGCGATTAGTGGTCCTGATAATAGCATGGATCGAGTGTCTGATCTGATCTGCTCACATGTACCATGCGGGATCAATTTTAATTGCACTTTAATACAGTTACCAAATGCATTGCTTTTTAGCAACTTTAGGTGATGTTTAGATGACCCATCAAATAGGAAACAATCTGAGCTCATTTCTTAGTTAGGACTGTGACATTATTGTTGGTACCTGGTGAGCGTGTTTCAGCAGTTAACTGCTGGTCTCATGAGATTTACTAAAAGTTAGTTTTACAGAATGACAACATATGACGGGATAGTATGTGAGTAACATCTTACAAGTTTAATGTTCATCAGGAATCGGCTCGCTGTTTATATAAATCTAAATTACCATTTATGTACAAGGTTTAAAATAATCTATTGTATATCACGCATTGGTACGAATGTAAGGCACTCAGAGGTGTGTGTTATTGTTAATGTCTCTGCTGGACAAATGGTTTAGCAAAACAGATTTAGAAAATATAACTACCCAGCTTTACAAATGTTTTTTGCACATTTGTTTTACCTACAATACTTAAACACAGAAAAAAATTGTCCTCCACATTTAACCCATCCATTCAGTGATACACATATACACACACTGAGTGAAGTGAGCACACGTGCCCAGAGTGGAGGGCAGCCCTTTACACAGCGCCTGGGGAGCAATTGGAGTTAGGTGCCTTGCCAAAGGGCACTTCAGCTGTAGTACTTAGTGGGACCCCAGGAATCGAATTGGGGGACCTACAGGCCGCAAGACTGGTTCCATAACCACAGGTATACTGCCCCTTGGTGAATTGGCCGGGAATCGAACCGGGGCCTCCAGTGTGGCAGACCAGAGGATTTATTACCACCAATCAAAAATTTAATGCCACAGATTTTTGAAATATTGCTGAAGGCCGTTTAACTTTATCTAACATGATAATACTTGTACAGCAAACAGGTTTGATAACCATGACAATGACCTCAATGGACATAGAACACATTTGTGACGTTGTAGAATGAAAAGTTCATCTGTAACTGCACTTGTAATTGTGTGATTTGTCATGATACCATGTCTAAAGCAAGGGGAGGAGTATAAGCGTAGAGTTCCTAATAAGTACAGATGCCATCAACCTCTTCTCTTTGTTTTTCTCTTTCTGATGTAGCTGAGAAAACTGGTGGATATGTGCATCAATCCGGATCCGGAGAAGCGACCCGACATCACCTACGTGTATGACATCGCCAAGCACATGCACGCTCTGACTCTGGCCAACTGAGCTCCTCCTTCATCTGCTTCTCTACTCTATCACCATCTCCTGAATGACATTAACCAGTCTTTTTACCTCCTCTAAACAATTTAGATTCATAATCATGTTACAGTCAAACCAGTTTGTTTCCTCAGGTTGCATCAGTGAGAAAGAGAGTCCCCCACTGTGTTGGTGATGCGCCATCATGAAATGCCCGACACTTCTGCACCTACAGTCGTGTTTTTATTGGTTCCAGTATCTTACGACCCTGCAGGTACAAGGAATGATTACATAATAGTGTAAAAGATGACCTGAAAGACCTGCACATGAACAAGTGCATGAAATGCAACGAAACAAAAGCTTTGTTACCAAGTGTGTCTGAAGGGGTGGAAACACTCCAACCTGTATCATTAGGGAAATGGCTTTAAAAGAATTACTGGTACAGATTATGCAATATCCCTGATTGTTGAATGTACTTTTACAGTAGATAACTGTGCTTTTGTTTCTTATCTACAGTGGATTTTAGTTAGTTTGCGTTCTTTTAATGCCTACAGGACAGATTATAAACAATATTCCCCAGGTTTGAACTTAAATAGGCTTTTTGGTTTATATTGAGGACTCTGCTGCTATTAAAAGAGAATGAAGTCATTGTTTGTTGCAGGTTTAACGGCTATCTCTAACCAATCCTGCATGCCTTCTGATGGCATGCCTCGTAAAATGACTTGACATCATTGTCTTTAGAAATCTCCCAAAATGCAGTGTTTCCACTCTGTTAATCCAAAATCTCTCGAATCCAAATGAACAACTTTATAGGGACCTCCAATAAAACACGCTCGTCGTTTCGTTAATAATTTGCAAATGCCATCATCAGTGTGGCTTTTATTATGTTTGAAGTCATTTGGATTGTAAATACCAAAGATTTTGAGGTGGACACTGTCGAAAAAAACTTTTTTTTTATTTACAAATATTTTATTAATAAAAGCTGCATTTTGAGTGCCTTTTCACAACTAAACCCAAAGAATTTAATGTCTACTCTATTTGTCCAGCAACTGATCAGATGAATTTTTATATCCAGTGACATATTTAATAGTGACGGTTTAAATTTGCTCCATTGGCTCACGTTGTGTTCTCACATTGCGTTAATTGTCATACTGTTTAGACCCCTTAAATATTACCATGGTCTTTTACATGAGCCTCTGAGGTTGGTTTACTTGTTTAAATGAATCAGACAGATGTACGGCATATGAGCCTTTACATTTCCAAATGTTTTATTTGCCGTGTTTTTAAGTTTGTATTTTATTTTGCTTCAACCTCATGCCATTGAAACCCTTTATAATATAAAATAATTTACAGCTTTGAAATCAATAGAATGTTAACAGTAACAGTTGCCTCCTGTTGCCTTCTAGAAGCAAGTTAAACTGAGACAGAGGGTCAGGGTGAGGGTGTTATTGAGAAGGTTTGTGCAGTGCTTGGTAAAGAACTGAAGATGTAGTTGGTAGTTTCTCCTCAGCCAGATGGATGGTGAAGTGTTTACATATGAAGCCTCTGCAAAACTTGACAAACAGGAGAGTGGCTCATCCTCCAGGTCCCATTCACAGCACTACGTGTTTCCTGATGTATCTGACAATCAGAGTGAAACGCTGACCGCCGAGATACGGTGACCAAGTGGTGTATACACACCCACATACACTCCCTGCTTACTGGTTGCTTTATATAGTACATCTCATTGTTTCTACGCTTATCATGCACTCTCTAGTTCTTTTACTTCAGACTGAAGTCATTCTGTTTCTTTACTTTATTAGTCCTCTTGACTCTGTTCTTGTAGAACTATAAAGTGTATGTATATAGTAAGTGGAATAAATGAGATGGATGGTCAGGGAGTGTACAAATAAGGAGTACATCATGAAGTGTGCACTGTGCGAAAAATAAGTGCAGAATAGATACAAATAAACATAAATACAGTAAAAGGTATTTTTAAACAACTAATTTAAACGAGTTCCTGGAATTTTTTCCCAGAATTGTTCTGTTCCATTATCACCACCCTCCTATAGAATGAAGTATTAATTACCCAAAGCGGATATCTGACCTCGAGTTCAGGTAATCCTAAACATAATCAGATAACCATGACTAAATCACTTCCTTACTGTATTAATGTTGCTTGTATTTATTTTACTTACGAGTCTTTGTTTCTAAGCAAATCTATTCGGACTGCTCAGATAAGCAGTTTTTATATGCCATTCATCAGGAATCGAAGTCTTCTGCACAGTACGGTATATATACTCACCCACGATGATTTTTTTTTTTTTACAGTGTAAGTTAATGCAGAGCATTGCTGCATTGCTCTCTTTACTTGCACCCAAAATATTTGGGAGGGTAGGATAGCCACCTGTTATTTATTCATCTTTTTATGTTTTTGTTTTGTTTTAATGGTTCAGATAAACATTAATATGTCTAACTCAAAATTACTACTTTCCATGTTAACTAAAGACAAATAAATATTCAACTTTTTATATTTGTATTCTTGTATCACTTCTCTGATGTTAACATGTTTGTCATTCTGAATAGATTTATTTATTTAATAATTTGTGATTTCATTTGAGCGCAGCGCCTATCCTACTTTCTACAGTTTCTTACTACAATATTTTCACGGCTGCTGCAAGAAGTGATACAGTGATCTATTGCCTACTGTGCTTAACACACACAAGTTTGTCCTCCACATTTAACTCATTCAAGGCTGGTACCTTAACCACAACTGCATCATCCATGGGTGGTATAACACACTGGGCAATGTCCAATTCTGTGTACATGAGCTTACAACACAGCCTTCATAGTCCCTAGTCCCCAAAACTTGTGAGAGTATGTAGACCTTGCCTTCCTAAGTACCACTCCTTTTTTATAGGAGCTTGCCCCCCCCTCCCTGAGACCATGTCAGCCCTCCCTCCCTGATTGGATGAATGCATTGTTATTGTGCAACCCCATACCCAACCCTCTTCTAATTGTTGGTATGTTCTCTTTTTGTCCAAACGGCACAGCTCTGACCTCAACACCCTTTGGGAACACATTAGAACTCTGATTGTGAGCCAGCCATTGCTCTCAGTGGCAACACCATGTTAAAGCCCAAAGCTTATTAACTAGGTTCATTTGAAGAAGCATTATATTTTACACATTTCTATCTCTGAATTACAAAGAGCCTCGGCAAGCTGAAACACCTTGTCTGTACAAGTGGCTTCTTAATAAGCAAATTATTATCAGAACATCTGTTTTACATCACACTTCCCTTTAGGTAATAAACAAACACAAGTCTTAAAACACAGCAATGATGTTTACCAAAATTTACCAGTTACTTTATGTAGTGTTAATCCGAAAGTATCTATGATTTAATAACATCAAATTTCACAAAGGTGTCATAATCATAAGCATCCTCATTGAATATGATACTGCAGCATTAATAGCCATGAATGGAAATAGGAGTAGTGTGAATCCATAAGAAAATGGATGTTTCACCAGTGATGATGAATATACAGGAATGATAAATATTATAGAAGGTACTGTCATGTGTAATGCTTGGGGCTCCACTATGCAATTGTTGAGGTTCAGTATAATTTATTTTTATACAATATTGCAATAGCTTTTACGGTAGCGTATTATCTCATAGCATCTTTACTTTTTTTTTTTAAATTTTAGATAAAAGAGTTTTGAGTTTCCAAACTTTAGGTGGAGGACTCATCCTTCCTGAGAGGTCAAATGGTGTGGGTGGTTGTAAACCATAATAACATATAGTTTACATGCATTATTGTACATCACAAGTTGTTTACTTGACTAAGTAACATTATTATTGTAAACAATTCCTCTCGTCCACAGCAGTGATGAAACACTGCAATTTTCCACTGCATGGTTTAAGTTGGGATGGTTACAAAAAAAAACCCCAACACCATTAGTAAAGAAATTAATGCCGACATAACAGAGAAACTGAATGCAATGTAATTCTATGGAATGAAGTAAGTTTATTATTCCTGGTTCTAGTCGAAATGATTGCTTTTTGAACCAGCTGTTTTTGTAATGACTTATTGTAACATCCTGTTAGTAGTTTATTACAATTGCACAAGCTTATATTTATGATTTTGTTTGATTGTTGCCAAGGTTTCTCAGAGACGGAATTTTATATTATTTAAAAAAAATAATAAATAAATAAATAATAATAATAATAATAAACAGAATTTGTTCTTACTTTAATTTTAGATCACCTACATATTACATCTCTAGGACCTTTCATTACATCCCATTCTAAGTTGATCCTCCATTTGCAAGTATAACAGCTTTCACTCTTCCTGAATCTTTTTTTTTTATCCATTTATTCAGAGGCATATGTGTGAGGTAAGACAATGAAGTTGAATGATGGAGCCTGGTTCACATTATTGTTGTTGAGAAGTAAGTATCATCTTTTAAGTGTAAGATCGGGATTCTGTACGGATCAGTCAAGCTCTTCCAAATCATTCCCAACTGTATCTTTATGGCCCGTGTTATGTGCACTGGAAAATTGTCATGCTGGGACAAAAGGGGACCTGCTTCCACTCAAAATCTGTATGATATACATAATGCAAGACTAGTTGCTAAATTTCATAACATGTAGCAATGGGACTGAATGAAACGCATAACTAAATCTATTTTCTATACAGAATGTGCTGTAATATTCCAATAAATACAAATCAACAAATTAGAGACTGTTAATAATATTTTTATTTATTATAATAACAAATTAATTACTAATGGCAACTGTAAACTTTTTTTGTTTGTTTGTTTTTTCAAGAGAAAAAAATGGGTTAAATCCTCATTTCCCCTCACTGTAAAATAAAATTCAGGTAATAGACTCATATCCCATTCGTCCTCATTTGGGTGTGTTTGTTTGTATCATTTTGATGAGCGCCTCCCGTTAACCCCAGAGCATTATTTTGGGCTTTGTGCTGTGTGTCATGCCCTGGGGTATTTGTTTAGATGATTCCTCCTTTGGACTGAAAGAGGGGTGGGGCTGTCTGCTCCCTTATTCTAATGAATTCCAGGAGGACTGTAGTTCAATGTCGTTAAAGAAAATTGCTCCCTTGGATCCGCAGGCACAATGAAAACAAACAAAAGTAAGTGTTGCAATTGATATGGGGCTTGTCTGGGGTTTTGGTTAATCTCGAGGGTTATTTTATCTCCCACCTTGGAGGATAAAGAGTCCTTACATGATGAAAACCATGTCAAAGTACACTAGACATATAAGCATGTCAACGTAAATTAGTCACTTTTTTATAAAATATAAACTGATTTGTAAACTAATGAAAAACATGTAATTGCTTTAGAATCAAAATGTTTTTTTTCCCCATTTATTTATATTTTGTTTATTTCTCATATTTCCAGCAGTCTGTTAGGTGGCATGATGGTGCCTCAGTTAGCGCTGTTGTCTCACAACAAGAGGGTCCTGGCTTGGTTTTCCTGTGGGGTGGCTGAAGTTCTTTTCTGTGTGCAGTCTACATGTCCTTGCTGTGCCTGCGTAGGTTTCCATCCACATTCCAGGATATGAGCTGGTAGGTGAATTTAAGATACTGAATAATTTCTGAATGAATTAAAGACTGAACTGTCCAAAACTGTTCCTACTGTAGAGGTAACCTATGAACTGTCAACGTTTTAACTTCATTAACTACATCTTAATAGTTTGGCAGAAATCAGTCATTGTGTCAATTTTTGGCCAAGAGACATATGTCCATCAAAGTTACCAGTGTGGGCTCTTGATCAAAGCCCTTAACTCTCATTGTTCCAGGAGATGCTCTATCATGGCTGATGCAGGACTCTGACCCACAGCAATCAAGTTACATTACAGTATAGTATATGGCAGACACTTTTATCCTAATCCTAAGATTTCCGAATAGATGGGCTGCATCAGAGCACAGGGTCAGCCATCATGCTCCTGGAGCAATATGTTTGGATCAAACCCCCAACGTTTAATTTTCAGCCAAACATCTATTCCATTGAGCTATCATACGGCGAGTTAGTACGTACCTTTGGAAAAAAGTATCTGCAGAATGATATAATGTACTGAATGCTGAAAAAATTACCTCACCAGTGAAACTTTGTAGATCCCTGAGAATTTCCCCCTTTCAAAGAACTATTTGGTTCAAAAGCACTTTGACATCAAAATAAAAACATTAATGAAGTGTCTTAATAGGGCGGCACGGTGGCTTAGTGGTTAGCACGTTCGCCTCTCAGCCCTAGGGATTTCCGGTTCGAATCCCCATCTGGGTGGAGTTTCCATGTTCTCCCCATGTCCGCGTGGGTTTCCTCCGGGTTCTCCGGTTTCCTCCCACAGTCCAAAAACATGGATCAAGTCAATTGAGTTCTCCAAATTGCCCCATACAGAGTGTGCGTGTCTGTGTGAGTGAGTGAGTGTGTTTCCAGCGATAGATTGGCGCCCTGTCCTGGGTGTATCTGCCCAGCGCCCGAAACGTTCTCCCCTGGATGGGCATGGGGAACCCCCCCCGTGACCCCAATATAGGATAAAGCGGAGATAATGGATGGATGGAAGTGTCTTAATAATGAGATGTAATAATTATCTAGAACCCTGACCTCACCCTAATGGGTTCATTTGTAAATGATATAAAAGAAGGACATATATTGTCACTTATTAAGTTTTTCACATTTTCACAAATCTACTGTCATTTAGAAATGCTAGAGATAAATGCGGTCCAGAAATTAGCTGCAAATAAATTTATCATTCAGGGGACTGAATACTTTTTCAAATTCATTTTTAAAACAAATTCCATAGTTAATGTATTTTTTTCTCTTGTTACTTTAAGGATGTAAAGCTAAAATGTGTAATTAAATCTGAAGCAATGTATTTTTGTACGTTTTTGTTAAGGTGAGACATAACAAGTCCAAAGGTGTATATGATGATGGAAGCAGTGTATCCGTAGAGCCAGGTGCAGATATTTCTTTGCTTTTGCCACAGGGACCATCACCCATTAGTCCTGACAGGGGAATCAGCTGCTGGAAGCATTTCTGAGACTTTGAGACTACTCCAGCTGGAGAAGTGAGCTGGTACTTGGTGTCTGCTCCATGAAAGTTGTGTCCGGATGTCAGGCGTTTGAAATGGTCAGGAAGTTCTCACTTTTCTGATTTGGCCTGTTGTCAGCAGTGTGTGTTGTTGTGTAAGTAAGCTGAAAAGTCCACCCAAGTTTGAAGCACTGAGGGCATAAGAGATAAGTAGGACAGTAGCCAATAAACCGTCATCTTTTTTTATTCTTGCCAACTGACAGAAGGAAAAGCAGCTTTGTGATTCTCATAAGAATTCACTTTTCTGCTCTGTTGAAAGCATTTGTGTTTTGAGACTTGTGCATCTTTGCTGGTGTTGCACGTACACACACACACACACACACACACACACACACACACACACACACACACACACACCCTTTGTTGTTGTGACTTATTTTTATTATTTAATTGGAATTTTTTCCAACATAATTTTGCAGTGAGGGTTATATATTTTTATTTTTTGTATTTAAACACAGTGGGAATGTTATGGTATTATTTATTTAGCTTGTGGATGAACAGAACAGTACAGTTTACACAGGTGCGAATAACCCTGTTTTTTAGAGATTGATCTCTTTGTTAACATAAAGGATTGTGTTCATGTTACAGTGTGTGAATCCTTCCTATTAGGAGGTTGCCACAAAAGAATTGCGCACCAGATGCCTTCCGATGGACCCTCTTTATCTATAAAATCTTAGGACAAGGACTAAAAGTGCACTGACATGTACACCTCTAATAACCAGGGCAATTTAGTATGTACTTCAACATGTCTTTGGAATGGGGAAGGGAACAACAGAGACACCCTGGAGGCTCGTGCAGGCTTCTGGAGGACATGCACACTCCACACACAAAGGACCCATGTTTACTCTAAAATCTAAACCAATAAAAATCCCTAATATTTTGTGATTTGTGGTTCTGGCCTTCAGGAAATCTTGAATAAAAACTTCTATCTCGAGGTTTCTTTATTATCTTAATGAACAGTGTAACAGTGTGACAAAAAACACGACACAGTGTTAAGAAATGATTACTGAGTAAGAATATGTAAGTAATTACATTTTGACGAAAAGGTCAAATTTCTATAATTCCATTGGGATGATTATTACAAAAGCCAAAATCATGGCCGTATATATACAATAAAAAAATCACATTAATTCTTATTCCACAAAGTGCTATTGGTCATTTTCTTTTCTCTCTTTGGTACTTCGGTCACTAGGCATTGTGTGGGAAGTGGAGCTGATGATGCCTATACAGAGCAGCATCACACAAACATTACAGGGTTTTCCCATACAGTAACTATTGGAACCAAATGTTTGGGCAACGTTTCAAAAACGACCCGATGTGGAGAGTGGCTTTACAGGTGGGTGTTACCCGCATCTGTTTCTGTTTCAGCAGTGACCCGGTCCCAAATGTCTTGTTCTTTAACGTTGCCTTGTTCAGTTGGGATCATGAAGCAAAAAGACAGCGGGAAGCTGGGAGGCCCAGAGGAAGGAGACAATGGTGAAGAAATATTATATTTTCAGAATATGTGGGGCCAATTACAGTGTGTACTGTGTAGAGTGAAAGGGAAATATGAAATCTATATATTTGTAGTTTGAGTAGTGATTTAAATAATTGTGTTTAGAAGAATGTTTGTGGTGTATTATGTTCTAAACATAATTTTAAAATTACAGGTACATTTTATTGTCATTTACACTGATTGACCAGTCTATTCAATAGATACAAGATGAAAGACAGAACAACTGTACACTTCAGTTTGTTAGGTTTCATGTGAGTCAGTGAGTTTGAATGCACTGTTAGCTCAAAAAAAATCTTGTTGTCTGGGTGAGGGTTCCCTATGCAAATCCAGGGGAGAACTTTTTGGAACCTGGGCAGATACACCCAGGACAAGTCCCCAGTCCATCACTGGGCACACAATCGCACAGAAACACAAACTATATAGGGGTAATTTAGATGGGGTAATTTATAGCAGCCAGTTCACCTTGAATCCATGTAATTGGACTGTGGGAAGAAACCCACATGGACACGGGAAGAATATGGAAACTCAACCCAAATCGGGAATCGAACCTGGCTTGCCAGTGCTGAGAGTTGGAAGTGCTAACCACCACATAACTGTCACCCCAAGTACAACCTATATGTATTAATTCTTCTTTTATTACTGTTAGAGCATTAATCATATCTTTTACCACTAGGGGACTAACACTAAAGCGTGCGGGGGGGTGGGGGGGGGGGCTGTCCTCAGGATTCATAAAATTCAGTCATCCCAGCATTAAATGAGTTCAAGGTTTAAATCATGGATAACAGGAGAGAGTTCTCTATGGAGATATAATTTTTGTCCATTTTACAAAAGCAAAGATGACAAATGAAATTGTTTTAAAATCTTTCTTTTACACGCATTGCTGCAGGTGTAGTGCATATATCATGTCCATGAGTTTAGGAAGTTTTTAAAAGAGTGGTGTGAAGCAAACACTGTTATCTGCCCTCGACTTCAGACTGTTGTTTCAGTGCTTTAATATTAAGCAGGTCCTCAGTAAATCAAAACTATTAGCAGATGCTGTGTGTGAGCTCGGCGCTTTAGGAAGCGTGAACCGCTTTCGGGTGAATGATTTATGCAGCCGGCTAGTGACCACAGACATTCCTGTGGACATGTGTAAATGCAGCTTTTCTCTCTCTCTCTCTCTCTCTGTCTCTCTGTCTCTCTGTCTTTCTGTCTCTGTCTCTCTCTCTCTCTCGGTCTCTCTCTCTCTGTCTCTCTCTCTCTCGTCTCTCTCTCTCTCTGTGTCTCTCTCTCTCTCTCTCTCTCTCTCTCTCTCTCTCTCTCTCTCTCTCTCTCTCTCTCTCTCTCTCTCTCTCTCTGTCTCTCTGTGTGTGTGTTCCCACGCTTTTCTCTCCTCATCTTGTCTGGAAATCCCTATCCCTTACTACTTAGTCCTCACTTATTCCAAAGTTTCACTTACAGATGACTGTTTTTTTCATCTGTATATATGAAAGAAAATTGCAGCATGTTAGTTGGATATCTACACTGTTCTTTTTTGAAGTAGTGTAGGCCAATTCTAAAAATGATCCTAATATTACAGATGGGGGGGATATTGAGAGTATAGTGCAGCTTCTCTGTATACACTTCATGTTATTTGTAAAACAATCCTTATGCAAAATGCAGGTTTATTATTAGAAGCATGGAGTTGCTTGTGACTTTATTTGGACCTTATTTTGGCAAGAACAGCAGATGAAATCCAATAAAAGTTTAATGTAAGTAAAATAATAATATTAATACAAGCTCAAATTAAATGGACTGCTTTTTTAAGAGCATTGCATGGGACATTTCTTTATGATCACAGTGCTTTGAGTACATTTTTGATATGTCAGTAACAACAGATTCAGAGTTTTATAACAAGAGCAGAATGAGATATCAGCAGTTTTTGTTTAAAAAAACTGTACATGTGTAACAAAAAAACACACCTGTGGTGGAGTTTCTTTGCCTGAGGAAGATGCCAAAAGCGAGCTGTTGCCAACTCAGATAGCTGACAGCTTTTGTGGCTAGAAAAGACATTTTGTGTTTTTGAAAAGAGGTTTTGTTTGAATAAGATGGCATAACATGAGAAGCTGCTGAAAGCAGACCAGCATGAGGCTCAGAAAAGGACTATTATTATTATTATTATTATTATTATTATTATTATTATTATTATCGCTATTGTTTTTATTGGTTATCATCAATCACAATCACTAATGATGATGTTTTATTAAAAGACAATATACCTTAAAAAAAGTGTTTAATGAACACAATTACAAAAGACAACATATCAATATTTGATTAGTAGAATAATGTTAAAGTAAGGCCTTTTATTCCTGTAATGACTGTAATAAAGAATACAATGTAAAACTAAATATTAATTATATCTTATGTACCAGCAACAATAAAACAACCTGATCAGAATTATGTGGGTCGCACTTATGCCATCAGAATTGCTCTGACCGATTGAGTCGATACCCTGACCACTATCATGTTTGTTAGATCAGTTGTGAACATTTTCTATAGTGTAATCAGGTTCACTATTCTGCTGAAAGAAACCACATTTATAATAATTCCTCAAATGCTGTGGGTTTTCTCTGGGTTTTTCTCCGGTTTCCTCCCACAAAAAACATGGATTCAAGGTGAATTGCCCCGTCTAAATCATCTCTATATAGATTGTCTGTGTAAGTGTGTATCCAGTAATTGATTGGTGCCCTGGGTGTATCTGCCCTGCGCCCGAAAACATTTCCACTGAATGGGCATGGGGAACCCCCTGCGAACCTAGTAGAGGATTAAGGAGTCAAGATAAGATAAACAGAAGTCATGCTTTAAGAGAATATTAAAATAATTAAGTCTACAATACAGCTTTGTATGTTCATATCATACTAAATACAATTTACAATAGCACTTTGCTAGTTTAATAACACACAGGGGTGTAATGCATCAGATCTCCTGCAGGTGTGTTGTCTGGACGATATTGGTAAACAGAGGTGTAACCGATTTTGGAATGATTTGATGCCCCCAAGTGAGCACTAGTGGGGGAGCGGAAACAAGCATTAGAGCCTTAGATCTTATTTTCTCATCACAATCCTTTATATGTTGTGTGACGGGACTGTAAACTAATCAGGCTTCTGCCACTCCCACCGCTGGGGAAAAGGAAGGAAAGGTTAGGCAGTGATAGCCGGGTTCCTTTAGAACTTTCCTGCTTGCTGGTCCATTTAAGTTTCTATAAGTCTGAAATGTCTGTCTGACTGTCTACAAAAAAATTAACTTGCATTACATGGTTAATTAGAAAGTAGCATTCTGATAGACGTCTACTGATAGGAATTAGGATCGGGGGGGAATGCTGAGGGGAGCATGGTTCTAAATCTTTAATTATGACTTCGTATGCAAATGTTGGCCTTTAAATGTATTCAAGGAATAATTTCAATTCATACATTTGCATAAATGCATATTACATGTGGTTCATAGCCGACTCCTCAAAATGCCATTAAGAGGGATAAAAATATTTAGACTTAAACTCTTAGGGGTTCACAGGAGGAATTGCTCAGTAAAACATCCAGCTGGTCATAGTTTTATGAAGTTACATCACAATGCACATCATACAGACAGGATTATTTTAAAGTTTGTTTCTTCAGAACAGTAAAACCACATTCAACAATGATGCTAAAACGTCCTGTGTGGAGGTCACACACTGGTTACTTACAGCAAGGTCTCAGGTCTCCACGTCCGGTCTGTGTGGCGTTCTTTCCACTTATGTGAAAATTTCTTTCAGCATTTTTTTACTCATTTTTTCTTATAGTTCAAACATGCTGGTGTTTTTGTTTGTCTACTTCATGATATAATGGTGACCTGTCTGGGTTATGAGCTCTGGGATCCCATATAACAAAATAATTTTGGACTATATCCCACCTTGTCATCTGGCCCACTTTCATTCATTTTTATTCATTCATTCATTCATTATCTTCCACTTTATCCTCTATTAGGGTTGCGGGGGGGTTCCCCATGCCCATCCAGGGGAGAACTTTTCGGGCGCTGGGCAGATACACCCAGGACAGGGTACCAATCTATGGCTGGCATCTGGCCCACTTGACTAATAAATTGATGGCACTTGGGCCAAGCTCTCCTGGTTGTAAGATGAGGGCCACATTGGTCCAAAAAGTCTAAGAATAATTCAGATGAATGCTTAAAAAAATAAGGCAAAGAAATCATGTGCACTTTCAATCTAAAATTTAGTTTTCACCACAGTTGCTGATCTGTTGCGAACCAACCTTTTCACGGAAAACAGGAACAATATCACTGTAAATAAACTAAAGAGAGAAAACAGCTTGTAAGAATGTATTTTTTGTTCTTTTCTGTGATATTTACCTGTGTCTTTAACATGTTCTTCTCTTCTGGGAAGGCTTTCTACAATATTTTGTGCCATTATTTTATAGGGACATTTTCAGTAGAAAAGAATTTTTGAGGTCAGACCCTGATGTTGGATAAGAGCGCCTGGCTCACAATTTTTGAGGTCAGACCCTGATGTTGGATAAGAGCGCCTGGCTCACAATCTCTGTTCTAGTTCATCACTAAAGTATTGTATGGTGCTGAGGTCAGGTCTCTGTGGGCTAGTTAAATTCCTCTACACCAAACTCACCCAACCATGTGTTACGGGCGTTAGTGTACTGGGGTACAGTCATGCTGAAATAAACAATAGCATTCCACAAACTGTTTCCACAAAGTTGGAAGCACACACTTATTCAAATTACATGGGTGCTTGATTTTACTTAAAAAGTAAAAAAAAGAACTTAAAAGAGGTTGTCATCATGACATGCACATTAGAAGAAAGCACATTAGAAAAAGTTGCATTTATAAAATGTAGTATTTTTAATGTATGTTTTTTTTCTTACGATTAAACAAGTTTTTTTTTTTTTTTTTTTTATTAATTTAAGTTCCTAAATATTTCCCGAATTTACTATGTGAATAAATTGTAAGCAATTTCTAATATATAATACAGTATCTTAATGCTAATGTATGTCAGGTTTTGTTAAATTAACATCTGTTTATGCTTTTTTCTGATCTGTCTTTCTGATGTCTTCAAAACAATAATAAATAATTAGCAGTTCAGGGCTTGTGCTTAAGAAACCAGCCTTGTGACCTGAAGGTCCCTGGTTTGATTCTTGGTCCCACCAAGTACTATGGCTAAAGTTCTCTTGGGCAAGGCACCTGACCCCAATTGCTCCCCGGACGCCATAGTCAAGGCTGCTCACCACTCCGGGCACATGTGCTCACTTCACCAGTGTGTGTATGTGTGTGTGTTTCACTGTACAGGGTTAAATGTGGAGGAAAAATTCATTTGTGTGTGTATGCACAGTAGGCAAAATAGATCGCTATTATTTTATCACTTTATCAACAGGAAGCACAATGTTTTTAGCCTTTATAATGGAGATCCACATGTTTTTTGTGGAATTTATGTTTCCCTAGAACACACACTGTTGTAAGCTTCCTTAAGGCAAACTCCCAAAAGTCTTAAATGATCTTTACTTAGATATTGTTTATCAGAACCATAGGAATGTACTAGCTCAGTGGTTAGAATCGTGAGATAATAGTTTGAAGGTTGCCAGAGTCGACCCTTGAGCCTATAGGCCTTACCCTCCATTGCTCCAGGGGTACAGCATTATGGCTGACTGTGCTTTAACCCCAATCAATTTGGAATACTTGCAAGGCACTATGGATAAAAGCATCTACAAACGATGTAATGTAATATAAGATTAGATTTAATGACTGTAAGGGTTTTTAAATTAGCAAATTAGTTTCTAAACATCCGCTGTTACCATACCAATAATAATTAGATCTTTAAATTGCATTATGTAATACTTAATGCACTCTAAACACTTGCCATAAGGGTGTCACAGGTATGTGAGTGTCAGTACATAAGCTGTGGACTTGCACATGTCGACTAAAGTGTGAACAAACTAAGAAATAAGATCTAGTACTTTAACATGTGGAGCCTCAAAAGATTTGGATGTTGAGAAATAGGAGCAAGTTTGCAGCACACAGTGACACAGCTGATGTGAGCTAATAGATCACAAACCATTTCTCAGAATGAATCCAGTAGTAGGTGAAGTCCGCTATCCCCAGCACAGGGGAAGCTTCTGCTGCTGCTCTTTGGCCCCATTAGTACAGGAGTGCAGGAGGTGAGGCTCTGAAACTGCATTCATTATTCATGTGGGCTCAGGCAAAGGCCCTGATAAATTCTCACTTTAAGTGACAATGAGTGACAGATCCTGTTATTTCTCTTTTTTAATGCCCTCATCTCCTCTATGCAGTGGCCAAAGGTCTCACCTGATCCTTGGCTAATGATCAGCATGATGTATGTGCGATGGAGCAGCGAACCAGGTCTTCTGAAAGCTTCAGCCCAGACTCCTCATTAGCTCAGACACACAGGGTTAAAGCCAGAGAGGACGGCGATCGGATGGACAGCGAGACAGAAGGGTGCTTTACCAGGGTGAGAGAGCAAGCTGAGGACAGGAGAGAAATTTACTAATGCAGAAAAGATGATAGCTTTCATTCATCCTCTGTCAGGAAAGTCAGCGAGGGCCTATCACAGAGACCACCAGCTTAGACTAAATCAAAACCGCTTGGCTTGACCTGACGTTTCTGTCTTTAGAATATGAGTCCATTGTTATTTAGTTCTGTTTGACAGCAGAACAAATGTATTATAATTGAGGATCATGGTGGCAAATGTGAGGTTTCATCCTTTTAATTTTAATGAATGTCAACAGCGGCTCTGTTTTGTCATTTACCTCTAAAAATATTAAAATGTTTGATTCTGAATTAATCATTTGGTTTTCTTATAAAACTTTTGCAACCATAAATAGTGACCTGCTGAGCAAACTCCTGATGCCTTTGATTATTTTTAAGGCTCCCAGCAGGAGAAATTAAGGAGTCACCTCACACTGCGGAAGGTGTTTGTCCCCATTTATGATAGCTAAACTTGACTCCGGGGTTGTGCTGAAGACGAGCATCAGCAGCAAAACAAAAACAGCATGCTTCTCTGTAAAGCACAATGAGGCTTCTGTTGGGAATCCAACAGTGGATGTCAACATGTCATTAAGTTTTATTACAACAACATGTATATGCCTCAGCAAAAAAAGAAAGTAATATAAAGGAAGAAATACATTTAAATTAAATGAAAATAGATTAATACAAAATAAAACAGAATTGACTTTGAAATTAATTCAAATTAAATAGAAAGAAGTTACTTATAATTTAAATATTTTTTAATTCCATAAAAAAAAACTAAAATAATAACAATTTTTATTATTTTAATTTTAAATATTATTGTTTCAAGAAACCCCCCCCCCCCCCCCACAAACACACACACATACGCACATACACAGCATGATGAGCAATGACATGAGCATCATGAGCAATGACAAAGCAAATATTTGCACAGGTCTGTGTAATGCTTTGTCCTATGCTTTGTTTGGATTAATCTGATGTTTAGTACACTAAAAAACTTGTGGTTCAACATGTTGATCTCTACATGGCAGTTGTTTACTTTGTGACCATGCTACATGGCTTATATAGTCATAGGTTGGTGAGGTTTCCTTGCTCTCTTGGCCACAGTCTCAAAATCCTTAAATGTATAGAGCATATATGGGATACAAATCTAATTTGATGCAAATGTTCTAACTATTGGTTTCATGAGCCAATATTTATGCAGACTCTGGCAAAATCTATGCCATGATGAATAGCTGCAATTCTGCATGCCAAAGAAACACCTACACTATCATACACTACTCGCTTACTTTATTAAAAACTCATATAATAACATGTTGGACCTTCTCTGGTCAGCAGCATTTCCGAAATATTTGACATTCGGAGACATGGAGCTTCAACAAGGAATAGTTTGGAAATCGGTGAATAAGCTCAGTGACGTTTAAAATAATTTCATACTGTACTGTAAGTGCTGAATAGACTCAGCGTTTAGCTTGTAAATACAGCTTTATAAGCAGCCCATAAAATTGCACTTTTTTGTGCAGCTCCACTAAAAATGTATCATGAACATGTATAGGGTGAGATGTTATTTGTTACACACACAGTATTATATCACATGTAAAGGGCAGGAAATCTTTTCAGAAAGGTTGAGATATGGATGTTAAAAGCACTGTAGATACTCATTAGGCTGCTGAGTCTCCTGGCTCTCTTACTCTTACTGTAGAATGCACTGCCTCGTCACAAATCCCTCTGGACCATCTGGTGATCTCATGTACTTGCACTGAACTATTGCCTCCCTCTTTTTTAAATTGCCCCATTTGTCTGTCGCGGTCAGGTCAGCACAGAAAGACCATAGGTATTGATTTGTTTCTCTTCTGTATGAGGACCGCCATTAATTTAGCTTATTTCTTGAGCATAAAAGGCCCTACTTTGAGTAAAAGTACTGTACATGTGAATCTTATAAATAATGTGAATTTCTCACAAATAACAAAAACACTTTGATGCGTTCTGTAGCAGGTTTAATAAAGCAATGAGATACGAAAGGGCGTGCATTACTATGAATGAATCATTGGAAACAGGTGTTGTTAGGCCCGACACCCAGCGGATTGATGTTACACCTCTCTTTCCCATGATTTATTCAGAATAATACAGAACCTTGAGTGTCTTATTTCCTTTATGAAATGGTTACAAACACATTCTAAAATAAACAAGGTTTAATTCATAAATGTGTTTGTTTAAGGTCTGCCACATATTCTAGTCCCGTTTTTGAAGTGAACATTGATTACTGAGTAACAGGACACAGGCTTAGTGCTCATCAGGAAAAGCCATGCTGTTTATATTAATTTGTTTTTCCATTAATGTACATGATTTAAAATAATCTTATTACCACGTTTCTTTGCTGGTGAGCTGGAACAGTTTGGTTCCCAGCCTTTTGTTTTGCATGCGCAAGAATGTTGCTCCAGCATTTAGGTTCAGTCGAGCTAGGGTATGCAGTGAGATGCAATGATGAATAACTTCGATGGCCAGTTACAGATGTCATTTTCTTTCCTTCCAATATTTTAGCTTGCTGTCTGTTAGCAAGCTAGCTAAAGAGCAAAACTGCCTGAGTTTCTGAGGTGATTTTAAGGATATACGTCAGGTAAATTATATGTCAAAAGATTACTAAATTATTCCTACTGTTTCGGGACCAAATGATGTTTAAATCTGTCATAAATGCAAGTTGAGAGAACTAAAACTGGCTGTGCTTCTGAACATGTCATTAATTTACAGTACTGGTTCATCACAGTATTTGGAAGTATCAGGATTTAAACAATTTCCTTCATTCATGTGGAATGAAGCAGTTGGGCAGTTGAAGGGCTAAAGAGGGTTTTGGTCAATTCCCTTCAAAATACCTGAATAGCTAAAGATTTGATCAAACTGTGCTGGTCTGACCTGAAGGAAATGTGTAGTTCACCCCGGTATAATGTACATCTATTTTATTTTTTCACTAATGAATACATTTACAAATACACATATACATTCACTCGGGTGCCTTCTATAAGAACAGCACTTCAGTAATCCTGGGCAGTTCCTCCCTTTGCCCTCAAAACAGCCTGAAGGCTGGATGTGTTATACATTCTGAAATTCAGCTCACTACAGCTGTACAGAGTGATTATCTAAGTTACTGTTTCCTTCTTGTCAGCTTGAACCAGTTGGACTGTTCTCTGCTGACCTCTCCTATCAGCAAGGTGTTTTCTATCCACAGAACTGCCACTCACTGGATGTTTTTACTTTATTGAACTATTCGGAGTACCTCCAGAGAGACCTCTGTGTAAAAGAATCAGGAGGTCAGCAGTTTTAGAAATATTTTAACCATCCCACTTGGCACCAGAAACATACCACAGTCAAAATCACTGAAAACATTTTGTCTATATTTTGATGGTTAATGTGCACACTAATTTTATTCATTGTATTGCTGTCACATTACATGAGTTTATGAATGAGTAGTTGTAGAGTTGCTTAGTATAAAGTTAATAACTGCCTTCTATACATTTCTTAATACAAACATGCTGAGTTCCACTGATATATATATATTTATTTGGAGTTTGGCTTTGTGCACTCAAGTAATGTTCCCCCACAGAAAACTCACCCAATACCTGTAGTAATCTTTCTTTTTGGTACATAGTCATGCTGGACCAGTTTCTGTAAATTGTTCCCACAAAGTTGAAAGCATGGAATTGTCTAAAATTAATAGGTAGACTTATGATTTTATGCACCTGTGAAAATGGGACTAAATAATACAACTAAGTTCAGTTATTAAGAGGTGTGTCCCAATACTTTTTTCCCATACAGTGTATATTTAATCGGTTTCATCAAACTGACTCAGGTCTCCACAGATTGGTCTTGTCTGATAGATAGGAGGCTAAATTGGGGTTTTCTTTACTGCCTTTACCACAGTGACCTCTACTGGCTTTTCAAAGATGCATGCATTAAGGGTAGAGGGAGTTAAAGCTGATCTGTGCAACAAGGCCACCAACATTTAAAATTCTGTTTTATAAATGAATTTTTAAATGAAGCTACAGTTGAGAAATTATGTATAAACTCTTTTTACTTTTAACAAACCTCACAGTAAAGGACTAATAGAATTTTTGAGCGCATTTTTGTGTTGAGTTTGCTGGGCAACTGCTACAAGAAAAATAATAAAAAAACAATTCTAGTTACACATAAAATATTTGTCATAAACAGGAGATCAGGTGATGACAGAATGGAGGCTGCAGAGAGATGGTATGAGGTGAAAGAATAACCCAGACCTACCTGTGGTTGATAGATGGATGTCGAGGGATCATGTTGCTGCACAGTGTACTGTTTGATGTTTTGTTGCAATATTATAGTGTAACCAGAGGGAAAACACTGTACAGTATTAAATATAGATATCAAAATCAACCTGCATACCCTATGATGTTTGGGACCCTTCACCTTTAGTTTTTCTTTTCTTTTCTCTTTCTCTGCCCTGTCATTGTTTGCCTCTCACAGTGCATCTAGTTTAGGCCAGCAGTGTTCAAGAGGAGTTAGGTTACTGTCACATGACTGGCTCTCATCCTTGTCTCCAGTCATCAGGAATTTTAATTACCATCTTTTCATTTTTGTTCACAGCACAAAGCAGATCTTTCTCAAAGCCAGATTTTGAACAGGTGTCCCTGGTTTCCAGGTTCTTCAGCAGAGATATGCTGCTTCAGTCTCTCCTGGTACATGACGATGTGAGTTCTTTTAAAGAAATTCCCCACCAGATGAGGCATATGCATGGCAGCGTCATGGCAACTGTTTTCTGTAAATATCTGAAAGAACTAAAGAAACAGAGTTCTGCGTTTTGCCCATTCTGACCATCACATTACTGACACAAAGGCTGAAATTAATGGAATGATATAAAAATTTAGTTCAACCATCTAATTAAGCTGATTTTTTTCATTACTTCTTTTTAAAATACAAATTTTCAGATTATATTTTTATTTTTGATGTTACCTTGGTAGATATAAAGTTAGTCTCAGTACATTTAATTGATTTATTTAATCATTACACCTAAAAAATATGAAAATAGTAAATGATTTTCTAGGCTTTTGGTATTTGGTATGTTCTATTTTTGCTGTAATCACTAAGTGCATTTATGCTGCTTGGACTCCATATAAAATTAATGTGAAGAAACTTTACAAATTCCATATTACACAATCACAAAATATCCCAGGGCCTAATTTAATATTTGTAGAGTGGAATATACAGTGGAATATTATGTCAAATATACTGATAAGGCAAAGGTCCATAAAAGTATTGATCATAAATCTTTAACATGATATACATCACAGCAGAAGGGATTTTCCAGGCCTGTAAATGCTTAAAAAAATCATCTAGATTTAGATATTTTTTTTCTATCTTATGCATACTTCTTTTTCTACTACATTATCATCGTACATCATACTATTTATTATCACCATCATCATTTTCATTTTCTTGATCTCCCTGCACTTATTTAGCCTTTCACATTTTTTATGTTTTTTTTAGATCTTTTTGCACTTCTTCATTTCTCATCTTTATATTCTTCATTTTTTCTACTTTACTCACCTTCTTTGTCTTCATCATCAGGCCTTATGTCTCCATCCTTATAAAGTGGCCATATAAATACAGAGGCCTGTTTATTCCACCCACAAAGAGACAGATGCTAAGAGATGCAAAGCTTTTTTTACAACTGGAAATAACATTAAAGTCATTAAATCTGAATCTACATAAAAATCATAATGTAAAGGTAAAGCAAGCTATAAAAAAGAACTGCTGTGACCTGTGATTATATGAGCAGGCTGGCTTAAAAACAGATGGATTACTTTGAAGGAAAAACCTTGTGGTCTGATTTGTTTTTCTTATGTAGTCCTCCATAAAAAAACACAATATAACGTAATCTGTAAATCTGTAGCAGATTTATACATTATAATCATTAGCATTCAGTCATATATAAATCTATATTTTGTGATTATTTATTTAGTGAATTTAGTTACATTAAACCTTTAGTTTATTGGAACTTGTGGTCAGAAATAAAATCAAATAATCAAATTAACACTAAATTTTAAAGCACACATTTTATCTTTTGACATGTGACTTCACACTGCAGACCTGAGACCCTGAGAAATAATGTGATTGAAAATGCAAAAAAAGAGGACCAATAGTGTTTCTGGATTAATAAAAGCACTTCTATTAATCATTAGTGTTCTTTAATCTAGACACTAGGAACAATTCCAATTAAAAGTACAGATTAGTGTGTATAATTTGTGTTTTACTTCCAGAAAAGATAAACCAACAACTTAATTTAATCTGTAGCAGAAACCAAGGATAACTCACATTTTGTTCACCTCATATGAATATGGTAATACTGCTTCAGCAGATCATTGAGCAAAGTTATCTATAACTTTATTATAACTTTTAATGAAATCTTTTTTTAAACAGTTTTTCTGTCTCAACTTTAGACTGAGAAAAGCTTTTAAAAATGTGTTTAACTGTCTAAAACTTTACTGAATTAGTGCAGGACCAGATGAAGCCATGCAGTCAAAAAAACAATATGCACAAAAAAGAACATCTTTATCACAACTACAAAATTTGTTGGACAAGGAAACAGAAAATAGTGTCAAAAACAAAGCTGGCTAGTAGTGGTCTCAAAGGATGAGTAACACACTCTAAATCTCTTCTCAGAATGGAAATCAAGGCAAACACTTGGCATTGACTAAACCAAACTACTTCTTCACAGAGTATCAGTGGAAAAATATTCTATTCTATTACTGACAAAATCATGTTTTGGCTGAGTCTCTATTCTTTAGGCACACTTGCAGTGGGAAAGGATACCACTGGAAATAAATGACCCAATATATACCACTTAAATGATTTTATATATATATAAAATCATTTAAGCATTTATACAGTATACATCCTGTAATCTGTGATGAGTAAACAAATTTATTAAACCAAAATAATGTAGAAAATTGAAAAGGTTAAATATCTATTCCATTTAAAAGAATAAAGTCAAACAATCAAACATTTTGCACTAATTTACATAAAGTTTTTTTTTAATGGAACTATGCCACATAATTAAATATTATACAAGCATATAAAAAAGTAGAAAGATGCACTGTTATCAGTAACTAACAAATGTGTGATGAGTTCTGTTCTATGGCTTAGAGAAACTGTACACACACATATATATATATATATATATATATATAGCTCATAAACTCTATTTTTGTGACTCTTCTGTTACTGCAACCACTCACTAGAGTATTGCAGTCATGTTCATTTCCTTTCTGTGTAAACAGTTTTCATTTTTCAGGCCTGATTTCCGGACATTATAATCATCTAGTTAATGGTAGCTGATAAAAACTCATAGTTTAATAAAACACATTTATTCTTATAAACTATTCCTGTATATATTTTACAGATACAATAGACCAAGGATAAGAAATATTCATTCATTCATTATCTTCCGCTTTATACTACATTAGGGTCGCGGTGGGGTTCTCCAAGCCCATCCAGGGGAGAACGTCTCGGGCGCTGGGCAGATACACCCAGGACAGGGCGCCAATCTGTCGCTGGGCACACACTCACTCACACAGACACGCACACATACACACTCTATATGGGGCAATTTGGAGAACTCACTTGACTTGATCCATGTTTTTGGACTGTGAGAGGAAAGGAACCCGGAGGAAACCCACGCAGACACGGGGAGAACATGGAAACTCCACCCAGATGGGGATTCGAACCGGGAATCCTTAGTGCTGAGAGGCGAACGTGCTAACCACTAAGCCACCGTGCCGCCAGGATAAGAAATAATAACCTGAAAATAATTGGGGCATGTAAATGAAATAAGAGCAATTTATATGTAATGATCTCTCTGCTTTTTTTATTAATTCTTTTAATTTTAAAGGGGTGGCACAGCGGATTAGTGGTTACCACGTTCACCTCTCAGCACTAGGGATTCCCGGTTCGAATCCCAATCTGGGTGGAGTTTCCATGTTCGCCCCGTGTCCACGTGGGTTTTGTCCGGGTTCTCTGGTTTCCTCCCACAGTCCAAAAACATGGACCAAGGTCAATTGAATTCTCCAAAATTACCCCATATAGTGTGTGTTTGTGTATGTGTCTATGTGAGTGCGTGTGTGCCCAGCGATAGATTGGCGCCCTGTCCTGGGTGTATCTGCCCAGCGCCCAAATCGTTCTTCCCTGGATGGGCATGGGGAACCCCCCCCCCCCCCCCCGCAACCCTAGTAGAGGATAAAACGGAAGATAATGGATGGATGGATTTTTTTTTAAATGAAAACTCTTTGTTCTGACATTATCAAAAAGAAAAATCACAGGGGGATATGAGATTAAATCTTAACATCGAAAAATGGATTTATACTGCCATCCAGTGGTGAGGCGTGTTTGTTCTTCAGGCTAAATTAAAATTCTAAATCATGTCCATGTTTGAGCCAAAAGAAGTAAAATTTATTTTTAACATGTTCTCTGCATACAGATATTAAAATCAAACAAAGTTTATTCACCACACTGTTAACAACACGAGGCAAATCGAAGCTTTGAAACATTTAGTATAAAAAAGCAAAAAAAAAGAAATATATTTATTTTAAATATTAGTCATGATTACTAACTTATTTATTTATTTATTTCTATATTTATTTATTCTTGCTAGCAATAACTGGTGTAGAATCAACTTTATGTCTTCCTGTGCCCCCAGAGTTTAAGATGACAGACATAAATTAACTTGCAGAGGTGGTGATACAACCTATGGCAAAAATTATGGAAACACCGCACACATATCAGTCAGCTTTTTCAGAACTGTCTGTACTCTCTTCTATGTAAGAAATTTTCAATTTAATTTATTTAAATTCAATTTAAATAGATTGCAAACCTGTAGTGAACTGTCAAAAAGGCCAATTCAAATTGAGTTAAACAATTGCCTCATCCACCATACAATACATACTGTCTCTTTGGGTCTCTTTATGATGCGTGGTGTGGGACACACTTTGAAAATGTGGTAAGTGTAAATCATACAGCGAGAACACAGTCATGTAAACAGTTATGGTTCACACTGTTGGAAGGTAATAAAAAAAAATATATATATAATAATAATAATTATTATTATTTTAAATACTGTTCAATGTCTCAAATGTACTTTAAAATTTTAAAGCAAACGGAAAATAAACAATTAAGTCGTTCTATTAATGGAAAGTTCTTTCCAATGTTATTGTAGAGGTTTGGCACTTGCAATTCAGTTCATCCCAAACAAGATCAATAGAGTTTAATTCTGTAGAATGTGCAGTACATTCCATCTTTTTTTGTCAGATAGTTGTAACACAACCTAGAAGTGTGTTTTATGTAATGGACTAGAGGATTAGCATGGTGCTTTAAAATGCTGTGGTAGTTGTTTTGTGCTAGTTACTGTGCAAGTTGCAAACCCTGAATCCCACAAAACTTCCTCAGACCAGCACACACTTTTCATGTCTTAAAGTTGGTGTTACACAATTAGTAATTATCCTTTTACTTACTTGACAGGGTACAAAAACCCTGTGTGATGTACCAAATATTACAAATGACTCATTTTGACTCATCCATTCATGAGACCTCTGTTTGTACCGTTTCAGTTTAGAACTAACTTCCATAAAATGACTGTGAATAGTAATGTTTTAAAATGTTTGGCTGGTAGTGAGTTATTATATGTATTACATTTAACAATTGTTAGTTAATAGTAAAACATTTTGGATTTGTAAATCATACCTCCACATTTCGATTAAATTGTTTTAATTGACATATTTTCATTAAAGAATTGTTTTTTTAATTTGGAATTTTCTATGAAGCATATTACCATTATTAAATGTTGTGCTTCCTTTTCTGATGGCTTCACTTATGAACTTTAATACACCAGGCTGATTCTATTTTACTCCAGTTGTGGTTTATAGATCAACTGTGTTGCCCAAGTTCCCAAAATACATTATACATTTCCATACATTTACAGTTATACATTTCCATCATATAAGATTTAGTTTTGCTGGCTATGCATTTGAGTATATCTGTGTCTTCTGATAAAAACACTCCATTTACACTCCAAATTATAAAAAAAAAACAAAAAAAACTTCTACAATAAGACGGAAGTGAATTGTGCAGTGCAATTGGTATGTGTGAAGACTGTTGCTGTATATGTACTGAAGACTGTTGAACAGGAAGCAACAATAAAAAAAGCAACTTCATTAGTATTTATTGTCTGAGAAAGTAGAGGGTGAAAGCTTGAATATTACAGGGATTTTTAAAAAATGAATCTTGATGAGAAATTTAAAATGAGGTGCACACTTTAAGTGTGAACACAGAAGTTTTTTTTTTTTTTTTTGGGATTTAAGCTAAGCTTATAGTTGAACCATCAATGTCAATAGTAAACGGTCTTGATGTCATTTATTTAAACCAGTTTCAATTATTGAGTATAGTATAAACAGTGCTTATAATCAGAAAAGTCATCTGTTAGCATATTAAGTCTAGAGCACCCACTATTAATGATGGTTGGAAAATGGGGGAGGGGGAGCAGAGGACAAACAGCATTGGGGGATCATTATATTTTAGTAAATGGTCCAGATAGATGGTGAAATTTACTGTAACGGCAGTATTTTTGTAAAGGTGCTTCACCTACCTTTCTCTGGATTTTATGCCATTAAGCTTATCAAGTGAACCAAGGAGAGGCACAAGGTGCAGGGAATGTTATACATATACAGTACTAGGAGTACATATACAGTGTAAAGGAGACTATGGCCCCTACATAACACCCTGCTGATTGGCCTCAATTGTGTATGTGAATATATCTTGAAATAAGGTGTGTTTATGTGAATTTCTGTCCTATTCTATCTTAACAACACAAAACACAGATGTACTACTGATTAAAACCAATCCAGATAAATGCCAACAGTCTGACTTGTATTGCTATGACTTGGCACAATTAAGCAAAAAGGGTGTGTGTCCAAACTTTTGACTGGTACTGTAATTCACTAAGGATCTGAAAGAGACCCAATTTTTCATAAATGTCCATAGATGTATTATAGATACAGCTAATATATCTATATACATTCACCAGCCACTTAGGTACACTTTACTAGTAAAAACATGAAGGATGTGAATCTCCTGTTCCACCACATCCTGTTACAAATACCTAATACCTTATTAAGTGACAGGTGAGTGAACGGAAAAGCTCTACATTTTTCAAATTTCACATACTTAACTTTAACAAATGCAGAAAGCAAACTATAGATCAGATAACAATTAAAGAATTATTGTGTTGCTTCCTTAATACACTTAAATATATTTTATAAAAAAAATGTCTACAAATACACCATATAACATTACCATTGATGTTAAGAGAAGAGTATAAGATTTGGTATAAGTAAGATTTTTTTTTATAGTAATAATAAACAAAGCATGGTGGGCGAGGCATTGCTTTAACAGTATATATTTTACTTCCTCTGCAAAATGCCGCAGATGTGTATATTACACAGGAAGCTAATGCTAGTTGAAAGAAACCCCAAATATAATTTTAAATAATCATTTGGATTAAAACATATTTAGTCTTTGTAATAGAATTTCGAAGACCACCGAATCTTGTTAAAAAAAATTCTATGGATTTGTCTCCTAGACCTACAGTATTCTTCCTCCTGCTTATGACACAATTACTATTATGTAAGTATTTTTTTTTTCTATTATCAACATTGATTTAAACAGATTAAAATATTAAGATTATGTAAAAGTAAGATTATGATTTTTAAATTCTCTATGAAGAGAAGAGCTTTATATACACTTCTATTTTCCACCCCAACAACTCAAATTAGGATAAAAAACTTTTCTGTTTTAGTTATTTTCAGTTAACTTGCTACATTGAGTATCCAACGAACATCAATAAACTGAGAGCGTCATTACAAAAAACTGAAGCTTCATTACAAAAAACTTATTTCTTTTGACTGTTATATTATATTGACTGTAAATATTCAAACAGAATACAGCACCCCAATGCTGTAGTTTAAAATAAGATCTTTTATTGGTCCCACAATATAATTTAAATTTCTTAGCAGCAGAAGTGACAGTAATTGGGGAAGTTAAAGATACATCTAATGTATCTATTAAGATAATTACATTAAAAAAGTAATTTTTATCCAAAGTCACTTTGGATAAAAGCGTCTGCTAAATGATTAAATGTAAATGTAATGTAAATGTAAAAAAGAAAAAAAGTAATAGAAATAGAGATCAGTATATACAAAATAAAATTAAATAAAATAAAAACTACTCAATTATGTACATGACATATATGGAAGCCCGTTTCCGCCACTAAGAGGGGAAAAAAAGTAATTCAGATAATTTCACAATTCTGACATTTTATCTCAGAAATCTGACTTTATATCCAGCAATTCTGAGTTTATATCAAATCGGACTGCGCATGCGTGCGCATGCGTGTGACGGGCTCATAGCTCATATATATACATATACATGAAGCACGCAAAAGGCTGCTTGTGGTTTGGTTGTACGTCATTGTGTTTAAATAACTTCATGGTATATACCTTAATACATTTTTTAAATGAAATCTAATTACAGTTGAACCTTGACCTTGCCTTTGATACATTATCATTGAGACTATCTCAGTGTTTAACGGTAACTGCTCTGCATCGGACCGCAACGCGCTGCAGCGTGTGGAACAACCGCCTAGCGCATCACTGACACTCACAGTTTAATGCATCACTGACACTCACTCACTCACAGATTAATGCATCACTGACACTCACAGTTTAATGCATCACTGACACTCACTCACTCACTCACAGATTAATGCATCACTGACACTCACAGTTTAATGCATCACTGACACTCACAGTTAAATGCATCACTGACACTCACAGTTTAATGCATCACTGACACTCACTCCCTCACAGTTTAATGCATCACTGACACTTACTCCCTCACAGTTTAATGCATTACTGACACTTACTCACTCACAGATTAATGCATCACTGACACTCACTCACAGTTTAATGCATCACTGACACTTACTCACTCACAGATTAATGCATCACTGACACTCACTCCCTCACAGTTTAATGCATCACTGACACTTACTCACTCACAGATTAATGCATCACTGACACTCACTCACAGTTAAATGCATCACTGATACTCACTCACAGTTAAATGCATCACTGATACTCACTCACAGATTAATGCATCACTGACACTCACTCCCTCACAGTTTAATGCATCACTGACACTTACTCACTCACAGATTAATGCATCACTGACACTCACTCCCTCACAGTTTAATGCATCACTGACACTCACTCACTCACAGATTAATGCATCACTGACACTCACTCCCTCACAGTTTAATGCATCACTGACACTCACTCACTCACAGTTTAATGCATCACTAACACTCACTCACAGTTAAATGCATCACTGATACTCACTCACAGTTTAATGCATCACTGAGACTCACTCACAGATTAATGCATCACTGACACTCACTCCCTCACAGTCTAATGCATCACTGACACTCACTCCCTCACAGTTTAATGCATCACTGACACTCACTCCCTCACAGTTTAATGCATCACTGACACTCACTTCCTCACAGTTTAATGCATCACTGACACTCACTTACTCACAGTTTAATGCATCACTGACACTCACTCACAGTTAAATGCATCACTGATACTCACTCACAGTTTAATGCATCACTGAGACTCACTCACAGATTAATGCATCACTGACACTCACTCCCTCACAGTCTAATGCATCACTGACACTCACTCCCTCACAGTTTAATGCATCACTGACACTCACTCCCTCACAGTTTAATGCATCACTGACACTCACTTCCTCACAGTTTAATGCATCACTGACACTCACTTACTCACAGTTTAATGCATCACTGACACTCACTCACAGTTTAATGCATCACTGACACTCCCTCACAGTTTAATGCATCACTGACACTTACTCACTCACAGATTAATGCATCACTGACACTCACAGTTTAATGCATCACTGAGACTCACTCACAGATTAATGCATCACTGACACTCACTTTCTCACAGTTTAATGCATCACTGACACTCACTCAGAGTTTAATGCATCACTGACACTCACTCACAGTTTAATGCATCACTGACACTCACTCACTCACAGTTTAATGCATCACTGACACTCACTCACAGATTAATGCATCACTGACACTCACTCCCTCACAGTTTAATGCATCACTGACACTCACTCGCTCACAGATTAATGCATCACTGACACTCACTCCCTCACAGTTTAATGCATCACTGACACTCACTTACTCACAGTTTAATGCATCACTGACACTCACTCGCTCACAGTTTAATGCATCACTGACACTCACTTACTCACAGTTTAATGCATCACTGACACTCACTCACAATTTAATGCATTACTGACACTCACTCACTCACAGTTTAATGCATCACTGACACTCACTCACTCACAGTTTAATGCATCACTGGCACTCACTCACAGTTTAATGCATCACTGACACTCACTTACTCACAGTTTAATGCATAACTGACACTCACTCACAGTTTAATGCATCACTGATACTCACTCACAGTTTAATGCATCACTGACACTCACTCACAGTTTAATGCATCACTGACACTCACTCACAGATTAATGCATCACTGACACTCACTCACTCACAGTTTAATGCATCACTGACACTCACTCCCTCACAGATTAATGCATCACTGACACTCACTTACTCACAGTTTAATGCATCACTGACACTCACTCACTCACTCACTCACTCACTCACTAACAGTTTAATGCATCACTGACACACTCACTTACTCAGTTTAATGCATCACTGACACTCACAGTTTAATGCATCACTGACACTCACTCACAGTTTAATGCATCACTGACACTCACTCACTCACAGTTTAATGCATCACTGACACTCACTCACTCACAGATTAATGCATCACTGACACTCACTCACTCACAGTTTAATGCATCACTGACACACTCACTCACAATTTAATGCATCACTGACACTCACTCACTCACAGTTTAATGCATCACTGACACTCACTCACTCACAGTTTAATGCATCACTGGCACTCACTCACAGTTTAATGCATCACTGACAGTCACTCACTCACAGTTTAATGCATCACTGACACTCACTCACAATTTAATGCATCACTGACACTCACTCACTCACAATTTAATGCATCACTGAAACTCACTCACAGTTTAATGCATCACTGATACTCACTCACAGTTTAATGCATCACTGATACTCACTCACAGTTTAATGCATCACTGACACTCACTCACAGATTAATGCATCACTGACACTCACTCACAGATTAATGCTTCACTGACACTCACTCACTCACAGTTTACTGCATCACTGACACTCACTCACAGATTAATGCATCACTGACACTCACTCACAGATTAATGCATCACTGACACTCACTCACAGATTAATACTTCACTGACACTCACTCACTCACAGATTAATGCATCACTGACACTCACTCACAGATTAATGCTTCACTGACACTCACTCACAGATTAATGCTTCACTGACACTCACTCACTCACAGTTTACTGCATCACTGACACTCACTCACAGATTAATGCATCACTGACACTCACTCACAGATTAATGCATCACTGACACTCACTCACAGATTAATGCTTCACTGACACTCACTCACTCACAGATTAATGCATCACTGACACTCACTCACAGATTAATGCATCACTGACACTCACTCACAGATTAATGCATCACTGACACTCACTCACAGATTAATACTTCACTGACACTCACTCACTCACAGATTAATGCATCACTGACACTCACAGATTAATGCTTCACTGACACTCACTCACAGATTAATGCATCACTGACACTCACTCACAGATTAATGCTTCACTGACACTCACTCACTCACAGATTAATGCATCACTGACACTCACTCACAGATTAATGCTTCACTGACACTCACTCACTCACAGTTTAATGCAAGCGTCTAGGGCATGGGAAGTTTCTTATCCAAACCATGGGCTTTTCAATCTCAATTTATTACACAAGTCTTCATTACCGAGTCTTTTATTTTTTATCTTTATTGATCTCATTACAGTCAATGTAATCACATCACTTTATTCACCATTTTAATGATTTACTGTTTAAGATTTTTATTTACTGAATTATTAAAACTCAAACCGTGCTCATGTTGTCCGATAATCATAGTAAAGCTGCTTGCGCAGTCCAATATAATATAAAGTCATAATTCTGTGATAACATAAACAAAAAAAAAACATTAAAAAAACATAAATTAAACCAAAAGCAGACTTTGTTCATAACATTTTTATTTGTCCATTACATTACCATATTATTACAGTATTCAATATAGTAAGAACATAATATGACCAGGTTGTGAACATGATGCTTCTTCCAAAATACAGACAATAAATCAACAGGCTTAACCACAAACGGAACACCATGGCACACATCAGACTTATATGAAGCTGAAGGTAAAAACATTCACTTAAAAGATGTTAAGTCATAGTTAAATAAAAATACATAGTTAATGTGGATAATACCACCGGTTTAATTTAATGTATATTAATATTCATGTATTATTCTTCCTGAAGCCTTAAACAAAATCACTGCAGGCTCACCTCCACTCACAAGCCCAGCTCAGCAAGAAGCTTCAACTAAAAATGATAATGTGAAAAATAAAGGTAATTACTACTTCTTCAATCTTATTGGAAACAACTTGATGCAGTGGTTAGTATGTCACTGTACTGTACAACAAATCAGTCCTGGGTTTTTAAGGCAGACAGCAGGGGACTTTTTATGTAGATTTTGTATGTTTATCCTCTTGTCTGTTTAAGTTCCATTCTAAGAACAAATAGTCATGTGAATTCTCGGAGTCTACATCATCCACATGTGTGATTTGTCAGATTTTTGTCCGTGTGTTTGGCCAGTAATGGATTGGTGATGTGTCCAGAGTCTTTCCCTGTCTGTTGTTAATTGAGTATTGGGCTAGGCTTCGGGCTCCAGGATAAGCAGTCTGAATAATGATTAAATTAATTCCTAAATGAATTGAACCCCCCCCCCCAAAAAAAAAACAAAAAAACAAATTGCACATTAGAATTGGATTGTTGTGTATTATAAATAGTCATCATTTTATCAATACCAAACTATCAATGCGTAATACCCCCCCCACCCATTATCTTCCGCTTTATCCTCTATTAGGGTCGTGGGGGGGTTCCCCATGCCCATCCAGGGGTGAACGTTTCGGGCGCTGGGCAGATACACCCAGGACAGGGCGCCAAACTATCGCTGGGCACACACTCACTCACTCACTCACTCACTCGCACAGACACAAACACACTCTATATTGGTCAATTTGGAGAACTCAATTGACTTGATCCATGTTTTTGGACTGTGGGAGGAAACCGGAGAACCCGGAGGAAACCCACACGGACACAGGGAGAACATGGAAACTCCACCCAGATGGGGATTCGAACCGGGAATCCCTAGCGCTGAGAGGCAGACGTGCTAACCACTAAGCCACCGTGCCGCCCTCAATGCGTCCTAAAGCTTAAAAAAAAAAATTAATTAAACCTGTGAGTGGTTACTGAGAGCAGTGCTGATTGTACAAAACTGCATCAGGATTGAAGGACTTGCGGTAATGCTCTTTAACACAACTCTAATGATGCAGCCTGTCACTGAAGGTGCTGCCAGTGCCACTAGAATCTTGCACATGGGGTGGGATTCATTGTCATAAGTGCTGCTAGCTTGTTTAGCATCCTCTCTGCACCTGGGCTAAGGGTTCCCCAGGACAGAGCTGGCCTTCCTAATGAGTTTGTCCAGTCTGTTCCTGTCTGCAATTGTGATTCTGCTGCCCCAGCACATCACTCCATAACATATGGCGGATGCCACCACTGTGTCGAAAAAGGTCCTAAAAATTGGCCCACATACACCAAACCACCTTAATTACCTCATACATTAATTGCATGTGTTAGAATTGTAATGTTATGTATTATTAAAAAATGCACATTTTATCAATGCCAAAATATAAACACATCCTAAAGCTTAAAAAAAAAACATTAACCAAAAACTGACATTATTTTGTTGACCAAACACTGAACATGAATCAACATTATATTCTTCTAAATACAGACAATAAATCAACAGGCTTAACCACAAACAGCACACCATGGCACACATCAGACGGTAAAAACATTCACTTAAAAGATGTTAAGTCATAGTTACATAAAAATACATAGTTAATGTGGATAATACCACTGCTGTAATTTAATGTACATTAATATTCATGTATTATCCTTCCTGAAGGCTTACACATAACCAGTGCAGGCTCACTTCCACTCACAAGCCCAACTCAGCAAGAAGCTTCAACTAAAAATGATAATGTGAAAAATAAAGGTAATTACAACTTCTTCAATCTTATTGGAAACAACTTGATGCAGTGGTTAGTATGTCACTGTACTGTACAACAAATCAGTCCTGGGTTTTTAAGGCAGACAGCGGTGGACTTTTTATGTAGATTTGTATGTTTATCCTCTTGTCTGTTTAAGTTCCATTCTAAGAACAAATAGTCATGTGAATTCTTGGAGTCTACATCATCCACATGTGTGATATGTCTGATTTTTGTCATGTGAATTCTTGGAGTGTACGTGGAGTGTACATCATCCACATGTGTTTGGCCAGTAATGGATTGGTGATGTGTCCAGAGTCTTTCCCTGCCTGTTGTTAATTGAGTATTGGGTTAGGATTCTGGCTCCAGGATAAGCAGCGTGAATAATGAATAAATTAATTCCTAAATGAATTGAATCCCCCCCCGCCAAAAAAAAAAATTACATTAATTGCGCATTAGAATTAGATTGTTGTGTATTATAAATAATCAACATTTTCTCAATACCAAACTATCAACGCACCCTAAAGCTTAAAAAAAAACATAAATTTAACCAAAATCAGACTTTGTTCATAACATTCTTTATTATCCCATTATATCACCATTTTATTACAGTATTCAATATAGTAAGTACATAATATTGACCAGGTTGTGAACATTATGCGTCTTCTAAATACAGACAATAAATCAACAGGCTTAACCACAAACAGCACACCACCACACACATCAGACTTGCTACATTGAGTATCCAACGAACACCAATAAACTGAGATCATTACAAAAAACTGAAGCTTCATTACAAAAAACTTATTTCTTTTGACTGTTATATTATATTGACTGTAAATATTCAAACAGAATACAGCACCCCGATGCTGTAGTTTAAAATAAGATAATCTTTTATTGGTCCCACAATATAATTAAAATTTCTTAGCAGCAGAAGTGACAGTAATTGAGGAAGTTAAAGATACATCTAATGTATCTATTAAGAGAATTACTTTAAAAAAGTTATTTTTATCAAAAGTTGCTTTGGATAAAAGCGTCTGCTAAATGATTAAATGTAAATGTAAAAAAGAAAAAAAGTAATAGAAATAGAGATCAGTATATACAAAATAAAATGAAATAAAATAAAAACTACTCAATTATGTACAGGACATATATGGAAGCCCGTTTCCGCCACTAAGAGGGGAAAAAAAGTAATTCAGAATTCTGACTTTTAATCTCAGAATTCTGACTTTTAATTTAAGAATTCTGACTTTTAATCTCAGAATTCTGACATTTTATCTCAGAAATCTGACTTTATATCCAGCAATTCTGAGTTTATATCAAATCGGACTGCGCATGCGTGCGCATGCGTGTGACAGGCTCATAGCTCATATATATACATATACATGAAGCACGCAAAAGGCTGCTTGTGGTTTGGTTGTACGTCATTGTGTTTAAATAACTTCATGGTATATACCTTAATACATTTTTTAAATGAAATCTAATTACAGTTGAACCTTGACCTTGCCTTTGATACATTATCGTTGAGACTATCTCAGTGTTTAACGGTAACTGCTCTGCATCGGACCGCAACGCGCTGCAGCGTGTGGAACAACCGCCCAGCGCATCACTGACACTCACTCACTCACTCACAGTTTAATGCATCACTGACACTCACTCACTCACTCACTCACTCACTCACAGTTTAATGCATCACTGACACTCACTCACTCACTCACTCACTCACTCACTCACTCACTCACAGTTTAATGCATCACTGACACTCACTCACTCACTCACTCACTCACTCACAATTTAATGCATCACTGACACTCACTCACTGTTTAATGCATCACTGTCACTCACTCACTCACTCACTCACTCACTCACTCACTCACTCACTCACTCACTCACTCACTCACTCACAGTTTAATGCATCACTGACACTCACTCACAGTTTAATGCATCACTGACACTCACTCACTCACAGATTAATGCATCACTGACACTCACTCACAGATTAATGCTTCACTGACACTCACTCACTCACAGTTTAATGCAAGCGTCTAGGGCATGGGAAGTTTCTTATCCAAACCATGGGCTTTTCAATCTCAATTTATTACACAAGTCTTCATTACCGAGTCTTTTATTTTTTATCTTTATTGATCTCATTACAGTCAATGTAATCACATCACTTTATTCACCATTTTAATGATTTACTGTTTAAGATTTTTATTTACTGAATTATTAAAACTCAAACCGTGCTCATGTTGTCCGATAATCATAGTAAAGCTGCTTGCACAGTCCAATATGATATAAAGTCATAATTCTAAGATAACATAAATTAAACCAAAAGCAGACTTTGTTCATAACATTTTTATTTGCCCATTACATTACCATATTATTACAGTATTCAATATAGTAAGAACATAATCTTGATCAGGTTGTGAACATTATGCTTCTTCTAAAATACAGACAATAAATCAACAGGCTTAACCACAAACGACACACCATGGCACACATCAGACTTATATAAAGCTGAAGGTAAAAACATCTAAAAGATGTTAAGTCATAGTTACATAAAAATATATAGTTAATGTGGATAATGCTAATGGTTTAATTTAATGTACATTAATATTCATGTATTAATGTTCCTGAAGTCTTAAACATAACCAGTGCAGGCTCACTTCCACTCACAAGCCCAGCTCAGCAAGAAGCTTCAAATAAAAATGTTGCTGTGAAAACTGAAGTTAATTACAACTTCTCCAATCTTATTGGAAACAACTTGATGCAGTGGTTAGTATGTCACTGTACAACAAATCAGTCCTGGGTTTTTTGACTTTGTTCATAACATTTTTTATTTGCCCATTACATTACCATATTATTACAGTATTCAATATAGTAAGAACATAATATTGACCAGGTTGTGAACATTATGCTTCTTCTAAATACAGAAAATAAATCAACAGGCTTAACCACAAACGGAACACCATGGCACACATCAGACGTATATGAAGCTGAAGGTAAAAACATTCATCTAAAAGATGTTAAGTCATGGTTACATAAAAATATATTTTTAATGTAGATAATACCAATGCTTTATTTTAATGTACATTAATATTCATGTATTATTCTTCCTGAAGGCTTAAACATAACCAGTGCAGGCTCACCTCCACTCACAAGCCCAGCTCAGCAAGAAGCTTCAACTAAAAATGATAATGTGAAAAATAAAGGTAATTACAACTTCTTCAATCTTATTGGAAACAACTTGATGCAGTGGTTAGTATGTCACTGTACTGTACAACAAATCAGTCCTGGGTTTTTAAGGCAGACAGCAGGGGACTTTTTATGTAGATTTGTATGTTTATCCTCTTGTTTGTTTAAGTTCCATTCTAAGAACAAATAGTCATGTGAATTCTTGGAGTGTACATCATCCACATGTGTGATATGTCTGATTTTTGTCCGTGTGTTTGGTCAGTAATGGGTTGGTGATCTGTCCAGAGTCTTTCCCTGCCTGTTGTTAATTGAGTATTGGGCTAGGCTTCTGGCTCCAGGATAAGCAGCGTGAATAATGATTAAATAAATTCCTAAATGAATTGAATCCCCCCCCCAAAAAAAAAAAAAAAAACATTAATTGCGCATTAGAATTGGATTGTTGTGTATTCTAAATAATCAATTTTTTATCACAGCGATGGATTGGCGCCCTGTGCTGGGTCTATTTGCCCAGCACCCGAAACATTCTCCCCTGGATGGGCATGGGGAACCCCACCGCGACCCTTATAGAGGATAAAGCGGGAGATAATGAATGAATGAATTAATGAATTTTTTATCAATACCAAACTATCAACGCGTCCAAAAGCTTAAAAAAAATACATAAATTAAACCAAAACATAACATTTTCTATTATCCCATTACATCACCATATTATTACAGTATTCAATATAGTAAGTACATAATACTGACCAGGTTGTGAACATTATGCTTCTTCTAAATACAGACAATAAATCAACATGCTTAACCACAAACAGCACACCATGGCACACATCAGACTTATATAAAGCTAAAGGTAAAAATATTCACTTAAAACATGTTAAATCATAGTTACATAAAAATACATAGTTAATGTGGATAATACCAATGCTTTAATTTAATGTTCATTAATATTCATGTATTATTCTTCCTGAAGCCTTAAACATAACCAGTGCAGGCTCACCTCCACTCACAAGCCCAACTCAGCAAGAAGCTTCAAATAAAAATGATAATGTGAAAAATAAAGGTAATTACGACTTCTTGAATCTTATTGGAAACAACTTGATGCAGTGGTTAGTATTGTCACTGTACAACAAATCAGTCCTGGGTTAGATTTTTAAGGCAGACATTTCTATGTAGATTTTGTATGTTCGTTTTGTCTGTTTGATTTCCATTTTAGAAAAAAATAGTCACGTGGATTTGTGGAGCCTACATCATCCCCATGAGTTATATGTCTGATTTTTTTGTCCATGTGTTTTGCCAGTAATGGACTCTGGCTCCAGGATAGACAGCATGAATAATGAATAAATGAATTCCTAAATGAATTTAACCCCCCCCCCCCGAAAAAAAAACAAAAAAACATTAATTGCACATTAGAATTGGATTGTTATGTAATATAAATAATCAATATTTTATCAATACCAAACTATCAATGCGTACTAAAGCTTAAGAAAACATAAATTGAACCAAAATCAGACTTTGTTTATAACATTTTTTATTATCTATTTCCATATTATTACAGTATTCAATATAGTAAGTACATAATATTGACCAGGTTGTGAACATTATGCTTCTTCTAAATACAGACAATAAATCAACAGGCTTAACCACAAACGGCACACCATGGCACACATCAGACTTATATAAAGCTAAAGGTAAAAACATTCACTTAAAAGATGTTAAGTCTTATAGTTACATAAAAATACATATTTAATGTAGATAATACCAATGCTTTAATTTAATGTACATTAATATTCATGTATTATTCTTCCTGAAGGCTTAAACATAACCAGTGCAGGCTCACCTCCACTCACAAGCCCAACTCAGCAAGAAGCTTTAACTAAAAATGTTACTGTGAAAATTGAAGGTAATTACAACTTCTTTAATCTTAGTGGAAACATCTTGATGCAGTGGTTAGTATGTCACTGTACTGTACAACAAAACAGTCCTGTGTTTTTAAGGCAGACAGCAGGGGACTTTTTATGTAGATTTGTATGTTTATCCTCTTGTCTGTTTAAGTTCCATTCTAAGAACAAATAGTCATGTGAATTCTTGGAGTCTACATCATCCACATGTGTGATATGTCTGATTTTTGTCAGTGTGTTTGGCCAGTAATGGGTTGGTGATCTGTCCAGAGTCGTTCACTACCTGTTGTTAATTGAGTATTGGGTTAGGCTTCTGGCTCCAGGATAAGCAGCGTGAATAATGATTAAATTAATTCCTAAATTAATTGAATTTCCCCCAAAAAATTACATTAATTGCACGTTAGAATTGAATTGTTGTGTATTATAAATAATAATTTTTTATCAATACCAAACTATCAACGCGTCCTAAATATTAAAAAAAAACATAATTAAACCAAAATCAGACTTTGTTTATAAACTTTTTTATTATCCCATTACATCACCATATTATTACAGTATTCAATATAGTAAGTACATAATATTGACCAGGTTGTGAACATTATGCTTCTTCTAAATACAGACAATAAATCAACAGGCTTGACCACAAACAGCACACCACCACACACAACAGACTTATCTAAACCTGCAGGTAAAAACAATCACTTAAAACATGTTAAGTCATAGTTACATAAAATATATAGTTAATGTAGATAATACCGATGCTTTAATTTTATGTTCATTAATATTCATGTATTAATCTTCCTGAAGTCTTAGACAAAACCAGTGCAGGCTCACCTCCACTCACAAGCCCAACTCAGCAAGAAGCTTTAACTAAAAATGATAATGTGAAAACTGAAGGTAATTATGACTTCTTGAATCTTATTGGAAACAACTTGATGCAGTGGTTAGTATTGTCACTGTACAACAAATCAGTCCTGGGTTAGATTTTTAAGGCAGACATTTCTATGTAGATTTTGTATGTTCATTCTTGTATTTTCATTCTGTTTGATTTCCATTTTAAAAAAAATAGTCATGTGAATTCTTGGAGTCTACATCATCCCCATGTGTGATGTTTCTGATCTTTTTGTCTGTGTGTTTGGCCAGTAATGGATTGGTGATCTGTCCAGAGTCTTTCTTTGTCTTTTTTAATATGTGAAAAACAGATTTGGAAAAGTTACATTACCCTGATACCGAATTTAAGTCATAGAAAAATTATTTTATTTATAGACTATTAGTCATTGTGTCACACTCGCCTACCTCGGGATAAATCAGCTGCGCATAGGAAGCCGCGCTTTAACGAGCTGAAGGGAGCCAGGCACGCAGGTAGCAGAAAATCAGGTTTATTTAAAGGTGTAGTGACACCAAAAAGCATGAAGTACAAACCGACGAGTGACATAAAACAAACGACGTGCACAGAGGACGAGAAACACCGGAAATAAATACAAAAAGACACCCGACCACGTGCACAAACCAAACCAATGACAAGAAGGAGTTAATTAACTAAACTAATGACAAATTAACGTTAATTAACTCAAAACAACAAAAGAAACACAGAACAGGTGACAGGTGCCCTAGGCACCTGTTACACATTGTATATTGTTTTGGCAATAATAATAGTGTGATGTTTGGTTAATGTTTAATCCATTATTGAATATTGACAAAGTCCTTAATTTCACGCACTTCAATCCCTACACACACTGTGAACACCAGCACAGTCTCAACCTCAATCATATCCACAACAGGTAAAGATGTCGGGCTAAATTCTACCCTCATTAATGCAGACAGCTTATACATGATCATTAATTAAACATATTAAATAAGATCAAAAACAAAATGTGCTAATTACTTTTCTTTTCCCTCACAGCAGCTGAACCTTACTGTAAGTATCATTCAACTCAAAAAAAAAAAAAAAAAAAAAAAAAAAAAAATATATATATATATATATATATATATATATATATATATATATATATATATATATATATATATATAAATAAATATAAAAATCGTTTACTTTGTCTTATGTGTCTAATATTTTCAGGCAACTACACAATCACAAGTGGAGCTGAAACAGGTAAAGAAATAAAAGTGAATGCTGCTGATCCTCATAGCACTTACACCATTACATTTAATGATGGAATTGACACAGTTAAAAAAACTTGGATGGACAATGACTTTGAGTTAATAAAATCACTGAAGCCCTGTAAAAACTACACACTTCAATTTACTCCAACCTGCAAAGCTCAATCACATGAGATATTTACAACAAGGGAATTAAGTAAGTAATACATAAATACATTTAATGTCATCCACATAATACTGTTTCCTCAGATGTGGTTAAACAGAAGCAAATACATGTTGTATTATTAATACATAAATGCTTTTTGATTTTTTTTAAAGAAACAAGTGATTTAACTCCCAAAGTGAACATCATCAATGATACAGTCCGATTGTGCTTTGAGACTGAATGGAATGTGAAACCCAAATGTATTGTAGTTAATCGCAGCAATTCTTTTAATAACCAAGCAGTAACATTCGAGGAGAATGTTTGCCATCAGGATCCATTAACATTTGAACTTCCACCAGGTAGAGATACAACTCATGTACAACATACTGATCACATAGTGTGTAGAATTCTCAAGCTTTGGATTTTGGTCATGTCTGTTTAGATTATAGTTTAAATCTGAAAAAATACCCAAATTCACAATTAAGGTTAATATATTATTTAACTGGCACAGTTGTGCAGATGGTAACATTTTTACCCAATAGGATAAAGTCAATCCTGTGTTCATGGTGATATGTACAGCAAAATTCCCTGGCTTTTGTTCTATGAGCGCAGGGATATGCCCCTATGTGAATGCAAGTGTTCAATAATTGAAAGATTATGAATGGATATTTCTATTAACAGTACCAGTCAAAAGTTTGAACACACCTCCTATTTTCTCCACTTATTGTCCATGTTCTCAGTTCCTCTTTCTGTAAAGATGGTCTTTTTAGTTTCAGACTGTAGCACAATTACAGACTGTAGTCTATCTGTGTGTGGACCACAGTGCATGCTTTACCCTGTTCTCTGATGGTCTGGACCCCAATACCTGCAATAGTAGCACCACACAGCAGGTATTATTTGTTTGGTGCATTATTCCGATCCGAGCAGTGTCACTGAGGTGTTTAAATGAAACTACAGCAGCACTGCTGCACTAAATCCCCCTCAACACATCAGTGTCACAGCAGAACTGACAATAATCAATCCACCACCCAAATTATACCTGTTCTGTGATGGTCCTGACCAACAGAGAACAAAGAACCAACAGAGGACTATATCTTAAAAGGACGAAATGCACGATAGAGCAGAAAAGGTGTGCTGCAAACTTTTGACTGATATATTATGTATAAATGTATACAAATAAATCTAGGATTTGGAACATTATATGATCCAGTTTAATATATTTGTGAACATGTACCATGTGATCTTACAATTCTGAAAAACACATTTTTTATAGATTTGCCTGTTATTCATTATGAAAATAAAATCCCTGTCTCATTTAATTGGATCAATATGCCACAAACTTATAATAAAACATACATCTACAGTTGTTATTTTAAAGGTAAGTATGAGTTTGTATAATTTATTAAAATAAAAATTAAGAATCTGCTGTATGTAATATTATATAGAATAATCAACAATAAACATTATTTTTCAGATTCTCTTATTGATGTGAACAGTTTAGAACCATTTCAGAATTATACATGTGAACTGATATATGAGCATCAGTATGGTGACAGTTTAAGAAAGTTTTCAGTCTACATGACATGTGGTGAGTCAGAAACTTCTATCAGTATCAAACCCAATAAAAACCCAATAAAATGCTTCTGTCTGATCGTTGTTCTATTTAAACAGAATTAATATTAGATTATTGAATTAAAAACCAGCAAGTAACTAAAGAATCACAAGCATTAAATAACATTATCAACACCATGCACCTTGGTAATAAAAAATAACTCAATTTAGGAATAAAAAACAAAAGTGTTCATGTGCTTTTAAATATCTTATTTTTTGTATTTATTGAAATAGAGGTGACTAATGGTCCTAAACTTACTGAAACTGATAAAGAAATAAGTTTATCATGGGATATGACCAGCAAAAACTGTCCTTTAATTAATCTATCAATGGATTTAAAATGCTTTTTACTAAGCAATAACACTCTGGGTAAGTTGAAACTGTTCATTAAGGATTTTGTCACTAAAATACTATTTATGTGGTAAACACTTGGTTTGCTTATTAGTAATTAGATTACCAGTTATTATTATATATTTAATCTCATTATACTAAACTTGTATTTTTCAGCTTCCTGTTATCAAAGTAAATGTTTTAACTTAACTCCCTACACGAAGTACAATTGCATTTTAATGGCAAAGTATAAAAAATATTATTTTAAAAATATTACAAGGACTATTGAAACTAAGTCTGCAGGTAAGTCTATCTTATACTGTGTAAATGATTTAAAACTCAAACGGTTCAAGTATACATTATGTGAGCTCTTTATTCAGTACTAAGTTACCATCTTTCATCATATAGCATTGTAAAAACAACAATTTTTACCCTCTCTAATACATCATCTTTTTTGGATGTGCCTATTTTTCACTAGTTTTTACAGCATGTGGAAAATTTATGTTTTAAATTTATATGAAAGTAACCAGCATGTATGTCTAGTCTTAGCGACTAATGTCTTTATCACATGTGGAGAGTCAGAAACTTCTATCAGTATCAAACCCAATAAAATAATTCTGTCTGATGGTTGTTCTATAGTTGTTTATTGTACAGACAAGAGTGTAATACAAGAGTGTTAACTAATTACAAGAATTAACTAATTACAATATTATTTAAACAGAATTAATATTCGATTATTGAATTAAAAAACAGCAAGTAACTAAAGAATCATAAGCATTAAATAACATTAAGTTATCAACACCATGCGTCTCATTTAATTTTAGCTTTGTCAACATTTTATGTTCATGTCTGCAAGCTTTGACACCTTGGTAATAAAAAAAGACCTCAAAACGTGAAGGCATTACTTAATTTAGGAATTTAAATAAAAAAAATGGATTTCAATTATTATAAAAATGTAAACAAGAACTGGAACTATTTAAGCAAACTTCAGAGACCGTGAATTTTTTTTAAATTAATTTGTTTAGTTTAAAAGTTTGCATTAAACTACATAGTTCTCAAAGGGAGATAAAAGCATTTTTATATTTGTGTTGTAAGCAACAGATCAGAATCAGAATCCCCGCGGGGAAATTGCAGATACTATGTGGTTCACATTTAAGGAAGTGTGTATCCCAAAAAACAGTATGACGTAAAGTGCCAAAATCTAAATGTGTTGCTTTTAACTGATGCACAAACATTTAGGTAAGCAGAACAGCAAATTGCTCTGACATACCCCTTGCTTGAAGGGCACCGACAGCCAGCTTCACACACACGTAGCAATCGCCAGCAGTGTCAGGTTACACAAACATAAGAGTGGCTCTTTCTTAGACCACATAGTAATAACACATACCTGCAGCATCTTTGACGCACACAGATTCAGACTATTTAAGCATGAGGCACTGCAGGATGCAGCTTCCCTTCACAACCAGACCAACACTGATCAAATGACTATGGTATGCTTTGACACACATATAGAAAGAGCAGAAGGAGGGGTGTTAAAAGCCTGAATAAAGGCTGGCAGTTTTTAGACTACCAGTGGCGGAAGGCACTTACACCAACAGGAATTGCTTTCCCTGATCAAAAATAAGTTTAACCTTCACATGAGGTGTGCCACAAATCCTCTACAAAGGCCCCTTATTTTCCAAACTCCCCTTGCAAAAGTACTCAGTGGCATAGAAAGTCAGTGAAAGGTGTATTGCAGAGCTTATTTTTATGTGCTTTGGAGAGAGCAACTCATTGAACCTGATTGGTGCAATGCCTTCTGGGACGCCTTCTAGTGCTGTAACTAGTCCACAATATTTTTAAAGAAACTATCTCTTCAGGGGCTTTGTAAAATGCAACCCTAATCATTCAAATCTAATCAATCTTACAAAGTCTTAAAACAAGAATAGTTATTACTGAGAGTTGCAGTAATGTCCTTTAAACATTTAGTGCAGTCCAGTAGTATTTTCCAAATGTTACATTGTGAATAATAATTTTTTTACACCATGTTTTATTTAATTAATTTAATTTAATTTCTTTAGAATGAGGGCATATAAGCTGTTATTAGTAGGTATACAGACTTCTAAAGTAATTTTTAAGGGTACATTATTTAACAAAATTTTTATTGAGCTTTTACAAAGACACTGGTCCATACAAAAAAATAATAATAAGTGTATAGCCTTTGTTAATGTAAATACATGTTTATATTCCATATGGTTTTATAACCCAATGTGTGTGTGTGTGTGTGTATATATATATATATATATATATATATATATATATATATATATATATATATATATATATATACAGTATACAGTTGTATATATATATATATATATATATATATATATATATATATATATATATATATATATATATATATATATATATATATATATATACTGTATATACACACACACACATTGGGTTATAAAACCATATGGAATATAAACATTTATTTATATTAACAAAGGCTTATGACAAGTGTTATGTTCCATAACTGTTCATCTGTAAATGAAATGAAATGTTTCATCTGTAATTATATCAGCTATTATTATCATATCATGCAATTTCTGATTTTGTGACATATTATGGTTTTATTTAAATAGTTTTAAATTGTATGTAATTAAAATTGAAGTAAAATACATTGCAGAACCTCTTTTAATTGCTCGAAATGAAAGCTACCAAATAACAATTTTTGTTGTTGTTTTTTTATTTTATTTTTTATTTTATCCAAAATAATAAGTAACCACGGTTTATTCAAGTTTTATAGCTGTGGCCAATTCTGGCTTATTTGCTAATTTTGCTTTAATATTTTTGTTAATGTATTAATTTTTTAATTAATTTAATTAATTTTTGTTTACTACTTATAGCTCCAAAACTTGATCAAAACAAAAAAGTAACAATAAAAGAAGTTGGACATAATGAATTTAAAGTAATCTGTCCAGTTAAATCTGTTGAGTGGAATGGTCTTCCTGGAGAAATCCGTGTAGAGCTTTATATTGGCAGCAAATATGAAACGTCAAAGTCTGGAGCAATGTGTCCTTTTGTTTTTAAGGACCTCTACTACTCAACAGACTACACTGTGAAGGTATTCATGTCACAACATGACTTTTTATGTCATTATTGTTCCAACTAGAAACCGATTTATAATTTTTATTGCATTAATGTTTGTTAAAGGTCTTTGCTGTAAATAAAAACGGTGAAAGATCTGCTCCAGAAATACTGTTCCATTCAACTAAATGTAAGTTTTATTCTAATTTACAATGATAAATATTGAAATATTAAACAATTATTATATTCTTGTATCCACTGGTTATTAGACAACGACAAAGCTGTTCTTGGATTCCTGGCCTTCTACTCCACAGCTCTGGCCATTTAGTTCAAAATCTATATTTCTAAGATTTCTATATTTCTATTGTCATTTCAAAGTCTGAATTGTCTGTGCCACTCTCTAGAATTCCTGTACACATGCACTGCTCAGGCAATGAAAGAAGTATGAATTCTGAGATAAAAATGTGGAATTCTGAGTTTAAAAGTCGAAATTCTGACTTAGTAAGTCAGAAATCTGAGATAAAAAGTCAGACTTCTGAGTTATTTTTTTATGTATTTTTTCCTCTTAGTGGCGGAAACGGGCTTCAATACATGTGATAAAGTGATCCCAATCGTGCAGTGAAACACACAAATATACACACACTGGTGATTTGATCACATCTGTCTGGAGCAGTCGGCAGCTCTGTATACGGTGCCTGAGGTCCAAGAAATAAAACTTTACTTTAGATGTACGTTTTAGAGCAGAACGTGCTAGTGTAACAAAAGTTTCAACTTTTATCCAATCCTTTGCTTTATGAATGTGTTTATAATGTGTTAGAAATACTAGATTCATATAAAGTGCTCACCACAATGCCATTGAAATTCGGCATCAGAAAGCACTAATGTAACAAGTTACAGTCTGATGGAATCATATCATAAATAATAGAACACCATTTTGTCCTTCAACTGAGAAAAAAAGGTTATGTGTGTTTTAAATGTATTTTTATTTTTTTTTACATCTTATAGTTTTAAAATAATCATCACTAAAAGCTAGCATCCTTGTCTGCGTACTGATAAAAGATTAGATGACTAACACAAATTGTGCAACCAGATTAGCTACTGTCTCTTATTTTTAACCTACAATTAGAAGCAAAAACAAATGAAGGCACAATAAGTAAATACAGTACAATGGAAACCACAGGATTTTTTGTATACTTGTATATTATTCAACTTTTTTGCATTTTTAATTTATTTTTATTTTTTATTGTGTTTTTAGACAATACAATAATAGTAGACATTCTGGCTGTTGTTATATTTCTCAAGTCCGTTGCACTTCTTGTACTGCTGGCTTTAATCTACCTACACAGGACACAAAGAGATTCACCGAGGTCTGTTACAAAACATAATGCTACCAAACTCAAATAACTGACTGAACCATTAAAGCAAAGTATGTGATATTTATAATTTTCTTTTTTTTATCTTATTATAGAACTGATATGGAATTAGAAGACCTTTATATTAAGTAAGTAGTGGTTCCTATTATGTGTTGATAGCAGAGATGGCAGAAGTACTAAAGTCTATTTCTAAGTCTTTTTCTTAAGTAATATATTAGTATATTGTAAAATAATTACTTAAGTAAATGTATGATTATTTTTTTACTCAAGTAAAAGTATTAATGTACATGCACCTACATATACTTTAATAGTTAAAATAATTTATTTAAAAATCACTTCTAATTACATTTTTAACAAGAGATATTTAACTGCTTTATTTTCATATTGTTCAAAATTCCTGTCTAAAACCAGGTGAATATCAGACATATCTGTATATTGATAGGCCCTGCCAAATTGATTGAATATATTCTAATAAGCAAAATAATTAACCAAAGCAGTGGTTGAATAATAACATTGTCAGTGTACTGATTATAAATAATGTAGTTTTGATTTTTTAAAAACAATTTATGATTTTATATGAACATGTATAGTTTTGTAAACTCAAAGTGCAGCTGCATGCTGGGACTAGATGTCATCAGTCTCCCAGTATAATGCTGTACAGATGGGGACACCATTAAACAGTGGATAATTCAATCAAAAATCTGCTAATGTATATAAAATTCATAACATATTTTAAGTGTCCTGCCTTCCATAAACCTTGCATTTTAACATTAATAAGCAGATGTTGGGGCTCAACAAGAGTTTTTATTTAAGCGACTCTCCATAT